>CM019174.2:15989963-16311620 GCA_009739505.2 Apolygus lucorum
CACGTAATGAAATAACTCTTCTTGACAGCAAGTTTGTCATGAGAGATTACACCGTTTCTTGGCTAAATTTTTATTAGATTAATTTTGAGAGGTGTCAAATTTTTTTCTTGGTCGAATCCAAAAGTTCATTATTGAAAATCATAAACCAAAAATTGGAACCCAGTTTAAAGGTCAAGTGCCAATTTGAACACTTTTGATTTATTATTTTCAATAAGTAATGAATCTTTGGAATCGACCAAAAAAATTAAAGATTGTCAAAATTTGTTTACGTTAAAGGAACGTAGAATTCAAAAATTGAATAGTAATTTTAGTGACCGTTCATCTTAAGCGGCACTTTCCCGGACCGATTTTGTTGAAATTTGGTATAATATACCCATATATCCCCATATACCCATAATATGCCCATATTATGGGCTCCATCTGAGGTCTAGTTGTGCCCCGAAGCTTTTGGTTGATTTCAATCAATCAATTTCAATCAATGAGGGTTAAAATTTTGAAAACGCCCTAGCTCAACAAATTTTTATGTAAACCTATTGTTTTCTCATCAATTTGAAATAGTATTGAGTTTTAGTAAAAGTTTTAGTAAACCGCAAAAGAAGCCTAAGCTGTTCGTTCCTTCGAGTTGTACTCGATTTTGCGTCCTTAGCAACCAGTATTCAAATTTCCAAACGAAGGCACCCACAACTCCCTATTACTTTGAATTGATTGGGAAGCGTTTATTTCTAGGTGTGAAACGTATGTAGTGACAATGGAATTGCTTTGTTCTTTGCAGATGAGTGATCTATACAGAAAAATAATAAACTTATGTTAATAGTTTGCAGCCTTATTGGTTTTCTAAGCAAATTTGACTGCTACAGTAGGTACTTATCGGCATAAAAACTTGCTTTACTAATACTCACAAAAATTTGATTTCAAGATTTTACCATTTGTAGAAAATTTTTGTAAAAAGTTTGGTTATTCCAATGTCTTAAAATGTTGAGGAAAAAAGTTTTCGAAAAGTTTCTCTCCCATGTTAAGAACCGGAAACTTTGAGAGTCGATTCTACAACTAATGTACGAGGGTGGATCAAATATAAACGGGACTCTGACCTCTGAGCACCGACGGTTGACAGAAGCACTTCGAGATTGTTTGAACAGGTTCATTAGAAGGTGGATGAGGGGGGCGACTCCCCCTTTACAACCTTTCATGAGTAGTTATCGCGATGTCTGAACAAAAGGTGCCCGTTTCCATTGAGCAACGAATTATCATAAAATTTCTTACCCGTGAAAGAGTCAAACCTTCGGAAATTTTTCAAAGGTTGACTGCCCAGTTCGGGGACCAAACCCTCTCTAGGACCCGTGTGTTTGCCTGGCACAAAGAGTTTCAGGAGGGAAGAGAACGAGTAGAGAATGAGGAACACGATCGTCGTCCCCGGAGCAGCATTACGGATGAGAACATTCAAGCGGTTCGTGACATTCTTGAAGATGATCGACGTGTGACTGTCTCCGAAATCGCTGAGCAGGTAGGGGTAAGTTATGGGAGCTGCCAAACGATCATTACAGAGCACCTAGGATTCCGTAAAGTGTGTGCCAGATGGGTCCCTCGCCTTTTGACTGCAGATCAGAAGTTGAGACGTTTGGAGGTCTGTCAGAGGCTTTTTGCAAGGTTTGAGGAAGAAGGGGAAGCATTTTTGGCTAGCATCGTCACCTGCGACGAAACATGGGTCCATCATTACACACCCGAATCGAAGCAAGCCAGTATGGAGTGGCGGAGGAAGGGGGAGACAGCCCCAGTGAAAGCAAAAACTCGACTGTCTGCTGGTCCTTGCAACTGTTTTTTTTCGACTATCGAGGCGTTTTGCTCATTGATTTTTTGCATGAGCGAAGAACAATCAATGCTGTCTACTATTGTGAGCTGCTGACTCAGGTGAGGGCTGCATATCGCAGCAAAAGACGGAATCAACCAATTCGTGACGTCATCCTCCTCCACGACAATGCAAGGCCCCATACTGCAGCTCTAACTGTTCAAAAATTGGAAGAAATGCATTGGACTCCACTTGATCATCCTCCCTACAGCCCTGACCTATCGCCCTGTGATTTTCACTTGTTTGAGCCACTTAAAGAAGCCCTAGGCGGACAGCGATTCGAGGATGATGAGGGGGTCGAGGGGTTCGTGCGCAATTGGCTTCAGACGCAACCTTCATCGTTTTTTGATCCTGGGATTAAAAAACTTCCTATTCGCTGGGAAAAATGTGTCACAAAAGCAGGAGACTATGTAGAAAAGTGACATATACCCGCTTTTTATTTTCTAACAAATAAAATTTAAAAAAAAATAAAGTCCCGTTTATATTTGATCCACCCTCGTAAGTGAGAAAATGTCTTTCTATTTTTGTTTTAACCCCTAGTTTTTCCCATTTTAAGGTTTTTTTTCGTATGTTCGACTTGTAACTACTAAAATTATCATTTTCGCCCAAGCCTACCTAGAACCTAGTGGAAAGTCAGGTAAAGGATTTGAGAGGAAGTTAGGTACCGAAAACGGGATCTCCCTGGTCGAGTGACTATCTCGGAGGAGGTTGAACGGATGTTTTCAGTTTAGGAATAGGTCGGTCCCACAGAGTAATGGAGACACGTTCATTCTTTTCATCGGGGGACAGTAGGTTTAATTGTGAAAAGAAGGATTTCCATTTCAAAGATAAGAGGTACCTACTCATTGATCTATATTCTATTGCAGGAGTTCACGAAACTAGAGAAATCATCAACAAATACGTTGCAGATGCGATTGCGGCTTATTTCGCGACGACGATCGTCAATAAAGACGGATTTCAAAAAACTATGAGACAGATGTTCGACATGCCAGTTTCTAGGTGGGTATTTTCCTACTCGACTTGCCTCGTAGATGGTTTTTATTAAATATTGCCGATTCAACGATCAACTTACGGACTTACTTATTTCCGGAAAAATAGGACGTACTCCCAATTTTCGACAAAATATTATATCTATGTCTACTTCACACTGCAGTGTAGATGTGATCTTCAAAAGCACGAAGCACATAGAAAATTTTGAGATTCTGGTGCTGAAAAACGATAATGCTCTTTGAAATGGTACAGCAAATGAACAGTAAATTTCTGTTCCAAATATGAGAGACTTCATAGGTAGGCTCATTACAATATAGTTATGATGCCATAATAGCAAATTCAGTGTGCTCTTATTCAAACTTCAAAAAGGATCATATCTTGGGAAAAAACTTAATTTATTTTTAACTTCCAAGTTGTTTGACTGTTGATTATTGTGAACGAATACAGTTATTTCCTACTCATAGTAGTTTCCACATAATGAAAACGTCATTTAAATTGACCATGAAATCGGAAAAACAGAAAATATACCTTATTAGAAGCCTTCTCGATACCTGCATACATCCTTTGCTCAAAAAGGTGCAATTTCACTGTTGTCCATCTACCATCTAGTAGGTATAGGTAGATACTACATCAGGTAGGTATTCACGTATTCGATATTCTTTCTGATGTACCTTGTAGATATTCTTTAGGGGCCTTATCGATACCTGCATACATCCTTTGCTCAAAAAGGTGCAATTTCACTGTTGTCCATCTACCATCTAGTAGGTGTAGGTAGATACTACATCAGGTAGGTATTCACGTATTCGATATTCTTTCTGATGTACCTTGTAGATATTCTTTAGGGGCCTTATCGATACCTGCATACATCCTTTGCTCAAGTAGGTGCAATTTCACTGTTGTCCATCTACCATCTAGTAGGTATAGGTAGATACTACATCAGGTAGGTATTCACGTATTCGATATTCTTTCTGATGTACCTTGTAGATATTCTTTAGAGGCCTTATCGATACCTGCATACATCCTTTGCTCAAGTAGGTGCAATTTCACTGTTGTCCATCTACCATCTAGTAGGTATAGGTAGATACTTCTTGCATCAGGTAGGTATTCACGTATTCGATATTCTTTATGATGTACCTTGTAGATATTCTTTAGAGGCCTTATCGATACCTGCATACATCCTTTGCTCAAATAGGCGCAATTTCACTGTTGTCCATCTACCATCTAGTAGGTATAGGTAGATAGTTCTTGCATCAGGAAGGTATTAACGTTTTCGAGATTCTTTCAGATACTTGGAAGTTATAATTGTCGAACACTTCCCGAGGCTAGCCAAAATGTTGGGAGCTCAATTCGTACGCTCCGAAGTTAGCGTTGTAAGTTTTTCAAAATTAACATAGTTATGTTGTGTTATTAATGAATCGCATGTTTTAGTTTAGAAAAAGACTTCAGTAACATTTTAAAAGCGTCCCCATTTCTTCTTAATGCTGTTGCCAAATTTTTGTTCCATCTGCAATTTTCAACGGTGCTATTTTCGCGGAATTGAAAGAATTTGTTCCTCTCAATGGGGTTTCAGGAGTTGGAGGGCATCATGAGGAAACTGACTCTGGGTCCAAGCGAATTCAGGACGATGATGCTAGAAATCATGAACGAGGGAACTATAAAAATGAAGGCCAAGGATTTTGATGCAACTGGTGAAGGTGGAAGCGTGTTTAAATACGGTACGTAAGATCATCTCGTTCATTAGTGGCCTCTCTGGGGAAAGTACCACGAAAATTCGAAAGAGAAGAAGATTTAGAAGGACTTGGAGCTTAGGAAATTATAGCTTAGGAGCAAACCATGAAACCACCTTTCAATATTGTTAAATCAAATCGAATGAGAACTAGACCATACATCACCATAAATAGTTGTATTGGGAGGGAGAAAACAGCCAAAATGAGTTGATTCACTAACCATTAATTTCGATGGTCCCTGTATTTGACAGCTAGAAGCTCGCTTGTGGCTTATTCCCAGCAGGAGGAATAAGCCACCCATTTGTAACCACTCAGCTCATCTGATGGCTAACGTCTTAGAGAAACCAAATTGAGAGACCTTTCTATTGATTTAATTTTGGTCGAAACGTCTTATTTGGAAGAAATTAAATGTTTACATTGCGCGTTTAAAGGTCGTGGTTGAGGAGTCAAATTTCGATGCCTAAGGGACAACATGTGATATGAAAACGCTGCAAATCATTGCCTAAAGGTTTATTATTTTCTGTATAGATCACTGGTTCTCCATCAATAGCACCTACCACTATCTGTATTCTCCCTTGACCTTCCCTCTCAAATTTCAGCTTCCTGCGTTCAATAGGATTGAAAATGGTTTCGGAGCTCACTCAGCTGATCTGTGATCTGAAGAGTGAAGAAGATCTCCTCGAATGCTGGAGACGCCTGGAAGAGCACTTCCATTCATTAGGATTGAAAATGGCTTCGGAGCTCACTCAGCTGATCAGTGATCTGAAGAGTGAAGAAGATCTCCTCGAATGCTGGAGACGCCTGGAAGAGCACTTCCATTCATTAGGATTGAAAATGGCTTCGGAGCTCACTCAGCTGATCAGTGATCTGAAGAGTGAAGAAGATGTTCTCGAATGCTGGAGACGCCTGGAAGAGCACTTCCATTCAATAGGATTGAAAATGGCTTCGGAGCTCAGTCAGCTGATCAGTGATCAGAAGAGTGAAGAAGATCTCCTCGAATGCTGGAGACGCCTGGAAGAGCACTTCCATTCAATAGGATTGAAAATGGCTTCGGAGCTCACTCAGCTGATCAGTGATCTGAAGAGTGAAGAAGATGTTCTCGAATGCTGGAGACGCCTGGAAGAGCACTTCCATTCAATAGGATTGAAAATGGCTTCGGAACTCACTCAGCTGATCAGTGATCTGAAGAGTGTAGAAGATCTCCTCGAATGCTGGAGACGCATGGAAGAGCACTTCCATTCAATAGGATTGAAAATGGCTTCGGAGCTCACTCAGCTGATCAGTGATCTGAAGAGTGTAGAAGGTCTCCTCGAATGCTGGAGACGCCTGGAAGAGCACTTCCATTCAATAGGATTGAAAATGGCTTCGGAGCTCACTCAGCTGATCAGTGATCTGAAGAGTGAAGAAGATCTCCTCGAATGCTGGAGACGCCTGGAAGAGCACTTCCATTCAATAGGATTGAAAATGGCTTCGGAGCTCACTCAGATGATCAGTGATCTGAAGAGTGAAGAAGATCTCCTCGAATGCTGGAGACGCCTGGAAGAACGCTGATCAGCGGATTGAAAATAATAAACCAAAAAATGGGAATCTAGTGTTGTGGTCCTCTTTTTTGTTCGAACCCCTGGAAATTTTAAATTTTAAGTTGAGCAACACTTGTTATGAACAACAGTTGAGAAAACAAGTGTTATTAACACGTTTAGCTACCTTTTATACAGATCCAAAGCAAGCAAAATAGAAGAGTTTTTTCGTTCTCCTGAAACCAGTAGAATTTTCATATTACATATTGTCTCTTCTTAGCCATCGATTTGTATACGATCTTCTCGGTTCTTAGCTTAGTAGGGTAGATGAGCCTATTAACGGACAGGCCCAGTAGACGGACACTGGTGCAGTTTTCCCCTCGTAAATAAGTCCAGAGTTTGTTGGGGCGATTGTGTATAAGTCCTTTTCCTTCACTAACCTTCTCTTTGCTGGGTTCAAGTCTACCAACCTCCAAAACGCTGCAAATTATTACACAATGGTTTATTATTTTTCTATATAGATCACTCGTCTACAAAATTACCAACCATCCAATATGAAGAAAAAAAAGAAAAAAAAATCAAAAAAAAAAAATCAAAATCACCAACCATCGATCGCATTTCGGTCAGCTCTAATTTGAACGGAGATTAGGCCTCTTTTGCGATTCACACTCGTGTTTTGATTTATATATATATATTATTTCAATATAAACCCTTAAATTTCCGTAGGGAGCGAACTGTTTGTCCTACAGAGCTCGGCGTGGTCTCAAAAAATTCTAAAAATTCTATAGAATCTTAAATTGAAGGAAAAACAATACCTTTATGTAACGTGCCTTCAGTAATGATTGTGGAAACGTTGTTATATGTTGCATAGCAACCAGAATACCGAACTTAAAATGTAAAATGTGAATAAAAGGAGAGCAGAGTTCTTGGTGAAATATGTGATGACGTGTTCTTCTCTGTACTAATTTCTAGTAATTAGTGTTTATACTAATGTTGAATTGTGGGAACACCACAATTATGGCGCAGTCGGTAGGACCAGAACTGGCGGAGGCTATTCATCGGGTCCATTCGAACGAGAATACTCTTGGGTACGTAGAAACGTCAACGATTCTTTCAACCTTAACACAGCTCTTGGAAACACAACAAAACAACACCATCCACCTTGTCGAAACTCTAATGGCTAATTTCAAGCGATCAATGGTTTCGATCGTGGAGGAGGTGAACTATTCTGTTGGTAACCAGCTCACTGCTGGGACGTTTGACGGGTTTAACCAGGATCCTTCTGTATGGATGAAATGGTACGAGAATGTATGTAATCATAACAAATGGGCTAGAGATGACCAAAAAATTTATAACCTTGTTTCGAATTTTCCTTCTGGCAGTGTTTCCCAGAAATGGTTTTACTCTTTACTAGCTGAACAAACCTGCCACAGTTGGAGTGAGTGGAAATCGAATTTTCTAGGTGCTTTTGGTCAGAATCTTGTCATGCTTGCTAAATCTGCAAATGAATATCGATATGAAGGAGGGGGTTTAGCAGAGTATTTCTATGAAAAGCAAGATAGAATTATTCGAGCTTATGGCAAAATGCCCGACCGAGCTTTCAACCTTCTAATCATGCTAGGGCTTCCTGATTCCATGCAGGAGAGTTTGTCATTACTGGAGTTGACTTCGAAAGAAAAACTGTGGGCAACGCTATCTCGAATATCACCTATCATCAAATCCGATCTATCTTGCAGTAGAGAGCAAAACAAACAAAATGTGAAACCTCTTTCTCACAGCTTTGATGTATTGAGTTCCTACTCCCAGTCCAATTTTTTCTGTTCACCCTTGACTCGCAAATTGTTGATATGCAACCGAGAAGTATTGGCTTTACTAGACACAGGAGCATCAGTGAATTTGATCCATCTCAATTTAGTGAAAGAAAATGGTTGGTTGAGCCGGAAGGAAGATAAAGTTCTTCGAGGTTTCAACGGTTCACAGGAGCACGTTAGCCAGGTGGTTGATGTCACAATAACATCCAACGGGGTTGAAACAAACACTGTAGCTTCGGTTATGAACAATTTACCCTATGACGCTATCATTAGGTTTCCAACCTTACAACGTCTGGGGTATGGTCTGGTTCAGACTGTGAACAGCATCCAATCAACTAACCAGATTTTCTCGAAAGAAGACGTGGAAAGGATGTTTCCAACAATTTCTGAATACAGAGGGGATCCATCGGTAAAGATTCATTTCAATCTAGACCAAAATTCTCCCACTGTGAAACAAAAACCTTACAGACTCTCTCGAGAAAAGCATGCGTGGGCACAAATAAAAATTCAAGAGCTCTTGGATCGGAAAATAATTCGGCATTCTGAATCAGATTTTTCCTCGCCGTGTGTGATTGTACCTAAGGAAGGAGGTGGTTCACGTCTCTGTCAGGATTACAGGGAAATCAACAAATATACAGAGTTAGATCCATTTCCATTTCCAGTGATTGACGACATTATCTGCAATTTTGGAGGATGCCATTTCTTCTCCAAATTGGACCTCAAAGATGGATTCCTGCAGCTACCGTTGTCTGAAGCTACCAAGAAGTTTTCAGCCTTTGTCCTGCCATTCGGACACTTTGAGTTCAATGTTCTTCCATTTGGTTGGAAAAACAGTCCTCCAAAATTCCAAAGATACATGACTCGAGTACTTGAAAATCTTCTGAAGGATCCATTGATAAATGTGTATATTGATGATATCATCATTGGAGGTAGATCTAGAGAGGAATGTGCCACCAAAACGTTCCTCGTAGTACAAAGATTGATGGAGTCAAATCTTCGCCTAAATATTGCCAAGAGCGTCTTTGTACAGCCTCAAATCACTTTTCTTGGAAGAACAATAGATGGAAACACCAAGACAACAAAGGAAGAATCCATAAATAAAGTAAGAAACATGCAGAGACCTCATGACCTTCACTCACTTCGGGTTTTCACAGGTCTGACTGGGCACTTCCGTGCTTTCATCCCCAATTATGCACACATTTCCCGGCCATTAGACCAACTCAAGTCCAAGGATGCTAAATTTGTTTGGAGTGAGGAAGCAGAGCAGGCATTTCAAACGCTCGTGTCTAAGATCACCGAAAATCCCATCCTTCAACTTCCCGACTGGAATCTCAACTTTGAGTTGTGCACTGATGCCTCCCAGTATGGCTGTGGAGCAATTTTGTATCAGCGGGATGAGTCAATGAAGAAAAATCGACAACTTCGTGTTATTGGTTACTATTCACACACGTTTACTAAACCTGAAATAAATTACTCGGTAACTGACAAAGAGGGTCTCGCAGTGATAAATGCAATCAAGTATTTCAGGACATATCTCGAAGGAAGAACATTCACGGTCCACACTGATCATCAGGCACTAACCCACATTCTGAATCAGAAAGAGCCAAAAGGTCGGCTGGGGCGATGGCAGGTTTTCCTGATGGGATACAATGTGAAGATTAACCACAGACAGGGAAGAGAGCTGGAGGATGCAGATGCGATTTCTCGGCTATGCATTGGAGATACTGGAGTGGAGAGAGAAGTCAACAATCTTCAGAATAGTAAAGATGGACGAATCGAAGTAGCAGAAGCGGACAAATCAGAAATATTGAGGTTATATCATGACGAGCCTAGTTCAGGAGGGCACGATGGCTTTTTGCGGACTTACAAAAAGTTGAAACAGCGGTTTACTTGGCGCAGGATGAAGGAAGACATTCTTAGTTACGTCAGAAGTTGTCATGACTGTCAACTGAAGAAGTTCAAATTCAAACCGAAACCTGATGTGATGGTTATACCACAAATGGCTAAGAACCCGTTTGAAACCCTCCACCTAGATTTTGCTGAATGTTGCAACAAGTCAGAAAGCAATAGAACTACGAAATCATTCTTGGTTATCGTCGATGAAAACTCCAGATTCTGTATGGCCAAAGCGATGAAAGAAAATACCAAAGCAATAATCATCTATCTTCAAACGAATCCAAACTTTAAAAAAATCAAGAAAATCGTAACAGATAATGGAGCTCAGTTCACTTCCAAAGCATTCAAGAAATTCGCCGCTGAGCATGGGATCACTTTGACCACTTGCGCTCCATACCATCCAGCAGGAAACGGATTAGTTGAAAGAAAGATCAGAGATATCAAACTTTTCTTATCTCTCTACCCCAATTTTAAAGGGGGCTGGAAATCATGCTTGGAAGCAGCTGTCAATCATTTAAATCGCTCTTACTCTGGCAGTATAGGATGCTCACCTAATTTCAAGGCTTACGGTACCCCTTCACTATTTCCAGCAGATCTTCAGTATGGCATCAAGGTTGACATGATTAAAGAAAGATGCTTGACACCTGCGGAAGAGGCGAGTTATCGAAATCGGATCAAACTGTATTTTGACAAGAGACATGCGAAAAATATACCAACAATCACCCCAGGAAATAGAATCCTCGTTCAGAGTGGTTTCGCAAACAAAACTCCACTTGTTGATGGTCCATTTATTGTGAAGAGAGTCATCATGATGAACGACATTCCGAAAAATATCATTTATGAAGATGTATTGGGACAAGAAAGAACGGCTGCACTGAAGAACATTCTTCTTTACCATTGCAGGAGCAATGTCAACTCTAAGTGAGGGGAAGTGTAACGTGCCTTCAGTAATGATTGTGGAAACGTTGTTATATGTTGCATAGCAACCAGAATACAGAACTTAAAATGTAAAATGTGAATAAAAGGAGAGCAGAGTTCTTGGTGAAATATGTGATGACGTGTTCTTCTCTGTACTAATTTCTAGTAATTAGTGTTTATACTAATGTTGAATTGTGGGAACACCACACTTTATATCTAAATTTTTTGATTTAGGGCGTTTTCAAAATTTCAAAATTGATTTTGGAACCCTTAGAAGTGACCTACATCAACCAAAAGCTTCGGGGCACAACTAGACCCCAAATGGAGCCTACATACCAAATTTCATCAAAATCGGTCAATGCTAAGTGGCAAAAGTGCCGCGTACGGCGGACGAACGGCCAAATTTTTATTCGATTTTTGGATTCTACGTACCTTGAAACATAAACCATCAAATTTTGAGGGGGTGTTAAAAATTTTTTTTTCTTGGTCGATTCCAATGGTTCATTATTGAAAATAATAAACCAAAAGCGTAGCTGTTAATGTTGAGAAATTGACAAAAGTGGTGCAACAATGCTTGTACCCTTGATGGAGTTATCTGTTTGGTTGTAGAGGTGCTCTGAGGAAATAAGGCATGGAAATCACATTTTTCTTTCCAATTCAATGAATCTCATTTCATTAGTGTGTTGTTATTCACCTGAAGACGTGGAATTGGTGTAACAGGCGATTTCTTAAATAATCACTTGAAAATGGCCTTGTCCGTCTACTGGAACTGCAAAACACCCAACTTTCAGTAGGCGGACAAAGTGTCCGTCTTCTGGGTATGGACCAAAAACTTGAAAAATCCAGTAAACGGACACCCTCATTCACCTATGTAATGGACCTAGTAACGTTCAGTCTTTTTCTGAATAAAACGAGTTTCTGATTTATCGTACGTCCAACCCTTAAATTATCGTAGGGAGCGAATGGTTTGTCCTACAGAGCTCCGCGTGGTCTCAAAAAATTCTAAAAATTCTTTAGAATCTTAAATTGAAGGAAAAACAATACCTTTATATCAAAATTTTTGAGTTAGGGCGTTTTCAAAATTTCAAAATTCATTTTTGAACTCTTAGAAGTGACCTACATCAACCAAAATCTTTGGGGCACAACTAGACCCCGAATGGAGCATTCATACCAAATTTCATCAAAATCGGTCAATGCTAAGTGGGGAAAATGCCGCGGACGGCGGACGGACGGCCAAATTTTTATTCGATTTTTGGATTCTACGTACCTTGAAACGTAAACCAACAAATTTTGAGGGGGTGTTGAACAATTTTTTCTCTTGGTTGATTTCAAAGGTTCATTATTGAAACTGATAAACCAAAATCAGTGCAAAAGAAGAGAAAAATTTGTGATAATTACAGTGTTCATTGAAGATATCTATTGATAAATAAGTATAGAAAAGATGAGAATTAAAGAGAAAGTCTGAAAAATATTGATTTTAGATTCAAGAAACTTATGTTTGGTGGTTCCAGATACTAACCGGTTATCCATTTGGTAGTTACTTACCAACTGAATATTGTTGTGATGTTATACCCACCTCTGTAAGTTGGTTGTGATTTGATATTCGGGGTTTCCGAACTTAAAAAATATAATTACATCTATTTCTTTTGAATGACCACTCTGTTTTTCACAAAACCTGAATTCCTCGTGAACTGTCCGTCTACTGGCTCCCAAATGTCCGGCATTAGGAAAAACGTGTCCGCCGACTGGGGTTTGGGGGTTTTCTTCTAAAATTCACTGAAACCATTTTTTGAATTTATTTTTAACGATTCTAACTTATTTATTATTTACGATTCTAACTTACTTATATTATTCTTTAGCCCTGTCATGAGGTTGTAGAGCAAAAAGAGAGTAGATTTTCTGAACGGTTAAATTTTTATGAACTGTGAAAGTCATCGATGTAGTTAGGTGTCCGACTACTGGCGCATTTACCCTATTATAGTTGAATTGGTTAATACTCAACTATAGTTGTTATAGTTAAGTAGTATTATGGTTCCATATACGAGGGTGAATCAAATACAAACGAGACTTTTGGGCCTCCGAGCGCAATAGTGATGGAAGAACGTCCCTCTACTGTAGGGTGTTGAGTTGGTCTGTCACGAGTGAGAAAAGCACCTGAGCCAGCCTCCTCGACCCTCTCAGTACCCATTTTACGTGGAAGGAATTAAAAAAATTACTCGTTCACTGGGAAAAATTGTGTTTCCAAATCAGGAGATTATGAAGAAAAATAAACTATGTTTGGTTGTGCGTTTAAAATCAAAATAAGTTTTTAAGAAAATAAGTCTCGTTTAAATTTGATTCACCCTCGTATATGCCAGTTTATTCACCAAAATATCAATTTTAAATCGATTTATATTCAATAGCTGCTAGGTGTTTTTTGTCTGCGAATGGCATTATTTCTTCCTTAATGAGTTGTTTACGGAAAATCTTTGATGAGTTGTTTTTTACTTTTAAACGATCTTACCTTGATGATCAGCTGGTTTTGATGTCCTTATGTAGGATATTGTGTAGAAATTCGGATAATGAAGACGAACGTTCCAATTTTAAAGGCGAACCGCATTTCCGTGCCACGGATTGAATTCCATTGTTATTTAGCTCAGTTGAGATGAAATTCATAAGGAGTAGGGAAGACCTTATAATCGGATGTTTCGTACCTACGACTGAATATAGTAGTCATATTCTAATTCCGCGTTTCTCAAAACTCTTTATTCCTATTGTAGTTACTTTGGGAATACTAGGCATGAATGGAATCAGAATTATCAATAGTAAAGCTAACTTTTCTCTCGTTCTTCCGCGAGCACTGAAAGTCGGCGTTTGGTGCTCCCAGCTCTAAATGGACATGTAGGAGGCAACAAGATGAAGATGAGGTCAGCTGGGTAATTCTTGCTTATACAATTGAGGTTCGGTTTTGATGATTTCAACCATATTAGCATCAATTAGGTAACATATTTTTATAAATTATACTTAGGTACGCGTTAATGGGTTGTTATAGATAGAGCTCGGAAAATATGCACGAAAATTTCCCGAAAATATGCACCGGAAACTGGAAAAATATGCATTTGCCCTTAAAACCGCATACGACTTTGGAATTTCAGTATTTTAAGAACGGATGTTCCTCATTATTTTAGCCCTTTTTTCTCCTAGAAAAAAGTTATGAAGCATCAGGTAAAGTAAACAAGCTATTCAAAAAATCCGTTATACATTTTTTATTTACTTTTATACATTTACACGAACTAGGTAAAAAATATAAAGATGAACCACATATTATATTGGACAATTACACGCTCCAAATTATCAGGTGTAAAACAGTGTCTCCTGTCACTTAAAATTTCTTTCAATGCAGAAAACGATCTCTCAACATCGCAAGGTACAATAGGCAAAAATTTAAAAGTGGAAATCTCTTTTGGATAGTAGGGAGAGTCCCATGAGCTGTCTTCTCCTTTGAGAATTTTCGCGATTTGAACCACTGAAGACCATTCTGGATTTTTCGATAGGACCCCCTCCAGTTTATCCTTGACGGTTTTTCCAGTTGTTCCATGCCAGTGGAAGCTTTTTTCGAGCAGGTTGGAAACAGCACCTACGGCAGAGCAGAGATCCATCCCCCTGGTCTCCAGGTGGTTTATCAAATGGGGTATGGTACTAAAGTTGGCATTTATAAAGGCCAAACGATGGGCGATCTGCCTGTCCTCCTGCTGGGGTGATGTTAGTGAGGGGACAAAACATTCCAACATTCGATTTCGAATATTGTCAACTTCCAGCACTGACTTTTTAAAAAAGTCCAGGATACCTACGCAAAAAACTGGTAAAATATGCTGCAAAATATGCAAAAATCCCCAAAATGACCAAAAAATGCAAAAATCCCCAAAATGACCGAAATATGCAAAAATATGCAATTTCAATTTCAATTTAAACCACCGCATACCCTTCAGAAACCTTCAAATACAAAGATATACCGCATAATAACAGATATGCAAATTCCGAGCTCAAGTTATAGATAATAAAAGAGAGGTGGTATATTATATTGACAGATACTTACTAGTTATGGTATTGTATCAATTGCAGTATCTTCAGAAGAACTGATGTTGGGACAAGTCGCTCAGTTTGTCGCTGGTGGTCTAGACACAACTGGAAACACGATGGCTTTCATCGCTTACGATCTGGCGAAGCATCCTGAGTGTCAGAAAGCAGCGAGGTCGCAGATCCGGACAGTTTTGGCGAGGCATGGCGGCCAATGGACCTATGACGCCATTAAGGATCTTACGTACCTCCAAAACGTCATTTACGGTAAAGTACACAGTTAAGATAAGGTTGCAGTATTACGTCTTGATGGGATTAATAGGTATCATATAATAAGTACCAATAGGTCTGCCACAGAAACTTTGCATCCCTTTGGCGCATTCTTCTGGAGGACATAGAACTACTTATCTCTTATCATCAAGTGAATTCCCGCGCGTACAATAATTTTTCGCGAATTTCTCCCCTTAAAAGTGACATGATTCCCCTCCTACTGCAGATTGAAGTTCGTGCATTCTAAAATTTCAGTTTTCATTGTGGCGATCACTCTATCTGGGTTGAGGGTGAGGAATATTTTAGGCCAATCCTCTTGTGCTTACGTCCGAGCGCTTTCGTTTAATACAACGTCTTCAGGGTTCTATAATCATCAAAAATAACAGGTACGTACACTTAAGTTAAGAATTAAAAATAATTATCTGTAAGTTTAATACTTAGCGTTATCTAGGTTTAATAAATTAATGTTAACTAATAGGTATAATTACATAGTTATATGGCTTACATTTTGGTGATGTAGTTGTCAGTTATAATTGTTTTTGTTATATGCTGTAGTTGTTGCTTTGTACATGGTTTCTTCTTTTTCTTTCTCAATCATCGTACGATTTTTGTAAAATGTAAGCCATATAACTATATAATTATACCTATTAGTTAACATTAATTTATTAAACCTAGATAACGCTAAGTATTATACTTAAAGATAATTATTTTTAATTCTTAACTTAAGTGTACGTACCTGTTATTTTTGATGATTATAGAACCCTGAAGATGTTGCATTAAACGAAAGCGCTCGGACGTAAGCACAAGAGGATTGGCCTAAAATATTCCTCACCTTCAACCATTCTAAAACTGAAATTCCGTGGCAGTACACGAACATCAAATTTCTCTCGACTCAAATTTCCGTGTCAAGGTTTCACCTTGGAAGGTTGACACGATAGTTCGTGGATCTGCCACCACGGATGCAAAGTTACTGTGGTAGACCTATAATGCATGGCTGTAACTTTCTGATTCAGAATCCACTAGACTCCATCCCGTGTTGCCGTTCCTCTTCCGCGACGTCACCAAGGACTACACCCTGGACGACGGATTGGTCCTCAAACGAGGCGACAAAATCGTCATTCCGTCGATCGCCCTTCAGATGGATCCCAATTACTACCCGGAGCCAGACAAGTTCAAACCGGAGAGGTGGGAAGACATCAAGGAAGCTAGAAATAACTTCACGTGGCTGCCTTTTGGGGATGGACCGAGACAATGTTTAGGTAGGTATGAACCACGGTACAATAAATTCTGATAATGCACATGATAATGGGGTGATCGCCAAATAACGAATGTTATTATAAAACTTGAATACTTAACTTGGCCTTAACTTGGACTTGAATTTCTGAATGTGAGACTTTTTAAACAATCAAAGGTGAAAACAAGCATCAGAAGAGGTCATTTCTCTCGAGTAAACCAACAAGTTTCGACGATTTTAACGTTCATTCCCGACTTTTTCAAACAATCGAAGGTGAAAACAAGCCTTTGAAGTGGTCATTTCTCTCGAGTAAACCAACAAGTTTCGACGATTTTAACGTTCATTCCCGACTTTTTCAAACAATCAAAGGTGAAAACAAGCCTTTGAAGTGGTCTCGAGTTTTACTCGAGTGAAATGACCACTTCAAAGGCTTGTTTTCACCTTTGATTGTTTGAAAAAGTAGGGAATTAACGTTAAAATCATCGAAACTTGTTGGTTTACTCGAGAGAAATGACCACTTCCAAGGCTTGTTTTCACCTTTGATTGTTTGAAAAAGTAGGGAATTAACGTTAAAATCATCGAAACTTGTTGGTTTACTCGAGAGAAATGACCACTTCCAAGGCTTGTTGTGAAACTAGCGTTTGAAGAGAAACTTTGTGTGTTGAGCTAAGAATGCGTAGGTAGTTCTCCTTATGTTTGATAAATACGAATAAAAATGGGTACTTTGATAAGAGTACTTTGATAAATACAGCTAATGCGATGTTATAATTTTTCTTTCAAGGCATGAGGTTTGCGTTCATGGAAATGAAACTCGCTTTCGCCAAAATACTTCTCGACTACGATCTGTCACTTTGCAAGACTCAGGAGGACCCACCGAAACTTCACCCAAGAACGTTTTTGACTCAAATCGATGGTCCTTTACTAATCAACTACACAAAAATTGTGTAATAGTGATTTTTGTAGTGAAAACGAGGTTTAGTTTGGAGGTAGTTCGAATTGTATTTTGATGTGTTAAATAAGCACGCTTACATCAACTTGCTTCATGAATACTTTGTATTAGAGCGTATACGGCATAAATTATAAAAACATGGAACATGATTCAGCCAAATTTAGTGCAGAACCTTTAGTCGTAGGTAGGTATAATACAAAAGTTAAATTCAAGCTTAAGTTAAATTCAAGCTTCAAAAACCGGAGTGTCGAAAAGGCGCATGACCGTCCCGCGTACGCCTCCAGCGAAACTTTTACGGGTAAAATGCTTTCAACCTTTGGCTAAAACATGTTCCATGTTAAAATTACTACTCTGTCAGTTTTTCCCCGTTTCAAAATACACAATAGAGCTCAGAATGTGACTAAAACTTGACGTTTCCCGTGGAATGGACAAAATAAAATAAATATTTTAAAATATTAATATTTTATTTTGTATATACCTACTTTTTTTTAAATTTTATTTTAAAACAAATAATTTTTCCATTTTTCTAGTTGTCTTTCAAGTTACGTGTAATTTGATTTTATGGTATCCCATCTAATTTTTATCCAGCGTGCAGTCAATTTTGATACGCAATCAAATATAATGTGACGTTGAAATATTAATGAGGAATTTCACCGAATGGGGTATTTCAGTCAATTTTTTTTTATTTTATTTTTTTTTTCAAAAGAGTATGGCTCAGGAATAACGGTAATCGGGTCTGTTCGTCGAGAAAATGTTTTTTAAAAAATCAGAGAAGCTAAGGAAAGTTGAAGATTTGAATGGTGTGACGTAGCTAGCCATTCGTGACGTAGCTAGCCAACTGTCTTTGAAAAAAGTATCCATGCACAGAGAAGAGATGAAACCCTTGGAGGACCTCTTGGATACTACAAAATACTACTCACACACGCGCGCAGTGTAGTCCACGGCATAGTCCTTGCCTATTGTAAGCTCCAGAATTTATAAGTTTAAATACTTACTCACTTACTTAATTCCGTTGACTCCTATTGGAGCATAGGCCTCCACGAGTGAGTTCCAGTCATTCCGTACTGCAGCAATTCTTCCTGCTTCCTGCCATGATTTGCCCGCCTGGCCTATTTCTTTTTCCACAGACCTGCGCCACGTCTCTTTGGGTCTCCCTCTTCTTCGCTGTCCTTGGGGATTCCATTGTAGGGCAGTCTTCTCTATGGCACCGTCTGGTTTTCTAAGAGTATGCCCTACCCATTTCCATTTTCGCCTCCAGATTTCCAAGTGGATTTGAAGCTGGTTGGTGGCTCTCCATAAATCTTCATTTGATATGCGTTCTGGCCACCAAATTCCCAATATTCTACGCAGGCATCGGTTCACAAAGGTCTGTAACGGGCGCGTGATGTTTTCTGTGACCTTCCACGTTTCGCTCCCATAAAGCAAAACGGATTTCACATTTGAATTGAAAAGCCGTATCTTTGTGTTTCTGGACAGGTTTCTGTTTTTCCAAACTGGATAAAGTTGCACAAAAACACCATTGGCTTTCTTTATTCGGCTTTTCGCATCTTCCGCAGAACCACCCTCCTTTGTGACCACACTTCCAAGGTATACAAATGACTCAACCTGTTCGACAGTATCATTCAGCAAGACAAGTGGTTTTTGGCATCGCTCATTCGTTCTCATTTCCTTTGTTTTGCCGACGTTGATTCACAGGCTAACTTGGCTAGCGATTCGGCTCAGAGCATCCAGCTTGTCTTGTAGGTCACTGAACCTCTGCGCCAATAGACATAGATCGTCCGCAAAATCGAGGTCTTCTAGCCTCTCTCTTAATCCCCACTGGATTCCGCGTTTTCTTCCTTCTAGGGACGCCCTCATGATACTATCGAGAACAATGATGAACAGAGTTGGCGATAGCACACAACCCTGCTTTACACCAGCCTCAATCCTGATTGGATTTGAGAGCGCTCCCTCATGGACAGTGGAAGTTTAAATACAGTTTAATGAATTTGAGTTTACGTCGTGATGTCAGAAGTGAGGGTTAATATCCCACCGCTGCCACCATTTGTAAGCTCCAGGTCTAGTTTAATGATTTTGTTAGCTGAGGGCTCTGATTGATGATCTGAAATTTAAAACTAGAGTTCTGTTGGAAACCAACCCAATTGCATACGAGTCTGCAACACATTGAAACATTTTCATGCCCCCCCCTCCCCCTGGGATGATCTGGGAGCTCGATTTTTGACTCAGCTGATCTGGGAGCTCGATTTTCGACTCAGCTGATCTGGGAGCTCGATTTTCGACTCAGCTGATCTGGGAGCTCAATTTTCGACTCAGCTGATCTGGTAATATCAAACTGTAAAGTACCTACCTAACTGTAAAGTACCTACCTGTAAAGTACCTAACAACTTCACTTCTGATGGTCATAATCATCATTGTGGCGACTTGGGACAAATTTCGTTAGCAAATTTCGTCGCAACAAATTTCGTGACGATTTTTTTTTTATGTGCCATATGAAAGACATGAAAATGTCAAAAATAGGTTGAGAGGCTATTCTGACATAAGTAAGGTAATGTTCTAATAAAAATGAAATGAGGTTAAATTTAGATAATTACCTGGTAGGTGGTTGTAGCGGCTCGAAGGTACGTAATATTTTCTAAGATCAAAATAAAACCTGAAGGGCATAACCACTATGAGATCACTGAGTGTGTCTCGGTCTGAAGGACTTATGTTTTTCCTGAAGGGAATGTTAAGTGCACGAAAAAGGTAACGGTGCACGAAAATAAACAATGCACGAAATATGTAACTGTGCACGAGGTGAAGCCAAGTGCACGAAATCTGTAGTTGTGCACGAAAGTAAAACAGTGCACGTTCAATCTGTCTGTTACGGAATTTAGGTAGTTTAAAAGAGAAATGCAATGTTACAACTAATAGGAACTTTTAATTAGATTAAATTGTTGCAAAGAATGACTCGACTCAAAACATGTACATGTGATAAAATACAGATGAAATAAAATGTTGTATCAAACAGGGCGTTATTCTTAACCCTCTCTCCTACTTAGGTTTAGACAACTTGGTTGATGAATTTACAATATTTTTTTTTTTTTCTTTAAAGAAACTCCCCTGAAAGACGCAGGGGGCACGCCATTAATACAAAATAAATAAATAAATCAAATATAATGGGGAGGACGCCCAGGACTCACCCGACGCCGGCCCTCGGGATTAGGGAAGATGAGGATGGTGGGGGTGGGAGAGAGGGATGAAGGGAAGTGCCTCTATAGAACGACCACCAGTTCAAATATGAGCCGAGCAGGACGCGGGTGGTGATACCACGGAGTACGCCTACCGAGATGCCCAACTCGCGTAACTCCGTGGCGCTTTTCCCGCACCACACTCCGCGCCATGACAATGTTGCAGCCATCACCCTGATGTTGTTGGGTGCCACTCCTTTTAGCTCCGACACCGCTTGCCGTAAATCATTCGTGTCATATTTCCTTATCTTAGCCCGCCAAGTCTGCTCCATGTCCAAGCTGCCATTGACAACTTGGACATCCAGGATAATGCAAGACTGGTCAGGCTTGACAGCAACGATGTCGGGCTTCTTACCCTGGTCACTCGGCATGTGGTATAACCTCTCCCTCTCAACATCCCAGCCGCTAGATGACAAGGCACCTGCTATCTGCTTGGCGACCGCATCATGACGTAGAATGCGGCCCCCATGAGTTCGTGGACACTGCTGCACCACATGATACAGATGTTCACTTCGACTCCGACAGGCGCGGCAAAGGGGTAGGGTTGCCCCACGACTACCTCTCGTACACCTCACCGCAGTTGGCAGAGATGCCACACGGACGGCGTGGAAGTGGCGGTAGTCGCGGGCCCCAATGCCCTCCGAAGCCCAATCTACCCACTGGGAAGAGATTAGGCTTTGGGAGCACTGTCGGAGTTCCTTACCATCTACTGATTCATGCAGCGCAGCAGCGAACTCAGCAGACGAACTGGGTTTTGGAGCAGATGGTGTTGCTCGGTCGCACCATGCTAACTGCTGCCTGACAAAATCAAGATCAGCAGCAGCACGGGCGACCCCCCAGCTCGACCCTCGGAGGGCTTGCAGGCGCTGGCGGCGCAGAGAGGGGATGCTTGCTGAGAGGGACACAATACCGAGCCCACCTGATTTAACTGGTGCATGAATGTAGGCACTTGGGACACCAGGCGGGAATTTCAGCCAAGAGCGCACAGCAGAGCGTACTTCACGATCCAATTCCTGCAGCCTCCCCGCCGTAAGCCTACCAAAGACTAAACCATAGGTTAGCTTTGGCAGTAAGTACGTGCGGAGGAGGCGCAGCTTCTGCTGTGGCTTCAATGGAGCCTTGGTAACGCGAGCTAGCGCTCTACCAAGGTCCACACGGCTGGCAGTAATGGTGGCCACCCCCATGAAGTCGACTCCAAGGTACCGCCAAACCTCCAACACAGATCGGGAAGGAATGGGGGATTGTCCAATGACAAAACCCCCATCCACAACCTTCACCTTATGCTGGCGACCCGACGGGACCAAGGAGACCGACCCGCATTTATCGGGGTTGACCACAAGTCCACACCTGGCTAGCTGCTTAGCAAATGCGTTGAGGAAAAAATAGTTTTACTTTACTTTACTGACTCGACTCGAAGTGTTTATACTTTCTCAAACTGACTGTTAATTCTACAAAATTTGAACACCTAACAAATTGGCCAATTGAATACGTTTAGTTTATGACACTCACATCCCGAAGGAAATCCTTGATGGTGTTGTGAAGAGAAGTTCAAGGGTGCGTTCAACCGGATATCTTGGTGGTTTTTCCAGCTGAAGGCGACGGGGAAAGGGCTCAAACCAAGACTCGTGAGTACGACTCGCTGCGGACTTGATTGAGGGGGAATTTCGATTGATAGCTTCAGAGAAGGGGGAAACGATAAACGTTCAACTGGGCTAGGGGGAGTGGGTGATAGCTTCAAAGAGACGCGTCAAAGACAGACAGGGTAATGGCTGCCCCATGCCGCTACATTAGGATTTCATGAGAGGTGCCCCCACCCTCAGGCTCAAGGCGTCCAGCAGGGTGAGCATGGCCGGCCGTCATTGGTGGAAAGTGACGTCAGTGCGCCCTGAGCGCTTCTGGTGGTGGATGCCGTAGTTGGTGTTTGGCGTCCGGGAGCGGGGATGGTTCTAGCCCGCCCCCTCTGGTCCCACTGCAGGAAGGGAGGGTGATGGAGTTCCCTCAGCCCCATCACTCTTGAATTGCTTCAATGAGCTGGGGCTCACACTAGTGTGTGTGCATTTATAGCAGCCCGCCTTTTTCAAACGTGTGATCTCTTTAATTAATTTTTCTACCACATGTTATAGTATCATTGGGCTTAAAGTTGTAGTATGTAGGTTTTCAAGGGTGCTGAATCCAAATTTGAGGTCAGAAACCTGAATTTCCGACCCACCGAAATACCCCATTCTGTTTGCAGCTATCCTGACTAGTTAATGGTGTGGGATGGATGAAAATCGGGTTGATTTTGGAAAATAACTCTCCTGTTATTGTTGGGAGACTTTCAAAATTTATGATTTAAAAAAAAACCTGGAAAACGGACCTACGGTGAAGCGGGAACGCTCGCTGATTGGCTGTTCGGATCGCCGTCTCCTCCCAGTGTTGCCCGTTGGTACGACGAAATCGTGTTATCTAATAGGAAAGTTATCAAACAAAAACAGGGAGAACCTCATTTTCTCCATTTTGCTTTTTCTATTTTTTCTCTTCAGTTTTTCGATTTTGATCTTGACTGATTTTGTGAAATGTTGCCTCAGAGGACTGTACAAAGTGAGATTTCTCGATCTCAGCGCTTCAAGCGGCCGTAAATGAACTATTCCAGAATGACGTCATCCTCCCAGTTTTTTTAAACGTTCAAATTTTCTACACTGTTTTGTTTATTCGTCAATTAGGAAGTACGGGCTGAAAGTTCCACATAAGTGGTTTTTCGAGGTGCTGAATCCAATTTTGGGGTCAAAAATAGGAAATTCCGGCATGGTGAAATTCCTCATTTTTAAAATGAAACCTATTTTTTTAATAAAACTTATCGAAGTGTTGAAGTTACTCGGTGATTCTTGTAATCTACTTGCATGTGTTATATCTAAAATATGTAGGTGGTTGATAGACTACCTACCTACTAACGTATATGAACGAGTTCTTAGATATTTTAAAGGCTCGATTTCTGCTAGTTAATCCCGTTTTAATGAAAAATTTTCAAATTGTATCGTTATTGTATTCTATCTTACGCAGAATATACCTTTTAGGAGAATCAATGTGCGTCCGAAGAGCAAGGAAGAAAAGGCGGAGCTGCGATGAATTGGTGGGAAAGAAAACTTCAAATTATTTTATTGTCTTTCCATCTCTGAAGACAAGCTTTTCGAAATTTCATCAAGCTCTGCATCCTCTACCCGGCCTTGAACCCTATTATAAATAAAACCGAAAAGCCTGGAAAGTTAGGTGGACAGTACAGCTTCTTACCATATACAGGGTGTAAGCCTAACTGGTCTGCCATACGGTACCAGTCGATTCTACAACTAATTTGCAACAAAAAATGACCCTTAGCAATTTTTTGTTAAACCCTTCGTTTTCGAGTTATTTTAACTTTAAACTTTTTTTTCGTGATTTTGACCTTATGTAATTAAATTGGTCATAACTCCGTTAATTAGCTGTATAAATTACAATTTGAGGATACCGTTAGAAAGAACATTAAATTTCCTATCGGATAGATGCCTTAAATTTTTTTTGAGTCAAGGTTTGAGACATGAAAACGTCCTCTAAAAAGAGAATTTTACGTAATTTTGGAAACCTTGCATTCTTTCAATCTCAAATTGAACTACGAGAAACCATACTTTTTCAAGATGCAAGAACAGTGAAAACTGCGCCAGAATCTCAGCTTTCCAATGGTATAATCAAAACATATTCTACAACAGTATTTAGGGGAGAAATTCGGGTTTGAAAGCGGAAAAACGTTAATTTTTTCAACGAAATCGGCGCTCCGCCTAGTTGATTTGAGGGGTCGGACGACAGCAGTGGGTGGGTCGGCGCCGCAGTAGACCGCGGGGCCTCCGGAAACAGAAGGCCAAAGCGCTGATTTCGTTGAAAAAATGCACGTTAACCGCGTTCAAACACAAATTTCTCCCCTAAATACGAATGTAGAATGTGTTTTGATTATACCATTGGAAAGCTGAAATTCTGGCGCAGTTTTCACTGTTCTTGCATCTTGAAAAAGTATGGGTTCTCGTAGTTCAATTTGAGATTGAAAAAATGCGAGGTTTCCAAAATTACGTAAAATTCCCTTTTAAGAGGATGTTTTCATGTCTCAAACCTTGACTCAAAATAAAGTTAAGGAATCTATCCGATAGGAAATTTAATGCTCTTTCCAATAGTATCCTCAAATTGTAATTTACACAGAAAATTAAAGGAGTTATGACCGATTTAATGACATATGGTCAAAATCACGAAAAAAAAGTTTAAAGTTGAAATAACTCGAAAACGAAGGGTTTAAAAAAAATCGCTAAGGGACATTTTTTGTTGCAATTTAGTTGTAGAATCGACTGGTACCGTATGGCAGACCAGTTAGGCTTACACCCTGTATAGAATTTGCTTGATCAAAAATGAATGAATTGATCAGAACGCTGAATTTTTTCCTAATATGTAACGAAACTCCAACGAAATCGTACCAAGAAGAATAAATAGGAAGATTCAGAAAAATTGAAGTTTGACATTTTGCCGAAAAACGGCATTTTATTACAAAGCAGCGGTATGTATCACAAACATAAAAATATTTATCTCCTTATAACATAATATGTTATAAGATCTAACATAATATGTTAGATATTATCTAAACAGTCGAAATAATTTAAAAACTACGGAGATTCTGAAGGTAATTCTACATCTTCATTCATCAGTCCATCAGCCAACTTGGAGCCACGGACGGACAATCCAGGATGAAATAAAATCGTGTGAAAAACACGACTAGTTATTATGCATTTTGCGTAATAATTTTACGTAATCAATAAAAAAATACCAATGTACACAGGATGAGTTAACGAAAACATTAAACGTACAGGGAACTGTGTAGGAAATTTTCAGGGCATATCGTCTTCACCTTTGTCTTCTCTCTTCAGCCCGTGGTAAACTTTGCTGATTCCATCGGCTGCAGCTTCAACTCCATCTCCGAGTTTTTCGCCAGCCTGAAAACACATTTTATTTATTAGTGTTTTTCGATAGCAGAATGACAATAGAAAATAACATTAGCTTCACTATTGAGAAGTGAAGAATTTAACACGTTCAGACTGGCTGCTTCCACGGTGGATCCATGAACTCATGATTCGGTGGATCCATGAATATTTTTCGAAACGCTCTGGATAGTTCATTTTTCCCCCCAACAGGGCTCTTTTTGGTCTCAATCGCTTCGGAATGAACCCACCTTATCGTCCCAACCTTTCGGTTTCGGATATCAGTTCATGTTATCACGCAAAAATGCCGGCTTCTCATCAGTGCGACTGTTTTGCTGTGAAGTTCCAAAATTTTCCTAGGTCCTGGGGACAATCTGGGTTTTGAGCCCCGGTCTGTAGGTGTTAACACTTTCAATGCAGGAGCCTCTAGCTGTCCAACGCCACCCACTGCACGCTACCTGCCCGACCGAGCGTCAACGTACAAGGGTTACCTCGAAGGTACGACTGAAACTTGTGTTCAAACCTTCCAATCTGCTTCCGACGCTATCTAGCGTGAAGCCAGGAAGGTATTGAAGGAATTTTCTGCCCAACTGGCGCTTGTAACGGTTATTTCGGTAACTTACTAACCTTGGAATGCGATGAGTCAATGCAACGGGCTCAGTCTACCCGAGTAGACGGCAGTGGGCTGGGGAAGACTCTCCGTCTACCCGGGTAGACGCCCGCACTGAAAGTGTTAACGTACCTACCACTACCTTCTAAAGACCCTAGAAATGTCTTAGTCTAGGGAATACATGATTCTACGCAGAAATGTATACAGCAGAAGAGATTCCTTCACAGATGCCTGAACTAGGGATGGATATCGATATGAAAGTATCGATACTGTATCGTATTCATTTATTCATTTCTTACTATCAAGAGTCCAAGCCATATTTACCTACCAAGGGCATTGAACAAGGTAGGGGTCGCGAAAATGGAAACTGGGGAATCCCCAGGGACGTGACGTCACTTGGCAACCACCGAGAGACCTTTCACTCATCCTTACATTCATATTCCAGTGGTCAAGTTCGCTATATTCCGTTCCGTTTTAGTACGTTGTCAAGTTCGTTCTATTCTGTTTTGTTCTTCATTTCTTTTTCAATCGCTGGTTTCCCGGCAGCCCCAGGATGATTATTTGTGCCATTTTTGGTTGCAGACTGACATGCCGCACATAAAATCCAGTCAGTACAATACAATCAGAATGCCAAAACGATCAATAAGCCGTCAATAGGTACTTACTTTCCTCACGACTCCAGCGATGTTCTGAGACGAGAAAGTGTCCGGGTTGATGTTGACGTCTACGTTGGTCTCATCGGTAGCTCCAGGACATTTGCTCTGGTCGATGATGCTCAGGTCGAAGGGATTCACGCCAAACATGGACATTCGGTTCCGAATCTGATAACAATTCCAAAACAGACTACGATTAGGGATCAATCGGGCGACTGATGAAGGTTGATTCTCACCTCTTGTACTAGAGCTCTAGACCTACTGGCTAATGGTACCGGTTATGTCCTGACCAAATTCACGCACTCAGTTGCTGATGCGGAATAATAATAATTAACTACCTGCTATCTACAGTTTAAAGTTTTTTCTTCCATCTGATAACCACCGAAATATTGAGAATGGCTCCAAAACCCAATTTGTTATGAAGAAATGGTGTTCAAAGTCATATGATACTAATTGTATAATCACAAACTCACCATTTCCCTGAATATTGTGGAATGAACCAGTAAAAAAAAGTTGAGTTAACACTTTCGCTGCGGCTCAATAGAATCGATTGTAGCCCCATGACTACCGTAACATGGCGTCGTGCGGTTTTTACCGCAGTTTTTCACGTAGTAGTTGGTACAGAAGAAAACATCATTTTTCAAGTCAACTACTACCTGGCGGTAATTACCGCGCCCGCTGTCCTTCACCACTACTATGCGGTAATTACCGCGCCCACTGTTCTTCACCACTAATAGGTGAAAATATCCACCCGAGATGCTATATTTTATTGACGCACTTTTATTTTCACCAACTTTGGCAATCGACATGTGTTCTATTGAACGATACATTCAGCTATAGGTAAAAACTCGGCGCTGCGCGCCTCGGCGGGGGCTTCGCCCCCTGCACCCCCGGATGATTTCCGCTTAGAGCCTAATGGCTAAAATGTGACATACCTTGAAAAGGTTTTTGCTCCCTCTCCCTCTTTATCTTTCTTCCACTGTAATATTTAAGATTCCTCCTTATTCATAATAACATCAGGTTGTCAAGCATATTTGTCGTCAAGCATATGATAAATCATAGCGCTACTTTCCTGTCGCTTTTTACTGTCGATTTTTCCTGTCGTTTTTCGGCGGGGGGTCCCATCGCTAAAACCTTTTCAAGGTTAAAACGAGGAAGAAGGAAAATGAGTGACATTTTCTCGATGTGATTTCAATTCAAACGAGCCATAAAAATTGGATAGGTATAGGTTGGAAATATTGCTGTAAATTTTCATTGTGAAAAATGATGATATATTTAGATAATATAAAAGATACAGATGAAAAATATAGAAAAGAAAATGTACATAATAGAAAATAAGATAGAAAATCAAGCAGCCGAAGAACTTGTTGAGGGTTGAGGTTCTTCAACCTTGTCATGAGATCATTTCAGACCTCCTCGAGTGAGGACCATGGTTATTCTGGAATAAGATCGTAGATAAGTAGATTGATCGCACATTAGGTACTGAGAAATAAATAGATAAAATAACTGTCGAAGGAGGGTGAAAAAAATTAGTTTGGTAGACAATCACATGCTTGTTTTGAACCCGAATGACGTTTTATAAGTAAATGCATTCAAAAATATAACACGACACAATAAAGCAGTCAAAAGAAACGGTAAAATAAAATGCATAACTTACTTTTGACTCAAAACTTGTGAGAAACGTCGTCGGCAAGCGTCCTGGACTAACTGAAATATTGGCACTTCGAAGGTCATTATCTCCTCGGCGGACATTTCTCCCTTGTTCCGAACGGTATTTCCGAACTACTACCGCAGGAAGAAAGAGTCGAGACAACTACTACGACTCAATAAAGATATTGAAAGACAGGGCTTTGCAAAGGGCCGAGAGCGGTTTTTACCGCGCTAGTAATGGTGAAGGACACAAAAGAGCGGTAATTACCGCGGTAGCAGTAGAAGTGTTAACAACCATTTCAGGTTGGATTTTCGTCTGACTGCCATTCCTGGCGATCCTGGATCTTCCAAAGGGAAGATCAGAATTTGTTCTGATGATTTCGCTCATGGCTTCCCATTCCCTCACTGCCCTGGGTTGGGACAAGGGGGGCGATGAGCCTTGAACCCACGACCCCAGCAGAGGTCGGTCCAAAGTCCACTGCCAAACAACGACGACCGTAGCTACACCACTGTCCCATTATGGGATTAACCATCCGTAGCTTTGAAAATTTGTTTTCAATTCCCCGACTGCAGTAGCAGCTCTTATATTACGTTTAGTCTAATATACTACTTCTGTACCTTATCGACCACAACTTTTTCAAGAGTCTTAGTTCTGGAGAGGATCGTGGCAGAACGCCTGTTGGAGGCTGGCAGCTTCTGGCAAGTGTAGACCCCCGCATACGTCTCGTAGTCGCTCATGAACACGATGAAGCTCGATTTCCCAGCAGGGTCTGCCAAAAAAAAAATCGTAACATGAATGATAGATGATTCATAATATACCTACAACCTTTAACCAATCCAAGAATAAGTATAATGTAAATGTATCTCTCTGGATGACAAAATCATAACGAAATTGTTTGACTAAGAAGAAAATGGAGGAGCCAAAGGCACATTGTCCACCAGGGCAATACTTCTATGGCAAATTTCCAAACTAATTTCTGGTGTTGCTGACTCTCAAATTCATAATGACAGTATCAAGAGTTCAAAAACGACGAAAGGCCTCTTAGGAATGAATAGAGAGTTTTTGGCAACCACTAACGGGCCTGTGGAACCTCTTCACAAAGCTCGGAGTTCGCGGGTGACGATGAATTTGCCTCCTGACAATAGCGGGCAATGATGAAAGGGTGCCCCCAGACAGTCACCCGTTCCTAGAGGCCAACCGTTACAAGCCCCTCCCTCCCCCTCCCCCCCTGTCCATAGTTAATGGGCTTCCTCCTTCAACTGGGTAGCATCCTCTGTTGCTCGCGCTAGTCTCCTCCTAATGGGGCCCATCAGATTCTGGCACCAAAAACTCTCTAATAGAGCAGCTTTGGCTACCGCAGCCCAAAGGAGAAGGAGTGAACTAAAACCAAAGAAATGGAAGAGAGGGAAAAATGAAAAAGAACGAATGATGAACAAGATGATTTTGATATTTCAAATGTGCCCTACATCTGCTGAACAGTAAATAGCACTTTTTGTGAGAGCCATATTACAATCAAAACGGTACTCTAAATTTTCAAAAAGTACTCACTCAAGGGGAATTTCACAGTCATTTTGGCAGGCACTTCAGGGTTGGCTTTCAGCTGCCCGGTGTAGTGGTACTTGTTGTCAACACTTGCTACGCCAAGCACTGGATGTTCACTGACCTAAAATATAGGAATTGTTTTAAGATAAACGTGAAGTTACCAATAAACCCCGAAATGGAAATGAAAAGTAAATTTTACGTCACCCTACCTACCTTATTGGAAAGGAATACCTAATTGTTACGAGTAGGTTTTAGTTTCTTATCGATTGCAGGCCAACACAGAACCACCTCGGTTCAGAGTTGACACCAAACTTAAGAGGACATTATGAAAGTGAAGGCGGGTAGTGTCTTCCCGTTCATTACTAGCCTCACCAAACAGCTCCAAAGGCGCGAAGAGTAAAATTTACTTCACGTTTCCATTTAGCGTACATTGCACCATGTTTCGATCCCAGGGTGAATCAAATCAAGTTTTTGGGTGGTTATTGAGCGATTCTACCGTCATTAAAATCGAATTACTTATGGATAAGGTGAGATGAATGAGTATACCTGTTCCAAAAGGTACTCGCCGGGTTCTTCCCCCAAAGTGAAGTTATAAGTAAGACACCGGCTTCCAGTAGACGTCTTCTGAATGCCGTACCAGAGTCCAAGAAACTACAACAAAACAATAAACTATTAGTGAAATGGATACATTGTCACATTTTCAAAAACATTCCACACATTTTAAGTAATCATGCAAGTACGTGATTTTGTCTAGTATTTGGTAAAATGTTTGAATACATGGTGTGAGTGATAAGAATTTGAAGTATATATTGCTATAACTAAGGAAGATTGTATCAATCTATTGTCAGTGGCGTCTCCTTCAGGCAAACATAGCAAACACTGTTCGCTTTACTAAAAATATGCAAAATGAATAAAAAAAAATTATACTATATTTCCATTTTTCGAAATATTTACCCGATTTTGGAAAATTTGCATTAACCCATTCAGTGCGGGGCCTTCTCACTCCACACGCTCTTACTGGCCTTGTGGGCCTTGTTATTTTGCATTCTCAAACACGTGGTAATATTACCATGTCTCGAACGAGCTGCAGGGACTGTAATTGTCCGATCTGGAAACGGTTTTCACAGGTATAACAGTGTTTTCGTACTGAACTCATTCTACCTTACGAGACCCTTCCTTCGAATCTATCCCTTCCTACGACCCCAGAAACTGAAGCTATGGCAGAAACGCCTGGTGGTAATACTACCACTCCCGTGAGGGGGAAGAAATAGCCGATGGTAATATTACCACCTCCGTATGGGATGGGTTAAGTTTAGGGACCATTTCATGATTACCAAGGAAGTTAGATGAAATAGAAGAATGGAATAAGTACGTATTTTGCTTTGGATACACACCAGAGAGTTATAGAGTAACTATGATCGATTGCGGATGATACTCGAATTAGCGCGCCAAGACAAACAGTTCAAAAAAATTAATTTTGTGGGACTGTTTTGGATGACAGGCAACGATAAATGGGTAGGCAGGGGGTCTAGTATTGCTTTACCCCCACTACCACAGCATCAGCCAAGGCAAACAATCGAGGAGCTATTTAGTGACCTTGAAAGCAGAGAAACTTGGAAGATGAGCCATGGATACTAACCCCTGCATGGCAAGACATGAAATATCCACCACCATTCGGAAATTTAAATCATTCCTTCCTTAGCAACCTTTGTGTAATAATTTTCTGCCAGCCAAGATGTTTGCCTGACGAATATTCTCACAAGACGCTCCTGTTTATAGTAGCATCTTATAGGAGTTAAGCTGGCCCCACACGATCAAACATGCTTGACAAGCATGGTTTGACAAGCCGCGCTTGTCAAGCATGTTTGACATTTGACGCCGCACCCACACGTTCAAACCAACTGTTTCAACCACATCCACCAAGCTTCAGTAGTGTTCAGTGTTCATGTTGCGTTCATCTGCGTTGCGTTGGTAGATGCAGTTTATGCAAGCTGTGATTCACGCTAACTGTACGTAAACTGTGATTCACGCGATGGAGACTAGGGATGCAACATCGACGACATAATATCGATAATCGATTTAGATTACAATTTTTTAGAACAGCTTTTCTTAGTAAAAAATAATCAAAATCAGAGATTTTACCCCAATAAGGGGATCTTCAGAGATGAGAACGATAATTTGGTTAATAACGGAGTATAAATATGAGTATAAATATCAGAGTAGTCCATATCGATAAAAAAGCATCGATAATCGGAGGCAGAATATCGATATTATCGATAATCATTTTGCATCCCTAATGGAGACTGTGATTCACAGACGCCAACTCGGTGATTCACGGAAACTAACTCTGTGATTCACAGTAAAATTACACCCTACCACCCTTTTTTCTTGATGGTTTGAAGGTTTGACGCTCACCCACACGATCAAACTTGGTTGTCAAACCTCATGTTTGACAGCAAATTTACAGTGACTGAAAACTGTCAAGCGTGCTGTCAAACCTTCAGACATGACCCCCCACACGATCAAATCTGCTTGACAAGCGAGGTTGGCAAACCATGCTTGTCAAGCATGTTTGATCGTGTGGGGCCAGCTTTATTCCAACCGCGTTGAAAGAGGTAAAAAGTTGCTTACCTTGGACATTTGGAATCCTGACATGGGCTCGACGATGGGACAGTCCCCGAGGTGGTAAGTATGACCACTTGCTAACGCCACTAGTGCTCCAAAAGTTGCGATCACCAACACGTACGACTTCATGTTTACTACCTGCAAATTGAAATGGCAATCTAATAATAAAAATGTCGTGCTATTGTATTCAAGTACTTATCTATATACACTGCAATAGCAGTAAGTTAATATCGTTAACCCAACTTTAATCAATTTAACAAAATGTCAATCTCCTGAAATTTGTAGCTGTAGGTCTTATCTTCAGTACTCTGGAGTACTCTGTGGTGTAGGACCTACACTTATTTAGTATTATTTGTACTTGTACCTACACTGTAGGTACAAGTACAAATAATACTAAATAATGATCATGTGGGGTATATCTACCTAAAGATACAAATAATACTAAATAATGATCATGTAGGGTATATCTATCTAACTTCCTTACTAGACGTCACAGAGTAACGGAGACAAGTTGCTAGACGTTAATTGGTTAATTGGGAGGCGGCCAGTGGCTTCGGCTATCCGCCAAGGAAGGTCCTTGGCTTGGAAAATCACATGGAGAAGAGATCCAAAATAGTTGGTACCAAATAAAATAATTTTTTCTCGCTATTGCTCTGAACCCGCTCCCAATCTCAGATCGTTATTTTTGTATTATTTACATTGTGTAAAATTAATAGAAATCATGAAAATTAATAATAAAATGCATCTTACCAGGAACAAATATTATAGGTACTTATTCCATGGTAGGGTAAGCCTATGGGTGATACTGCAAAACGTATGGAAACAAATTAATACGAATAGCGTATCGTTTCTTTTAAAAATTAGTAAAAGTATGATACTTTACGAAGAAAAGTGCTAGTTGTACCTACCTACTCAAATATATTTCCCTTTTTTCATCTCTCGGCTAGATTTTCTATTCTAGAGGTAGGTAACATCAACATCCATCCGGCTTCCTTGAACGCATCCATGGACCTACGTATGGACCTATGTATAAACTATCCATGTATTGTCCCAAGGTCCATGATGGCGAAGTAGGGTTGAACTTCCAACGAGCAACAACTCAACGTTCCAACAAGTGCAAAACCAATGTGGCTTGAACTTTTTGACATGCTAGCTGAAATGCTGAAATTCGGATTCTAATAGCACCAACTTGTCTCCGGTACTCTGTGAATAGCACTTAATGCTAATATGTAGTTACTAACTGCTTGCCTCGTTCGAGGGTCGGTGAGCTATCCAGGAAAATAACGTGAGTAGAACTTCTTAGAAATTGTCACTAGGTACAGGTATTGGGAACACAGGGGTACCTACTGCTGACAGGGGTCAACTGCTGAACTAAGTTATTCAATACTTGATTATACAGTGATTGATAGACGGATTACGTAACAATTCAACGTATCGTTCTGATTGCCGGATTATCCTTCGTTCGACTTGACCTCCACAAACGAGATTTCATTGGAGTCTCTGACTCACTTCCTCATTAGTGGGGGCTCAATCCGTTGGAAGTCACGGAGCCAGCAAGCTATGTTGACTTTCCTCGTGATTCTATGGATCCTTTAACTGCTAGTAATAGTCACCTCCCTGTTATGAATCACTGTATAAACCTTAATCCTGGAAACGCGGAGATACTATACAATGAGTTCAACAGTTTTATTTGCGTTCCATTCCGAAATTACAGGTACCGAGTTGTTTCTTGAATGCTCGTTAATTTGTGCAGAAATACTGCCACTTGTGTCTCCTTTTGAGCATTTAGGTATGATGTTGGGTGTAGAGACGGAAGATCAGGTTCGAAAGATGCACCTTATAACCTATTTAATGGAAACACACAGAACCCCGTTTTCTGCACCTAATAACTAGTTTTTCGAGTTTGATGCACACTTCAAAATTTTTAATTGAAAACTGTCCCAAGGTGATGGCAGTACTGCTATTCCAGATAAGTACTGACTTAAAAATACATACAAACCCATTTATTCACGAAAATCTGTGTATGAGTCTGATGACGTTTACTCGGTTTACAAATATACAGGGTGTCCCAGAAGTTATGGTCCACCCTCCGGCATTTCCGTATTTAATTACGTAATAAAATGGGCCCAACGCCATATTTCATATTTTTTGTGAAAATTTCAGGAAAAATACTTTTGCGCAAAAAAATTGTGCGCAATCGTGCGCAATTGACACTAACTTTGTTTTTTCAAATGGGAACCCCCATTTTTTATTGCAGATTCAGATTCTACGTCAAATTTCATGAGAAATTCATACCCGAATCGATTTTTTTCATTGCGTGCAACTGGTACTTTTCGCGCGCAAAGTGACCAGGGTGCGCAAAAGTGAATTTTTTTAACCCCAAGTGTGGCACATTTTTTTCATTATTTTTGACGCTGAATCACGTGGTGAGGTCCTTTCTTCGATTTCATCGTTATTTTTCCAAATTTAGAAGGAAAAATAATGTTTATGGACTTTATTTTCCCTCACCCTTTCGCAATACGGGCTGGGTGGGGACCTGGCTAGATTAAAAATGAATTCCTCTCTTCTAAAAACCAAGAAAAAAAAATGCTGGAAAGTAAGTAGGTACTACTTTACTACTTTAATGTAAAAAAAATCAAAACGTCTGCCAAGTGGGTGTGGCACATAGCTTCCTCGTATCCATAACCCGATTATATACATGATCAGATGCATAGTTGTTAATCTCAAAACACCAATCTCTAAGTACCTTCCACTACCCTCATAGGGGACCATCTACACGCTAATCTGGACAATCCTAGGAAATTTCATCAAATTCGGATGAAAAATTAAGTGAGTAGATGTATGTGATTGGATCAAAAAAATACTTAGCCTCGGCTGGGATTCGAACCCGCGACCCTTGGGGGACAGTTGAAGTTACGGCTGCTACAAGTAATTCACGTTTGCGCATGCGCAGTCGCTTCTATCAGTCCGGGGATGATGAATTTCATAGGGGACCATCTAAATACTAGTCTGTAACATCCCTGAAAATTTCATTGAAATCGGATAGAAAATGTAGAAGTTATGGCCGTTACAAGGAAATTCACGTTTGCGCATGCGCAGTGGCCACTATCAGTCCGAAGGTGATGATTTTCATGGGGGACCATCTAAATACTAATTTGTAACATCCCTGAAAATTTAATTGGAATGGGATGGAAAATGTAGAAGTTATGGCCGTAACAAGGAATTCACGTTTGCGCATGCGCAGTCGCTTCTATCAGTCCGGGGATGATGATTTTCATAGGGGACCGTCTACACACCAACCCGCACAATCCCTGAAAATTTCATGGAAATCGGACAATAACTTCGTATAGTTATGCGCGTTACAAGGAATTCATGACAGACACACAGACACACAGACAGACAGACAGACAGACAGACACGGAACCAAAATTGTTCAGAAAGGTCTAAAACGTAAAACGCGAGTGGAAATTTTGATTTTGGAGAACTTTTTTTTTTCGTCCTTGGAAAGTGAAAACAAAGCTTCCGCTACCTTGGTAGACTCGGAAGCAAAAGCTTCTCATCTAAAAACCTTTAAAAAAAATTAAAAGTTACTTGTTATTTGTCTGCAGGCAATTTGCCTTGGTCAATTTTTTTTTAACTTTCCACTATTTCCAATATTTTTTTAAATTCAGAAGAGAGGAATTCAGTTTTAATCCGGCCAGGTCCGTATTGCGAAAGGGTGAGGGAAATAAAGTCCAAAAACATTATTTTTCCTTCTAAATTTGGAAAAATAACGATGAAATCGAAGAAAGGACCTCACCACGTGATTCAGCGTCAAAAATAATGAAAAAAAAGTGCCACACTTGGGGTTAAAAAAAATTCACTTTTGCGCACCCTGGTCACTTTGCGCGCGAAAAGTACCAGTTGCACGCGATAAAAAAAATCGATTCGGGTATGAATTTCTCATGAAATTTGACGTAGAATCTGAATCTGTAATAAAAAATGGGGGTTCCCATCTGAAAAAACAAAGTTAGTGTCAATTGCGCACGATTGCGCACAATTTTTTTTGCGCAAAAGTATTTTTCCTGAATTCTTTACAAAAAAATATGGAAAATGGCGTTGGGCCCATTTTATTACGTAATTAAATACGGAAATGCCGGAGGGTGGACCATAACTTCTGGGACACCCTGTATAGTTTACCGTTGGAAAGCTGATTTTTTGTTGTGTGATTAAAATCATCAAAATATTAGGGACGTTTGAGGTAGAAAGGCTGTCTTAGTGTACAGTTTTTTCTGAATTGGCCTATAACTTATCGTATGAGAAATTTAATGCTCTTTCCAACGGTGTAATCAGATTTGAATTTGCTTGGAAAATGAGACAGTTGTGACTATTTTAGTGCCGCAAGGTCAAAACCACAAAAAATTCAGTGAAAAATAATAATAAAATGACATTTGTATAGTAGTATAAATGAAGTCGGTCAAAAAGGAGTTAGAGGGAAAATTTGTTACAAATTATTTGAAGAATCGTTTCCTAAGTATTATTTATTCGTTTAGGGACACTCTGCAGGTTTGTAATAATTCTAGTCCATAGAAATTGTATAGATTGGACATATCTACCTTGTCAGACTAGGCACCTATAGTTATGGGTCTCCGAATCGCCCCAAAAATGTTCTTTATTCATCTCATAAAAAATGGTAACCAATAGGTATTTAATAAAATTGCAGCTTTCTCCTTAATCATTAATAATTTGTGACTAATTATGTACCCCTGCCGTCAGCTCGGGAAGTATTCACTTTTTGACACTAATTTGCGCCGCTTTCTAAAATAACTGTTTACTATTTTCAGACGTGCTGGTACCTGCCCTGTTACGCATGCGTGTTCCAACGAGATAAAAAGAAGTGAAAATCATTACCCGAGTGAAATCGGGTTTTCGGAGTTCTCGTGTAATCGAGAGCGGGCTTCAATGGGTTCAAGAAGTGCATCTTATCGCAAAATCATTAATAAACGCGGTGACGTCGTGTAGAGCGAAAACAATGATCCATTACTACGGTTGGTAAGTAAATTCTTGCACAAGTTGCCCACAAACAATAGGAGTCGTTATAATGACAGCTAGTGGAAATATTGTCATCCATCAATATATATTGTACTAATTTGATTGAAATAACCCTCAATATTCAGGTCTCGGATGAGCAGTTATGGGTAGGTAGGTCTCAAAAGATCGTTTGAGACGGAATTAATGTATATGTAATAAATATAAATTTCAAATAAAAAAATATTTTCGTACTCAGGTGAGTTAGAGGTTTGGCGCTATAAGCTCAGATTTGAAAAATTGGAAATGTTTTTCAAAATTTGAACTTTAAAATTCTGAATAAAATTGAAATTACAATTTTATTTTGAACATTTTGGCAGAGCGCCATTTGGAAACTAATAATGAGTACATTCCCGTTTTCAAAATGAAAATCGCTTGAACTGGTGGAGTGAGAAACTTTTTTTTTTTAATCCTACGCCCGTCCTTGATTGCATTAGACGTCTTGCTGCCCAGTACCTCTCACACGCAGTTTCCTCCGATGTGGACCCGTTGACCCCTTCCAGTGCTGCGCACTTCATGAGGTGGCGGGCGTCCATTTCCCCCTGACTACATAATGGGCACATTGGCGAGTCGACTATCCTCAATCTATTTAGATGCTTTTGGAGGTAGTCGTGGCCAGTTAGCATTCTGAACAGAGCTACTGACATTCGCCATGGTAGGGTTTGGGAAATCTGGCCATCCTCTGCCATGAGGGACTCCCAGTCTTTCCCTGCACTCGCGGCCACCAATCTTTCCTTCGTGCGACATGCTATGGCGGCTGTTATTTGTCTTTTGGCAGTGTGCAGTGACTGTGGTGGATTTGGCTGAGCTTTCAAGGCACCTGCTTTTGCCAGCCGGTCTGCTTCTTCATTGCCTTTTACACCACAGTGGCTCGGTGTCCACTGGAGGTGGACGACCCCGCCATATTCCCTAATCTGGGCCAGCACTTCTAACGATTCATGAATTGCTCGTGAGGGGGCAGGAGTTGCAGCTGAGCCTAGTGCGAGCATGGCAGCCTGGGAGTCGACAAATATAACGGTCTGCTGCAATCTTCGTGTTTTGTATCTCCCGCAAGGCCATCAATACTGCAGCTATCTCGCCATCAAAATTTGTGGCACACGCTCCAACTGGCTCACTCAACTCGAGTATTGTCGAAAAGACACCAGCTCCCCCGTTTCTCACAGCTCCATCCGCTGAACCATCTGTGTAGACATGCAGCCAGTTTGAAGACGGGTATCGTAGCTGCCTAGTCTCGAGGAACGCTGCTTTGAGTTCTGCTGGAGTTGCGGAATTTTTGGATGCACCTCCTACAAGATCGAGGTTGTAAGAAAAGGACTGGTGATGTGTAATGGGCGGGAGAGGCTCAGGATTTCCAAGGTTCAGGTTCAGGTCTCTCACCTTATTTTCAACGACATGTGTGAAGTTTAACTGGGATATGAGCCTTGTATGGGGTGCGCTATAATTTCTCCAGTATGGGATGTTAGATCGCCTAAGCTTTTCATTTAGCATTATTGCTGCAGCATCAATCCTTTCTGCATTTTTTGGCAGAGCGCCATTTGGAAACTAATAATGAGTACATTCCCGTTTTCAAAATGAAAATCGCTTGAACTGGTGGAGTGAGAAACTTGAACTACGACTGCCTCTTTTGCCACAATCGCCGGTGCTGCCATCTGGTGAAAAAAATCGTGGATGATTGGCCTTAATTCGTTTAACTTGGTATCCCCCCCCCCCCCCCCGTTTAAGTAATGAGGAATTTCACCGAATTCTGTTTGCATTTTTCCTGAATAGTTAATGGTGTGGGATAGATTTCGGAAAATAAGTTTCCTGTTATTTTTGGGAGACAATCAAAATTTATGATTTCAAAACTAACCAGGAAAATGGACGTGAAGCGAGAACACTCGCTGATTGGGCTGTTCAGATCGCCGTCTCCTCCCAGTGTTGCCCATTGGGACGTTTTCTAAGAGAAAAGTTATCAAACAAAAACAGGGGAAACCTAATTTTCCCCATCTTGCTTTTTCTATTTTTTTCTTCAGTTTTTCGATTTCGAACTTTACTGTTACGTGAAATTTTGCATCTGGGGACTATAGATTTCTCGATCTCAGCGCTTTAAGCGGCCATAAATGAACTATTCCAGGATGACGTCATTTTCCCGGTTTTTTTAAACATTCGTATTTTCTACACTCTTTTGTTTATTCGTAAATTAGGAAGTTCGGGCTGAAAGTTTGCCTTAGGGGGTTTTTCGAGGTGCTGAATCCGATTTTGGGGTCAAAAACAGGAAATTCCGACATGGTGAAATTCCTCATTCCAGTTAGCAGTTATAGCAGTTATAGCACTTACTTAATTTATTGCGAAAATTTTGCAAAATCTAGAATCAACATGTAACTTATATTAAATTGAACACTACCATTGAGATTGTAGCACAATTTCCCCATAATATCTCAATATTCGTGGTTTTCTATTTTTTCCCCCTAAAACATAATTTTTCTTCATTTTTTGGCTTTGATAACTCTATGGTAGCTACAGGTATGATCAAGGTTTTCAATCGAAGCTGATTAACTACCTACTACTACCCACAGCTACTACTACCCAGTTACTGGGTTCGCCCTAAGAGGTTATGGAATCATGAAAAAAGTTATAGAAATAATAATCATGTAAAACAGTTATAAATAATTTGCATGTTGGAAGGACATTTGGTTTGTTTTTAATCAATAACTCAGACGCGATGTTACGTAAAGCGGGTCGAGAAAGGTCGCGGGTAAAATCGACGAGAGGAATCCCAGAATGTGCATCGTATAACGGAATATTTGTGTTGTATCAGTGACTACGTTGGTACTACTCAGCAAAAGGTTCACTGATGAAAAAATATCGGCAAATATTTCTGAAGGTGCCAAGTCGGGTGGACTGTAAATCATTCAGATTAAATAACTTCGCTTTTTAGTAACTTTTTTTTTGGGTTGTGTGGTTGGGACTTTACATGGTTCCTTGTAAATGTCAACGCCATCTGGTCACAAAATTTGGAGGTTAGTGCTAAGGTACTTGGTGATTAAAGTTTTGATATCATCTAATACCTATGCATCGGATCATGTATAGTATTTTACCTTTTAGTTAAACCTTTTTCGCATTGATTTAAACCTTTTTTACTTTAATTTAAACTTTTTTACTGCGAATTAAACCTTTTTCGTATTTAATTAAACTTTTTTAACTTTGATTAAAACCTTCTGTATTTTGAATTAAACATTTTTTACTTTGAATTAAATTTATTTCGTATTGAATTAAACCTTGGAAGGGAATGTGAATTTGGATAAAATATTAACTCATATGCTGGCTGTTACAGTAAAGTAGGTGCCTATCCCGGTTCTGATCTAGGTAGAAATAGAGGAAAACACATTTAGTCGCCTCATTTCTCCTAAGAAGAAGGCGATCCGTATTTACCCATGTCTGTGTAACTAGGGTACCTTCTGTGTGTCAAGACGAGCTTAAGCATTACTACTGCGTATCACGATGAGCGTACGCTAAATTTTCGTGGAATTCTTGAGGAAACTTGAGGGTCAAGTTTCTGTTGACGAGGGGATTGTCCTTATACTAGACAACGCTCGAATTCATCGCTCACACGCTGTTAGGGATTCTAGCTTCTACAATGAGGATGAAATTCCTACCACCTTATTCGCCAATGCTCAACCCAGTGGAAAATGCGTTTTCCAAGATAAAGAATTCAGCAAGAGACATGAGTCGCCGAGAAGAGCACTATCTTCCCCAAGTAATAGCAGCAAGTGTTGCTTCTCTCACTCCACGTGGTTGTCAAAATTATGTGACAGATATGTACTTATTATTACCCACTGCAGTCAATGGCCAACCTCTACATTGACACCATATAACTTCTGCAAGAGCCCATTGATTGCGTTGTTTCTGTCAGTTTGTTTACATATACCTAATATACAGGGTGTCACCCTAACTCGAGGACCAAACTTCAAGGATCGATTCTACAACTAATTTGCAAACTTTTTTGTCTCTTGACATTTTTTTTTTAAACGCTTTAAAATTATACTTTTTTCACTTTTAAGATTTTGTTCGTGTTTTCGACCTTGAGCCATTAAAACGGCCATAACTCCCTCAATTTACTAGATAAACTCAAATATGAGTATACCGTTGGAAAGAACGTTAAATTTCCTATCAGTTCATCAGGACACAAAACCTTTTTAAACCTTTCGTATAGGTGAATAAATTGGTCAAAGTCAGAAATTTAAAACTTTTTCGAAAATCACCATTTTTCAGGCTGATTCTTCTCATGTAATAAACAGCCGTATCGTCGGGCACTCAACGGAAAAAACTTGCCCAGAATCTCAGCTTTCCAACGGTCTATCAATTTTTCTTTTCAACATTCAAATTAGAAGAGCAAATGAAGTTTGAATGCCCGAAAACGTGTGTTTTACAAGCAAATCCAGTGTTTATGGTCCCCCTCGATCTCAAAATGGCTTGACGATTTTGATATCATTTCCTATGTAATTTTCTACGCTGAATCAAATAGTGATACTTCCGAATGGTTCCGACTGCTAGAAAATGGATTTTTTGAAGAAAACCTTCGTTTTTCGTACATAAAATACGCATTATTCTTAAATGTGGTAGTGAGCATGAAGTAACATCTTTGAACTCAACAAAAACTTCAATCAACTAGAAATTCGGTGTTTTTGTTGAGTTCAAAGGTGTTACTTTATGCTCACGACTATATCTACGAATAATGCGTATTTTATGTACAAAAACGAAGGTTTTCTTCGAAAAATCCACTTTCTAGCAGTTGGAATCATTCGGAAGTATCACTATTGGGTTCAGCATAAATAATTACATAGGAAATGATACCAAAATCGTCAAGCCATTTTGAGATCGAGGGGGACCATAAACCGCTTGAAACACTTGATTTGCTTGTAAAACACACGTTTTCTGGCATTCAAACTTCATTTACTCTTCTAATTTGAAAGTTAAAAAGAAAAATTCATAGACCGTTGGAAAGCTGAGATTCTGGGCAAGTTTTTTTCCGTTAAGAGCCCGACGATACGGCTGTTTATTACATAAGAAGAGTCAGCCTGAAAAATGGCGATTTTCGAAAGTTTTAAATTTCTGACTTTGACCAATTTATTCACCTATACGAAAGGTTTAAAAAGGTTTTGTGTCCTGATGAACTGAGAGGAAATTTAACGTTCTTTCCAACGGTATACTCATATTTGAGTTTATCTAGTAAATTGAGGGAGTTATGGCCGTTTTAATGGCTCAAGGTCGAAAACACGAAAAAAATCTTAAAAGGGAAAAAAGTATAATTTTAGAGCGTTTAAAAAAAAAATGTCAAGAGACAAAAAAGTTTGCAAATTAGTTGTAGAATCGATCGTTGAAGTTTGGTCCTCGAGTTAGGGTGACACCCTGTATATTTATAAAATAAAGTTTTCACCTGATGTTTCTTGTGTGTGAAATAAAGTTTTCATACATTCATTTTGTTCAAAAATTGACTTTCCTACTTGGAATACAAGGCTCAATTCTATGTGAAAAATGTTTAAACGAAAGTGAAAAAAGTTTAAATGAAAGTGAAAAAGGTTTAAATGAAAGTGAAAAAGGTTTAAATGAAAGTGAAAAAAGTTGAAACGACAGTGATAAAGGTTTAAATAAAAGACAAAAAGGTTTAATTTAAAGTACAAAAGGTTTAACTCATTGTGAAAAAGGTTTAACTAAAAGGTAAAATACTATATACAATCCGGTTTTTCATAAGGGCTATGTACCACACCCATTTGATAGACATTTTCAAAATTCCTATTAAAATCAATAGGTACCTACTGTCAATGCAAAACAGTGTCGAACCGAACTTAACTCCTAAGTTAGAGGCCGACAATAAATATAATTGTCATAATAAATTAACTATCATGCTTCTGTCTTGCTCATTATGAATATTTTTTTCACATATTCATCTTCCTCTCTTAATAATACAATAATTTTCTATTCACATCATCTCATCAAGAGAGTCCTGAAGTGTTTTCTGTTTTCTTGAATGTACCAGGAAATTGGAGAACCAGTTTGAAGGAAGAGGGTAAAACGGAACAGCAGGTGGTAATTAGTGACCTCAAAAGCCCGTTGTCTGTGCTCAGTCGTTAAAAAAACCGGATCACGCTGCAGTCATTGGGAGTAGTGAGAGAACAACAGATTGCTCTGTGATTCATTTTCTTTCATATATAAAGGAATAAAACATTCGAAACAGCGAGCAATGTAACGTTATGTTGCTTCGTTTCGTAAAGAACAAATGTGTTGGAAAATTGCTTTCAAAAACAAAAATTCATATCCAAGTTCATTTAATTTTTTGAAATTTACACGTAAATCACACCGGACTGAAGTTAGTAATATTCCTTGGCAATATGCAGACAAAAAATCCGTAAAATCGTTAATACTTGACCAAACTGGACCGAATTTGAGATATGCGCACCAGACAGGTATGGGAAGGTGGTGAAGAGTGGAGGGGGAGATTTTCCTAAATTCAACATCTTAACATTAAAAAATCAGTAAAATCATTACTAGGTACTCATCCAAAATAGACTAAATTTGGAACTAGTTATATTACCCTGAGTTCTACGCACTAAGTAGAGGTGGAAGGAGGGGTTGGAGAGAGGAAATTTCCTAAATTCAACATCTTGATGTAAACAAATTCGGTAAAACCCTTATATGTTAAGATGTTGAATTTAGGAAATTTCTCTTCAACCCCACCTTCTACCTCTATTTGGTGCGCATAACTCAGGGTAACATAACTCTCAAATTTGGTTGATTATGGACGTGTAATTTCGACTTTACTGATTTTTTAACGTTAAGATTGATTTTTACGTTGAATTTAGGAAATTTCTCCCCTTTCCACATCAATATGTTGCGCTTAATTCAGGAGAGTGTGTTGCTCAAATTTGATCCAGTTCGATCAAGTATTAACGATTTTACGGCAATTTTTCTGAATATTGCAGAGGAATATTGCTAACTTCAATCTAGTGAAAATCAAGGGATTAATGGGGTGTGCGCATGGGTTGGAAAAACTGTTTATTCCTATTTTGGTTTATTATTTTCAATAATGAACCTTTGGAATCGACCAAGAAAAAAAAATGTTTAACACCCCCTCAAAATTTGATGGTTTACGTTTCAAGGTACGTAGAATCCAAAAATCGAATAAAAATTTGGCCGTCCGTCCGCCGTACGCGGCACTTTTGCCACTTAGCATTTAGACCGATTTTGATGAAATTTGGTATGTAGGCTCCATTTGGGGTCTAGTTGTGCCCCGAAGATTTTGGTTGATGTAGGTCACTTCTAAGGGTTCCAAAATCAATTTTGAAATTTTGAAAACGCCCTAACTCAAAAAATTTTGATATAAAGGTATTTTTTCCTTCAATTCAAGATTCTATAGATATTTTAGAATTTTTTGAGACCACCCGGAGCTCTGTAGGACAAACCGTTCGCTCACTACGAGAATGGGGTATTTCGGTGGGTCGGAAATTCAGGTTTTTGACCTCAAATTTGAATTCAGCACCCTTGAAAACCTATATCCTACAAATTTAAGCCCAATGATACTATAACATGTGGTAGAAAAATTAATTAAAGAAATCACACGTTCGAAAAAGGCGGGCCGCTATAAATGCACACACACTAGGCAAGGACTATGCCGCGGACAACGCCGCGTGCGTGTGTGAGTACTATTTTGTAGTATCCAAGAGGTCTTCCAAGGGTTTCTGTGCATGGATACTTTTTTCAAAGACAGTTGGCTAGCTACGTCACGATTGGCTAGCTACGTCACACCATTCAAATCTTCAACTTTCCTTAGCTTCTCTGATTTTTTAAAAACATTTTCTCGACGAACAGACCCGATTACCGTTATTCCTGAGCCATACTCTTTTGAAATAAAAAATAAAAAAAATTGACCGAAATACCCCATTCAAAGTTTGGACGTACGATAAATCAGAAACACGAGTGTGAATCGCAAAACAGGCCTAATCTCCGTTCAAATTAAAGCTGACCGAAATGCGATCGATGTTTTTCTTCATGTTGGATGGTTGGTGGCTCTGCAGACGAGTGATCTATATAAAAATAATAAACCGTTGTGTAATAATTTGCAGCGTTTCAATGTTAACTACACCTTATTCTGAGAATTTTGACACCAACCGCGACCTTCTAGTGTGTGTAAATCTTTTCCTGTGAATTTTTAAAGTTTCGACCGTTTATGACGTCACAGTGGACTGGGGGGTCCCGCGCAGGCGAGAGGGGCGCGTGACGTCATAAACGGTCGAAACTTTGAAAAATCACAGGAAAAGATTTACACACACTAGAAGGTCGCGGTTGGTGTCAAAATTCTCTGGATGTAGTCTACTTTCGATTAAAAATCTAAAAAAAATCAAAGCGCACCCCCAATTATACTGAAACTTACTAACTTACTAATAAAACCAATACTACTGAAACCAAACCACCATACTACTGTTCCAATTATACTGAAACTTACTACTTTTTAATATATTAATTTATGGAATTCAGGAATCAATAACAAACTTCCTCAGTGATAAATTATATAACATTGTTTGTTTTCATTATTATATTCATAATTCCCTCGTGAAGAACTGATGGAATGGCCGGTTCATAAACATATCTAAGGAAGTCTTAAGGATTGGAGGTATTTCAGAATCTAAGCGATTCTACAAGTGTACCTTTAGGATAGGCCGCGGAACTTGAACAAAATTGATGATTAACTTCCAGCAGACTTCTGATACTGTTCAGAACACACAGTAAAAAGTAGTAAATGTATTGCTGATGTTCCCAGCTCTGGTGGAAATACGAAAACACCTAATCGATATCCTCGTGAAAGAACCGATGTCCGTGGAAACCATCTTAGTTTCTCAAAAACAGAAAGTGGTGCAGTTCCTGAAATTTAATTTAACCCATGCAACAAATTTTTAAACTCTGTTTCCAACTTGCATTTTTTTAAAAACGTTTTATCTCTAAAAAAAAAATGTCGTTTTGCACTTTGTAACTTGAAAATTTAACGCTCTTATGATATCCTCAAATTTGAATTTACTTTGAAAATAACGAGTTGTGTCAGTTTTAATGATATAAGGTCGAAAACACGGAAACAATGTTGAAAAATTAAAACAAAATAGCTTAGAGACGTTTTTGTTGGAAATGCTTTTTAGAATCGAACCTTGAAGTTTCAACCAATGTAGGTGTGATCACTGTATAATTAAACATAAAATTTAATGTTAAATACATAAAGAAATCCTTTTTCAAAATTGTTCACAAACCTCGGAAACTCAAAATACTCAGTCTTGGAAGTAAGTGAGGCAACTTGTATACTTAAAATATAGAAGAATTAGTAGAGTTTTCTCTACTGCTTTGTTCTCAATTTTCCTGTCTTTCTGGACAATTCCACTTTGTGTTTGTTTGTAGTAAATTCCATGTTCCGATCAAAGCTGGATGAAATCATTGTTCGTTGAAATGATCAAATAACGCTGGTACTATTTGCATAAATGTAACTGAAATCATTCAAAATCGAAATATTTACCTTGTTTGTCCTGTAAGTCGTAATACGTAACCCTCGCGGCAGACACTTCTCTCACGGGCAACTCTTGACAGACTGGCTCACCCCGGGTAGATTCGAGGTAGTTATCCTGAACCGGCTCTTCCACCCCCCCCCTTCCCCAGCTCTTTCATTACCCGCATAATCTGTTCTTCTGAACCTCTGAGTCACTCTCGTCTCTCTTTCCTTCTAACTGTGAGGTAAGAACTGATTCCGAAGAATCCAATAATAATTTTTTTGGCCGTATTCCGTCGCAAATATAAAAAATATCATGGAATCGATATGGTTTTCCCAGAAGGGTTGATACGTCGTTTATACAACCAGTTCAAATTTGCGTCTTCTTTTTTTCTACTCGAAAGGTGGACTTCTTGGATGCACGGATGTGTCGCTTATGCTCACCTGACGTCTCAAACTCTTGAACAATTTTATCCTAACTGGACCAGAAAAATTTGTCATCGATTTCTTCGAAAATTTTCGTCATAACTTCATTTTCAAACTTCCAATAGCTGACAAACACATTTGAAAAAATTCATCTTTGTCCATTAAATTAAAAATTGATATTCAAATTTAGTTACTCTGATGACACCTAAATACAACCGTGGAATTAAAAAAAAAAGTGGCTGTGACACCAGTGACTGTGGTATTGGCAATCAATCAATTTTTTTTATTGTAAAGACCAGAAGGTGCTACAATCGTCAAACATATTACCTATTACTAAAGTAGAGAACAATAAATAATAACAATAACTCTGTAACTCTTCTAGTTGCCACAAATTTCATCTATATTAATTATATAATATAGTACCAACAGTAAAACATAACAGTATAAAATTAAATTGAAATTACAATAATATAAATAACGATGTAACAATATAAAAAGATAATAAAAATATATGTAAATACAATTTTGATAATAAATAATAATAAAGATAAAAATTAAAACATAGAATTTTACTGGATTGAAGGTACTATATTAGGAACATAAGATTTATCACCAAATTATATTGTAAAATTCAGAGGGAGAATACAGCTCTTTGTCGATTAGATGAAATTTGACTCTTTTACTTAATTGTTTGGTTGGCAAGTTACGAAGAGATTCTGGTAGGGCGTTGAAAAATCGCACACCACTCTGGATCGGATCACATTTTATGCTTGTTGTCAGGCGAACAGCTGGAGGGCGCAAATCATTGCGGTGCCTAGTGTAATGGCCATGTACATCGGAACCTCTTTTGATATCATTCACATTGTCACTAACCAACAAGATGCAGCTAAAAACATAGAGGCCTGGCACAGTCAAACATTGTGCTTTTCTAAAAAAAAACCTCTACAGCTTTCACCATACCCCAACCCAAACAATGTCCTAATAGCTGATTTCTGCTGTCTGAAAATAACTGTCCAATTGGCGGAGTTACCCCACAGCGCGATCATATAAGCAGCTCGACTCATAAATAGAGCAAAAAATACGGAGCGCAGAACAGGGAAGGACACTGCTGTGGCTAGGCGCCTGAGAGCAAAATTACTCGTAGCCAATTGTGATCTCAACTCGTTGATATGGACATTCCAAGAGAGCCGATTGTCGATCTTGAGTCCCAGGAAATTAGCAGAAGAGTCGAGATGACCATTTAACCGGAACCGAAGGTCCTGCGTCTTTTCGATATTGAGCCTCAGTCGGTTTGCAGTACACCATTCAGTGATCAGCGCGTCACAGGAGTTGAGCCGGTCATCTAGAGATTCAGATTTTGTTCGAGTGGTCAAAACTGTTGTATCGTCTGCATATAGAAATATCTCACTCTCGAGATCATCAAACTGATAGGCCAAGTCATTTGCGTATAAAAGAAAAAGGGTTGGACCGAGAATTGAACCCTGCTTCACTCCGCTAGGCATTGGTACCGCCGTTGAAACTGATCCATTGTATGATACTGTCTGGCTCCTACTGGCACTTTATTTGCTGTACTGATTTGGTGTCCCCAATGGTACCGTGGACAAAAGGTGTTACACGTTTTATTCGACAACACACTTCGTTCAAACTCAAGTGACGACCAACTTTTCAAAATGGTAATCAAAACAAAAATCATGTGGCATTCATTCAGGGATTCATGCCAACATATTCCTTCTTCTCCTCTTCCTTCATCTTCAATCCTAAACCTGAATTGATTTCTTCGTTCTTGTATCTTGACAAAGGTTTGGTGAGCATATCTGCGGGGTTTTCTCTGGTCGTGATATAGTCAAGTTCAACCTGACAGTTTCTCACCATCTCTCTCACAAAGTGGTGTTTGATTTCAGTATGTCGAGTGTGAGCTAACATTGTTACCCTTTGCAAAACTTAGAGCAGCTTGATTGTCACACCTCACTTGAGGAATCTCGTTAACATTCACTTTGATTTCCATGCAGCGGCCAATGAAATAAATTCTGCCTCCATCTTTGAAAGTGCGACTCCAGTTTGCTTATTGGATTTCCATAAGATCGGAGTGGTTCCATATTGTATAACAAACCCACTCGTCGACTTTCTGTCATCTTTACTTCCAGCCCAATCTGCATCTGAAAAGCCAAGAATCTCCTCTCCTTCTCCATCAATCGTGAATTCGTAGTCGATTGTTCCTTTTAGGTACCGCAACGCGCGTGTTCCTGCTTCCCAGTGAATCTTTCCAGGATTTGATGCGAATTGGCCTAACTTTGGTACTGCAAAACCTAAATCCGGCCTCGTTGCCTGTGCCAAGTACATCAATTTCCCCACCAGTTTGCGATATGGGACTAATTCCATGTTTTGCCTTTCCTCCAACGATTTCGGGCAATTCAACTTGCTAAGCTACTGATTGGGTTCCATAGGAGTCCGAACTGGTTTACATTCCCACATATTAAAATAGTCAATATCTCTTCAATGTATTTCTTCTGGTTCAACGTTATATTTCCATTCTTGAGTTTTCTTACTTCAGCGGAAGCGTGCTGGGCCCATAACCCTTGTTACACGTTTTATTCGACACAGTTTAATCATACTTCGTTCAAACTCAAGTGACGGCCAACTTTTCAAAATGGTAATCAAAACAAAAGTCATGTGGCATTCATTCAGGGATTCATGCCAACAAAAGGGGTGCTCAATTAGTACCATATATTTATGTAAAATTACGATACCTACCTAGTAATTTAGATAATAATATTATTTAGATAATAATATTATTTAGATATTATCTAAGTATACCTACTATATAATATCTAATATATAGTATTATAATATCTAATATTGTATATTATACAAACGTAAGTGGAAAAAAGGTGGGTAATTAGTACATTCCGGTGTACGTTACAGAGGACAAATGCACCTCTCAATCACAGAGGCTTTCAGAGATCAGAGACTTTCTTTCATATTTTACAGCAAAGTTCTTCATCCTTTTTAAAAATGAAAGTATAACAAGGTTTTATTCAGATAATAATGAACCAAAAAAAGAAATTTAAAGTTGAATATTTCGCTAAAAGTTATAGGAAATTGAAATTGATTTTATTAAAATAAAAAAGTTGAAAATATAACACCAGTTCTAGTGCAATATTATTAGGTATCAATGAAAGGAAAATAATTGGAAGCGTGTGCTGTAATAGTCAGATTTTCCTACGTGGCCGATGGATTGGAATTTTATGAAAATCTAACGATTATTTGTCCCTGCGCTTTATGACTAGGATAGTTGGATCCACTTACCGTGGTGAAGATCTATGGTTCTCGTCGGCTGGGTGTGGCGTCGGAGTCGTTGACTAGGTGTTCCTTGGAATCACCGAAAAATAGTCTCCCGTTTCACCTAGACCTTCGTGAGGTAAGTATATTCCCCTTAGTTAGTGAATTATTGAACTTAGTTATTGCTTTCTTTCAATGTTAACTATTTGTCTTTTGTTTCAGGTACTCTTCGAGAATTGGACTTCTTCAGGTAAGTAAACTATCCCTAGAATAACCCTTGACGGATCTACGCAGTTCAGCAATACTCGAATAAGGTAAGTTGATTCTATTCTCCTAGTTATATCTGCCTTTGTTTTACCAAGCACCAGGAAATTGATCAGGTAAGTCAGAATACAAACTACAAGGTTTAAATTACCGAACGAGAATTGTCTATTTTGAGTGTAGACACAATGGTAACGTATTTTGCAAATAAAAGTGTACTTCGTACAATAAAATCGTATAGAAAATGGTAAATGAGTATGTTTCTCCTACACCTCTGAGATCAGTAAATATTTTAAACGAATGAGGGAATAAGATACCCTTTCCTGCCGAGGGCCCAAACGGGGTACCTCCAAACAACGGCGTTAATAAAGAAGAATATATGTTTGCAGCTTTCACAACTATAATAACCATAAAAGGAACAATACCTAGGAGGAGTTTATATATATACAATGTGATTCTACTAAAGAAAAGGAACTGAAGATTTACAATCTTTACCGGTATAGACGGGGTAGAAGCGTGGCGTCGTATGGTGGTCCGTTGGAATGCAGAAGTCCTCGAGTCCTTCGTTCTAAGCTCAACTGGTAGGGCGTATCGTGATCCAATTGCCTCAGTATAACGGGGTCGAGTGCCGGGGTTATCAAATGTTCGTTGGTGGGCTCTAATGTTCAGAGCAAAGTTCTCTTTCACAATTACTATCACTTGGTTCTCGATCACTGTTCCGACACAGATTCGGATCACAGTATCATGGGGTGTGTGGGCTCTAAATTTGCAAAGGTTGTTGGTGAGTGCTCGATCAAGATACGACTGACGCCGTGGGGTGGCGTCGCAACGGTCGTTTGCCCCTCCCCATCCGTTCCCCCCACTCCGCTACTGTCCTGTCCCCTTCCGTCCGGTGCTGCCACCTACCCGGCCCCTGGTCTCCTCTTCCTCCATGCTCCGCGGTTTGTATGGAAGTCCCTTTTTCGACTTATCGGCTGATGTGCCGGATTCGTCAGCTGATCTATCCAGGGAATGGGTGGATGCTGTAAGAGCCGTCGACCTGGGTGGCGGCTCATTACAGTGCTTCCTAGGCTATTTTCTACTGTAATTCCATCTGACTTTTGTTACGGCTCTTTCTGCACTTTTCTCTTCAATCATTCTCATCTTCCCCAGTTCTTCGAAAAACGGATAATCCATAAATATCTTACTTCAAAACGGTATTTTATTTCGTACATCACAAAAATACACTTATTTCCTTCCCACAAACTGACATATCTAAACGGTCAAAGTAAATAGACAAATACAAGGGTTCTGAAAGGGGGTAATTACCTAGGTGTTTAGTCAGTCCATCAGCCACACAATGGAATCACGGATGGACAGGATAAAACCCTTGAATTGTTAATTTTCCGGGCATAAGAGGTCTAGTTGGTGGCTCCTGTACATTTGCTCTGGTCAATGATGCTCAGGTGAAGGGGATCCATGCCGTACATGATCATTCGTTTTCGAATCTGGTGAAAATACCAAAAATTAACAGCGATTAAGGATCAATAATAATATTTATGATTAATGAAGATAGGTTGAATTGTAGATAAATTTTTTATAATTATGGGGAAAATCCAGCTGCCCAAACCTCATAGTTTCTGTAGGTGCATAATATTTGATTTTTATTGTTTTGGTTCATCTTCATTTTTGATTGTTAAGCACCACATGACAAATTCCATCTTAGTTACTTTTTTGTATATAATAAAATTTCAGTCCGAGTTCAGAAATTGTACCAGCGTAATAACTTATTTCACAAATTTATAAGCCGGTACAACTGGTGACGCCGCTGTTAAAAATGGAAGGAGCGGGAGACAGCAATGAAGAGGCATTCTTCATACCTTCCGGATCACAGATAGACGAATTGAGACGCAGCATAGACGAATTGAAACAGTCACGACGAGCTTCATCGAGGTCAGGTGATTCAAGTCGAAGTTCAAGCTGTAGTAGAAATAGCAGTAGAAGTTACGGACGACGCAAACGTTTCAATCCGAATGGTAAGTTTTGCTACGCCCATTTTAGATTTGGAAGACGATGCCTTCCAGGCAAATGCGTACCTCCTTGTCAATGGTCTGATCAGGGAAACTCCAAAAGGCAGCATCAGTAACGACCCTGTGTGCTGTCAATGATAGTGATGGTCGTAGTTTCCGTTTATTTGTAAGGGACCGAAAAACAAAAATGCAGTTCTTGGTAGATAGTGGAGCAGATGTTTCTGTTCTCCCTGCCAAGAAACAAGCCAAAGAAGAACCTTCAAATTACAAATTATATGCAGCAAATGGATCGGAAATACCAACCTATGGCACCAAGCTTCTAAATCTTGACTTAGGTTTAAGACGTCAGTTTGAATGGCCTTTCATAATTGCTAGCACAAACAAAGGTATTCTTGGAGCGGATTTTCTACACCATTTCGAACTATTGATTGATCTAAAAAACAAACGTTTGGTTGATGGGAAAACAAAATTGACAATAAAAGCAGACTTGACCGAAATTACAGAATTTGATGTTGTTAGCACAGTTCAAACAAATTGCCCATTTGCGAACCTGTTGCTAAAATATCCAGGACTGACAAAACCTTCACTGATTCCTGATGGAAATTTTCACGACGTCAAACATTTTATCAAAACTACTCAGGGACCTCCAGTTTACAGCAAGGCTAGAAGATTAGATCCAGAAAAACTAAAAGTTGCAAAACAAGAATTCCAATTTTTACTGGACAACAACATAATTAGACCCTCAAAATCTCAATGGGCAAGCCCTCTGCACATGGTGAAAAAGAAAAATGGTTCCTGGCGCTGTTGTGGGGATTACAGACGATTGAATGATAGGACAATCCCAGATCGATATCCTCTTCCACATATTGATGATGTCAATGAAATTCTTGTTGGAAAAACCATTTTCTCCAAAATTGATTTACTTTCTGCATACCACCAAATTCCACTTGCTGAAGAAGACAAAGAAAAATCTGCCATCATAACACCTTTTGGATTATTTGAATACAATTACATGCCCTTTGGATTAAGAAACGCACCATCAACATTTCAACGTTTTATAAATTGTATCATATTTGGACTGGATTTTTGTTTTGCCTATCTCGACGACATTTGCATTGCTTCTAGAACAATAGAAGAACATAAAGAACATTTGATCAACATTTTTGAAAGACTGAACAGTTACGGATTAAAAATCAATGTTAGCAAATCTGAATTTGGACTCAAAGAAACCATATTTCTCGGCCATTTGATAACACCTGCAGGAGCCAAACCTGATCCAGAAAAGATTAAACTAATACAAAAACACGAACTTCCTAAAAACATTCGAGAGCTTCGAAGATTTTTAGGGATGTTGAACTTTTTTAGACGATACATGAAAAATGCAGCAACTCATCAGGCACTCCTGAATAACTACCTAATCGGTGCTAAGAAAAAAGACAACAGACAAATTCAATGGACTGACGAAACAATAAAGCAATTTGAAAAATGTAAAGAAGAACTAGCAAATGCAGCACTACTCACCTACCCTGACTCAAAATACCAACTGGCCTTGTTCGTTGACGCTTCTGATTTCGCAGTAGGCGCAGTACTTCAACAAAAAGAACCCAGTGGTTGGAAGCCCATCTCATTCTTCTCCAAAAAATTGAACGAAGCACAATGCAAGTACAGTACCTACGATCGAGAACTTCTGGGACTATACTTAGGTATAAAATATTTCAGACATTTCCTAGAGGGAAGAAATTTCGTAGTTTATACAGATCATAAGCCATTGACTTATGCGTTCAAGCAAAACAACGACAAAGCTTCCCCAAGACAATTGAGACATTTGCAATACATCTCACAATTCACTACCGATTTGTTTCACATATCAGGCGAAGAAAATGTAGTTGCTGACCATTTCTCACGAATTGAAGAAATTAACCAAATTGATTATTCTGAAATAGCTAAAGCACAACAAAACGACAAAGAATTGAAAGAACTAATGGAAAATTCATCACTAAAATTCAAAAAGTACTCTATTTCACCGAATATTTCCTTGTATTGTGACATCTCTACAGAAAATATTCGGCCATACATTCCACTAATATACAGACAAGCTATATTCAATCATTACCACAATTTAGCACATCCTGGAGTACAATCAACAGTAAAATTAATCTCAACAAAAGTAATTTGGAAAAAACTCAAAAGTGATGTAGCATTGTGGGCAAAATCTTGTCTGGAATGTCAAAAAAGTAAAGTAACAAGGCACACTAAGTCTCCAATTACTGAATTTCCAAAAACTGATGAGCGTTTCAGCACTGTGCACATTGATATTGTGGGACCTTTGCCACAGTCTGAAGGATACTCCTATTGTCTCACCTGTATTGACAGATTTACATCATGGGTTGAAGTTATACCACTCAAAAACATCACAGCAGAAACAATCGCACAAAAATTCTACACCAACTGGATTTGTCGTTTCGGAACTCCAATCACTATAATTTCAGACCGTGGAACACAATTTCAATCCGAACTTTTTCATTCATTAGCCAAATTATGTGGAGCAAAATTACAACACACAACAAGTTACCATCCTCAAGCCAATGGAAAAATTGAGCGATTCCACCGCGTGCTCAAAGCAGCTATCAGAGCTCATGGGAAACAGCAATGGACATCGGTGATTCCTACAATCCTTTTAGGACTCCGATGTGCCATAAAAGAAGATACCCAAGCAACAATAGCAGAGATGGTATACGGAACAACATTAAAATTACCTGCAGATTTCTTGGACCAATCACAACCACCAACATCAAATCCATCAGTTTTCATTGAACAGTTACGACAACACATGAACAAATTGAAACCAGTTCCTTCAAAATTTCGAAATCGAGAATCAACATTTATACACGAAGACCTCAGCCGATGCAGCCATGTATTCCTGAGAGTGGATAGAGTCAAGGCATCACTGGACAAACCCTACGAAGGACCCTACACAGTCATACAACGCGCGGACAAATATTTCACACTCAACATAAAAAACAAACACGTAAACGTTTCAGTGGACAGACTCAAACCAGCATACATCTTATCAGAAGACAGAGACGAATTTTCAAGCACAAGTGAACACATAAGAGAACAAAATTCAGAACAACAAGATACTAACAAAACACCATCAGAAGAATTTAACCGAAGAACACTACAAGACAGAAGAACACGTTCAGGAAGAACTGTACGATTTCCCTCTCGGTTCCTAGAGGAAAATTCCAAGGGGGGAATGAATGTAGGTGCATAATATTTGATTTTTATTGTTTTGGTTCATCTTCATTTTTGATTGTTAAGCACCACATGACAAATTCCATCTTAGTTACTTTTTTGTATATAATAAAATTTCAGTCCGAGTTCAGAAATTGTACCAGCGTAATAACTTATTTCACAAATTTATAAGCCGGTACAGTTTCTCTCTTCACAATTATATAAAAAGTTAAAAGGCGATGTGAATGTAATGCCCTCTGAACAATTGAAAGTTCACAGTGAAGATACTATGAGGGTATTATAGGTATTCCAGTGACTTCAGCTCAGAGGTACTTATAGAAGATTCACTTCGAACATTATTGATTACGGTCATACGGACAATCATATGATGAAGACAAGCAAAATGATTGTCGTCCCAAAAATTCCCATTCTAGGTTTTGAACTTGTCCCGTAATAATATTGTAAAAATATTTTCTGTAATTATACAGTTCATCGTTTTTCTATAACGGAGTTTTACTTGGTAATACAAGAGGTTATGGGCGGTTCTCTCATAGATTCGTGAACTGTGGACTTTACGTTGAAAAGTTGAAATAATTTTTCTTCCAAATTGTGCCCGTCGAAATTTCGTATTCGTGCTGTGTGAATAACGCGTTTCAATTTTGCAACTCATATGGAAATGAGCACTGGCAAGCAGCCAAAAGAATAGTAAGGTACTTGAAAGGGAACAAGAACCAATCACTTGTTTTCAGGAAAACTGGAAAAGAAATAATTGGTTTCGCAGACGCGGATTGGGGAGCCTGCACCATTGACCGAAAATCGTACTCAGGACAATGCTTCTTGTACGCGGGGGCCGCATTTAGTTGGGCAGCCAAAAAGCAATCGTGCGTCGCACTCTCCACAGCTGAAGCAGAATATGCAGCAATAGCTGAAGCTACCGAGGAGGCAATCCACATCAGGAATCTTACATTTGATCTTGGAATCACTCAAGACAAGATATCCTGTATAATGACAACCAGGTGGCTCATCACATTGCAACCAATCCAGTAGTCAACACCAAGTCAAAACATATTGACATAAAGAAACACTTCATTCGCGAAGTAGCTGAACGTGGGGACATTGAGCTGATGTATATATCCTCAGAAGAAATGACTGCGGATCTACTCACCAAAGCTTTGCCTCAACCTCGTCATATGCTCTTGGCGAAGAACCTTGGATTAGAAGAGCTCTCGTGAGGGGGAGTATAGAAGATTCACTTCGAACATTATTGATTACGGTCATACGGACAATCCTATGATGAAGACAAGCAAAATGATTGTCGTCCGAAAAATTCCCATTCTAGGTTTTGAACTTGTCCCGTAATAATATTGTAAAAATATTTTCTGTAATTATACAGTTCATAGTTTTTCTATAACTAACGGAGTTTTACTTGGTAATACAAGAGTACTTGCTTATCCGTAGTTCCAACCTTCATTCATCCATACCTATGAACTTGGTACGTACCTCGTCGACTACACCATCTTCAAGAGTCCTAGTTCTGGAGAGAATGGCGGTAGATTGCCTGTGGAAACCTGGCAGCTGCTGGCAGGTGAAGATCCCAGCGTGAGTCTGGTAGTCGCTCATGAACACGATAAAACTCGATTTCCCAGCAGGATCTGTCAAAATATCGCGACGAGATGATCAGAAACAGAGTATCGTTATTTGTTTATTGTGATATACCTCGTTGCAATGCCATAATTAGGTATACAATTTTCGTCAAGAAGTACTCACTGGAGTTGAATTTCACAGTCATGTTGGCTGGCATATCGGGGTTGGCGTGTAGCAGCCCGGTAGGCCGGTATTTGTAGCTGATGCCGTTTACGCTGAACATCGGGTGTTCACTAACCTAATGAAAATAGAATAATTTTGTTGTTATGTACTCCTGCTGTAGTCGTATTGTACTTATATGTGGGGGAAGGAAGCAGTAAAAAAACCAGTTCTCATTTGTCATTCCATTTTATCAGGCCTGATAAAATGGAATGACAAATGAGAACTGGGGTTTTTACTGCTTCCTTCCTCCACATATAAGTACAGAATAATTTTGAAACTGATGTGAATTTGGTAAATTCAAAAATGGTGTTAGGTGTCTATTGGGTTTTGAAAGTGTATAGTCCTAAAATAAGTTTCTGATGAAGGAAAAATGAACCAATCTATCGAGATTTAAAGGGTAATGAAGGATGTTTTAGAATAAATCAGGGCCGGGGCAGTTCTCAGAGATAAGTACGTAAATTCGAGTTTCATTTTGATTGTTCACACACATGAAAGTTAATAAATCATTAGACAGAGTTTGAAATGTTTCAGGAAAGTAAAAAGTACTTTTCATAAAAGAGTATTTTTTGCAAAAAAAGGTTTCAAAATTTCCACTAGAGCGTTAACTTTCATTGGAAAATATAAAATCACGTCTTTCTGAACCTTGGGTAGAACCTACTATTCATTGATCGTTGATATACCTGTTCCAAAAGGTAGTCGCCAGGTTCTTGGCCCAATGTGAAGTTGTATGTAAGACACTTGCTGAGTGTAGATGTCTTTTGAATGCCGTACCAGAGTCCAAGGAACTGCAACAAAACGAATTTTCATGAAATTCCTCTATTTCATCTTTCTAGAGAAGTTTTGTAATGTGATTATGAGGTACCTCAGGCATTTGGAATCCCGGCATGGGTTCGACGATGGGACATTTCCCGATATGGTATGTATGTCCGCTAGATAATGCCAGAAGTGAGGCAAATAAAGCGATAACCTGCACGTAGGACTTCATGTTTACTCCCTGAGAAAATAGAAACGTAATTTTGTTTTTAATTCAAAAATTCATGATATATGATGGTACCTTATCTTAATTGCGTTGGTAAAAACAAGTGCCTAACAGCTACACGGAAAAGAAATTCAAAGGTCCACCTTGTGAGGCTCTGTTCTCCTAAATCGGAAAAAAACTTCAATCGAATCTCTTCTCGATGCCATTTTATCACATGATTCTAATAACGATTTAAATTAGGTTTGTTCCAGCGCAAAAAGTTCATGAACTCAAGTTCATGAACCCGCTGGGTGTGAGAACCCGAAAAAGTTGAAGAGTTCATGAACTTTTTAGGTTCAGGAACCTGTGCGCTGGAACGTTTTTAGTAGTTAACATGAAATTCGGCAGGGAGCGCGCAACTCGGATTTCAACAAACCTTGAATAACCTCCTCTCATCTCAATCTTTAGCGGGATTTTTTAAGTTTAAGATTGAACGATTCTTCGCAATTTTTAACAAACAATGTCTCCTAGCTATTTTGTTTCAACCCCTTGTTTTTTCAAGTTTTCTCAATTTAAAGAATTTTTTCGTGTTTACTGACTTATTACATTAAAACTGTTCTAACTCCTGATATTTACCAAGTAAACTCAAGTTTGAGGATATTGTTGAAAAGAGCGTTACATTTCCCAGCTAACAAGTGCGAAACCAAAATATTTTAGCAATAAAACATGTTTGAAAAAATCAAGTCAAAAAGCAAACCACAAGTTTTTACTCTGAATCCCTGCCTATTTCGATGGGCGCTCTTCGAAAAAACATGCTCAAATTGTCAGTTTTCCAATGGTCTATCAATTTTTCTTTTTAAAATTCATATTGGAAGAGTAGGTACCTAAATCAAGTTTTAGTGCCAAAAAAACGTGCGTTTTACTAAAAAATCGAGTGTTATACGTGGTTTATCATGGTCACCCTCGATCTCAAGATGAATTGACAAGTTTTTGGTATCATTAATTTCCTATGCATAGGAATTACATGTAATTTCATGCTGAATCCAATGGTGATACTTCTTGACTGCAAAATAGTGGTTATTTCGATGAAATCCTTCATTTTTCGTTAAAAAAAATACGCATTATTCGTAGATAAGGTACTGAGCATAAAGTAACACCTTTCTACTCAATAGCAACATCATCTTATTTGTGTTACGTTAAAATGCAATCTTATGGGACTCAAACAACATTGTTTCAGTAGAAAAAACATTGCAGAGTTCATACCTGGAATTCGGAAGTTCATTTCATTGATCAGCTTCCATTTCTTCAAAAATTCACTTTCTAGCAGTCAGAATTATTCGGAAGTATCGCCATTGAGTTCAGCGTGAAAAACTACTGAAGAAATGATACCGAAATCGTGAAGTCATCTTGAGATCGACAGGTGACCGTACTCGGCGTAAAACATTCAATTTTCTTGTAAAAAGCTTCAATTTTCTCGAAAAAGCTTTCAATTCAAACGCAGCAACCCACCATTGTAGTCAACAAATCAACTTTTGCCCATGTCACATGAGTAATCAATCACCCCATTTTATGGTAAATAGTTTGCAGAAGAGAGGGATGATGTGAACTTCCTTGACACACTCTCCAAATAAATAGACAAAGCTTACTGTAGTGATAATGGAATAATCGTGTATTTGTGAAAAAAGAAGGAGTCGATCGAAAATGGCTTCTGTTAGAACATCAGTAAATTCCAAAAATCTACACTTCATTCGAAAAACACTTCATTCCTAGAGACTACTGTTAGAACATAAGTAATTGCCAAAAATGTACACTTCATTCGAAAAATACTTCATTCTTAAAGACGACTCGCTCTTCGAGAAAGAGGGGCTCAGCACAACGAAAAGAAAGTTTGAGAATGGAGCCAAGTGATTAGCGTGAAAACTGGCCAACAAATGAAAAATGAGTAGGTTTCACGTGAACGGCACAGGTTACCCTTCAGTTCGAGTTCACAACCCTGCCTTCGATGAGTGCAGAAAGTTCATGAACCCAGGTGTAAAAAGTTCATGAACTGGAAGCGCTGGAACGCATCAGTTCATGAACTCAACATGCGCGCGGGTTGTGCGCAGGTTCGGTGTAAGAAAGTTCATGAACTGAGAGGCGCTGGAACAAACCTATTATTGGTTAGATAAAATCCACGATTTTATCAAATTTTGTTGACTCAATACCAATGTTCACCGTAATAAAACGTTGTTTTAGTACTTATTTCAGGATTATATACAATTTATTTCGAAAATTGTTGATCTGTTTTTCGTACGGTATCTCACTTTTAGTTTTCGTCAGGGACTCAAATTCAGATTCAACAGCGGTAAAATGCGTTCACAATTCATTAATAATGCAGGTTTTTGTGAAGTAGGTCTTGTTACATAACTACACAATGCTTCATTATTTTACCATCCTATACCTTCTTGGTGTGTTTCTGTATAGGACGTCTTCCTCTTTGTCTATTTCGTACTCTTCTGTTACGATTAATTTTGCCCTCTTCTATTCTGATTAATTTCGCTTTCTCCTATTTCGATTAATTTGCGATGTTCATTTTTGTGTTGAAAATATAGAAACGGACAACGCTGGTTTGCGGTTGTAAGAAGTTAGTCACGAAAACTGTAGATGTGTTGTCAAATGAAAGTGGTAAGTCGTTTATTACATAATAAACTTAAGTAAATATAGACAGTTGATTCAATGTTTACTTTTCTACTCTAAAAGAAAGAAAAGCATTGTATGTGCAGCTGATCAAAAATTTTGGGTCCTTCATAATTTCCGTTGGAATTTTGCGTTTTAGGGCTTTCTGATAATTTCGGTTTCGTGTCAGCCGGTCTGTTTGACTATCAGTGGTCAAGCCTTTGTTCCAGTCTTAGATATACGAAATCTTTGTTCGATTTTGATGAAATGTTTAAATCGCACGGTCCTACATCGATTTCATTAATTCTTGTAAGAGGAAACTGTATTATCCACTCAACTAGGCAGACGTATTCAAGTAATTAATTCACCTAGTGATGTCGGAAATCGTTGTTTACAATCTGTGTTCCTCGTGAAACAGTGGAACGTATTGGATCATATCAAAGAGTTGGCGTTCAGTATCCTCAACATTTCTAAGCTCATAAAATCGAAATATTTACTTAGTGGTTATAAATCGTATTACGTACCCTCGAACAACAGAGATCTCTCGCGCACAACTTTTGACAGATTGGAGCCCACCGGTCTTATGAAACTCAGATTCTCTCCGTCTCCTCATTTATACGATGAACCGATTCCAAATAGCCTACCGATAAAACTTGATTGTATTCAGGCGAACATTTTTTTCCAAAAATAATTCCGAAGCGATAGGCCGTTCTGAGAAGGATTGATAAGTGAAGCATATCCAACCAATTGGATTTCTTTAGGAAGCAGGACGTAGAATCAGTTTTTAAGAGCCTATTCCTCGATTTAGGAAGCTATTAGTTGATGGATCCAATAAAAAATCGATTAGCCCCGATTAACTATAGTTTATACTCTTGAAAACAAAGGATGCCAAGAAGGGTGGGCTGTATGGCTTCTTCACACCGAATATCATGGATGTTACGATTCGAGAATTTCATATTTCTGGTCACTACTGATATTTCAATTGCCTTTTATGAAACATTACGATCATGATGTCAGTTTCCTTAATTGAATATTAAAAACACGATCGAGTTGTTCGATGTTGATCGATTGGTTTATTATTTTCAATAATGAACCTTTGGAATCGACCAAGAAACATTTTTTTTAACACTCCCTCAAAATTTGATGGTTTACGTTTCAAGGTACGTAGAATCCAAAAATCGAATAAAACGCTGCAAATTATTACACAATGGTTTATTATTTTTCTATACAGGGTGTAACGGTTTAGGTCGTACCACCGGCCAGGGTTCGATTCTACAACTAATTTGTGACTTTTTTTGTCTCTTGACTTTTTTTTCTTAACCCCCTTAAAATCGGACTTTTTCCACTTTTAAGATTTTTTCGTATTTTCGACCTTACGCCATTAAAACAGCCATAACTCCCTTGTTTTTCAGTCAAAATTCAAATGTAATTATACCGTTGGAAAGAGCGTTAAATTCTCTATCTCCCTAGTGTTAAATAAAACTTTTCAAAGAAGACTAAGATGTTGAAAAATGAGCTCGAATAGTAAAATCTCGAAAATCTCGGAAATTTTTCGTTTTTTCAAACGTTCGTAACACTAACTGAAACTGCTGGTTAAGTTCTCACTGTAACCCTAAAAGTTGACCCAAAATCTCAGCTTTCCAACGGTATGGTCGTAAAATTGTTTACAGTGGACTAATGGTGTAAAATCCTCGTCCCCGTGCCAAAAACCGTGGATCTTCCAGTAAAAATCGACGTTTTTCGCGAAAGACATTTTTGCTCTAAAATGAGTTAGACAGCCATCTTTTCGTACTTTGTCTCACTGAGTCAAATGATGACACAAGACTTATCGAAATGACATAAATCCCCTTTGCTAGTGACGCGCACAGAACACAAGACATGAACAGCATAGTCAGCCGGTTAATACCCTTGAAAACACGTTTTTGGAAGCTACGCGCCTGTGTGGGGACCGCTGCTGGTATTCCCGTACAGCTTCACTGGCGTTTTGGTTTGTGAAACCATAAACCAGCAGCATATCGGCATACTCTTGATTGGAAAAAGTTGCTATGATACAAGTAGATGTGTAGGCAGGTCACGAACTGATCACTGATCAGATAACTAATCTGATGTTCGAAACCTAGTGTTATTATGAACAGGGTGGTTTGATATCAGTGACTGGTTTTTCGATAAGTCTTGTGTCATCATTTGACTCAGTGAGACAAAGTACGAAAAGATGGCTGTCTAACTCATTTTAGAGCAAAAATGTCTTTCGCGAAAAACGTCGATTTTTACTGGAAGATCCACGGTTTTTGGCACGAGAACGAGGATTTTACACCATTAGTCCACTGTAAACAATTTTATGACCATACCGTTGGAAAGCTGAGATTTTGGGTCAACTTTTAGGGTTACAGTGAGAACTTAACCAGCAGTTTCAGTTAGTGTTACGAACGTTTGAAAAAACGAAAAATTTCCGAGATTTTCGAGATTTTACTATTCGAGCTCATTTTTCAACATCTTAGTCTTCTTTGAAAAGTTTTATTTAACACTAGAAAGATAGAGAATTTAACGCTCTTTCCAACGGTATAATTACATTTGAATTTTGACTGAAAAACAAGGGAGTTATGGCTGTTTTAATGGCGTAAGGTCGAAAATACGAAAAAAATCTTAAAAGTGGAAAAAGTCCGATTTTAAGGGGGTTAAGAAAAAAAAGTCATGAGACAAAAAAAGTCACAAATTAGTTGTAGAATCGAACCCTGGCCGGTGGTACGACCTTAACCGTTACACCCTGTATAGATCACTCGTCTACAAAATCATCAACCATCCAATATGAAGGAAAAAAAAAAAAAAAAATCAAAATCACCAACTATCGATTACATTTCGATCAGCTCTAATTTGAACGGAGATTAGGCCTCTTTTGCGATTCACACTCGTGTTTTGATTTATATATATATATTTCAAAATAAACACTTAAATTTTCGTAGGAAGCGAACGGTTTGTCCTACAGAGCTCCGCGTGGTCTCAAAAAATTCTAAAAATTCTATAGAATCTTAAATTGAAGGAAAAACAATATCTTTATATCGAAATTTTTTGAGTTAGGGCGTTTTCAAAATTTCAAAATTGATTTTGGAACCCTTAGAAGTGACCTACCTCAACCAAAAGCTTCGGGGCACAACTAAACCCCAAATGGAGCCTACATACCAAATTTCATCAAAATCGGTCAATGCTAAGTGGCAAAAGTGCCGCGTACGGCGGACGGACGGCCAAATTTTTATTCGATTTTTGGATTCTACGTACCTTGAAACGTAAACCATCAAATTTTGAGGGGGTGATGAATTTTTTTTTTGGTCGATTCCAAAGGTTCATTATTGAAAATAATAAACCAAAATTTGGCCGTCCGTCCGCCCTACGCCGTACACGGCACTTTTGCCACTTAGCATTGACCGATTTTGATGAAATTTGGTATGTAGGCTCCATTTGGGGTCTAGTTGTGCCCCGAAGATTTTAGTCAGTTCTAAGGGTTCCAAAATCAGTTTTGAAATTTTGAAAACGCCCTAACTCAAAAAATTTCGATATAAAGGTATTGTTTTTCCTTCAATTTTGGATTCTATAGAATTTTTAGAATTTTTTGAGACCACCCGGAGCTTTGTAGGACAAACCGTTCGCTCACTACGATAATTTAATTTAGTTTACGTACCATAAATCAGAAACACGAGTATGAATCGCAAAACAGGCCCAATCTCCGTTCAAATTAAAGCTGACCGAAATGCGATCGATGTTTTTCTTCATGTTGGATGGTTGGTGACTCTGCAGACGAGTGATCTATATAAAAATAATAAACCGTTGTGTAATAATTTGCAGCGTTTTGCTAACTCACGTGTGATCTGCTTCCCTCTGTTGGAAATATCGAGCAATAATTTTGAGCTGCTAAATTTGGTGTGAATTCAACATCAATGTTGAAGGAAAAATCAAATTTACGCGAACGCAGACTGAACAACTGGTTTGGCGGCCATTAAATTCATAGGGGACCGTTTGGTGGCTAACCGGTACAAAATGCTAAAATCACATCAAAATCAGACCGAGATTTCGTACATTTCACGCCGAAATTGATCAAAAAGCTCTGTTTTGTAACAATATTTTCATTTTAGAGGACGTGTTGCTCGAACACAAAGCAATTAGATGATCACACGTTCACATATATTCTGGAAATGAGAATGTTTGTTCCCAATACGTACGTAAATATGTCGTATCCATTTAAGACGAAGGTATCGATTTCCAGCCATGTTACCTACCTCTATTATTCGTGGACGAAATCAACTAGTTAGTAGGCAACTATTGGCTCGTGGCCAAATAGTGACTTGCCTAACTATCAATAAACAGGCAAGTCATGGTCAATATTAAAAAATTTTGTTCCCCACTAATTCACAGGCCTAAAAGTTTGCCTAAACGATCGTAGTAGACTGAGTTTCACGACTTTATAGTGAAACTCAACGTTTCCAGAATGTATCACGTCGACGTATCTTTGAATATCTTGAAAAAATGGCATGAATGAGCCTCTGACTTTTCCTTGTTTTCAGTTTCCTTCGGAATGTATGGAGGCAAGCCTGCAATGCTTAACAGTCGTGCAAAACTATGTCTTGAGATGAAGGCGCTACAATGGATAAATATTACCTTCATCCCTAGTATGGACTTTGCAGTATAATATAAGGTAAAAGTTGATATAGAAAACATTTTAAAGTGCATCAATTTCAAAATATGAGTTATTTAGTGTAGGTGACGAAGTAGATCAATTCCAATGCCTAATTGACATTTTCATGTCTTTGCCCTGGCACATAGCACAAATAACAACCCTCTGACTGATAGTCTCTTTTACAGTTTCCATCCAATTTCGATGATATTTTTAGAGATTGTGCGGATTGGAGAGTATGGGTGATATCCGTGAGACTCAATTTAACCTATTTTTTTTTTTTTTTTTTTTTTTTTTTTTTTTTTTTTTTTTTTTTTTTTTTTTTTTTTTTTAATTGCATCTCTCCTAAGAGGGTAGGAGGCACCCAAAAAGTGGAGGGAACCCCGCAGTCACCGCCCTACCCCCATGCCCGACTGGGCCCCGCCGCCCCTCCCACGAACCCCAACACCACGATGCGCGCTAGTGCCCCTCATGAAGGTCCGAAGATTGAGCCAGCTGCCCATGAGCACTCTAGTGGTTATCCCCCTTAATGTGCCCATGGGCACTCCAATTTTCTTCAATGCCTCAGAACTGGCCCTACACCATACCCCTCTCCAACTGATAGTGCAGGCAATTACTTCAATACCCTCAAGGCCAACACCATGCCTCGCTCCCACAGCACCGAGTAGATCCGCCCTCTTATACTTGGCTACTTTTGCTTGAAATGCACCACTAAGGCCCTGGGACGCTGCTACAACTTGTACATCTATCACCTTGCAGGCCCCATCGTGATGCACTGCCACCAAGTCCGGCTTGAGGGCCTCTCTACCTAACCGGAACAGAACTTCTTTCTCCACAGACCATCCACGTCGAGCGAGCGTCTCAGCCAAAAGTCCCACCACCGCATCATGCCTCTTGATTCGCCCACCATGAGTACGAGGACACATCTGGATCACATGGGCTGGAGTCTCTGCAGGTGCAGCGCAAGCTCTACACGACTTCTCACCGCCACCAATCCCACGCCTTGTGCGCACCTTGGTCGGCAACGCCCCTATTCGCACCTGGTGGTAATGGCGGTAGTCAGCAGCTGGAATGCCCTCTGCAGTCTGGTAGACCCATGCTGTAGATGCCCCACATTTGGAAGATTCCCTCAACTCACGACCATCTACCGAGCAATGCAGCCTCGATGCCATCTCCTTCGCCGGGTCTGGAAGCCATCCTGAGAGTACCTTATTACACCAAGTCAGATCCTTATGAACAACAGGTAAATGCGCTACCACCCTTGCCACATCCCATGTAGACCGCTCCAACGCCTTTAAGCGATTCTCCCTGAACCGGGGAATACAAACTACCATCGCATTTATACCTAACCCTCCTTCCTTAGTGGGAGCATGGAAATATGCATTGGGAACATCCTTAGGTAGCTTTAGCCACTGACGTACAGCTGAGCGAACACGGATGTCAATGCGTCGCAGCCTAGCCAGCGCTACCCTACCAAAGGTCAAGCCATAAGACAACTTAGGAAGGAGGTAACAGGTCAAGAGTCGAAGTCTCTGCTGGGGCTTGAGTGGAGCACGTGAAACACGCTGAAGCATATTCTCCAAGTACTGGGCCGCTGCTCTTGCTGTGGTGGCACCGGCAAAACCCACCCCCAGATACTTCCACACCTCCACAACGGATCTTGCCGGAAGCACCGCTGTGGAGGCTGCTGCATCATCAACTGGAACCAAGAAGCGGCCCTCAACAACTTTAGTCTTCTTATCTCTCCCAGAAGGCATAAGGGACAGTGAGGCACTCTTATTAACATTCAGACTTAACCCACACTTAATCAACTGATCCGTAAACACATCCAAGGCGAGCTGCATTCCTTGTCTTGTTCCTGCGAGCAGCACCACGTCGTCGGCAAAAGCAAGTGAACTAACCCTGGTACCCGACACAGCTCCTTCCTCAATATCAAAACCAACCTCAGGAGGCAGCTTCGCGATTGCACTGTCGATAACTAGGTTGAATAACAAGGGGGACAATGGGTCACCCTGTCTCACCCCGCGCCCAGCCACAATATCGCTGCCCAAACGTCCACCGACCTGAAGTACTGTACGGGAATCCTGATAAAGCGCAGAGACGTACTCAACGAACCTCCTCGGTGCACCCACTCCACGGAGACAATCGGTAATAGCTGCGTGCGTCACAGTGTCAAAGGCCCTTGACACATCAAGGCTCGCCAGATGGAGCTGCTTGTGCCTAGTTTGTGAAAGATCCAAACAGGCCTTAATAATAGTAAGGTCCTCACCACAACCATCCGCACGCCGAAATCCCCTTTGGGACACTGACACAACATCCGCAGACAGCAGCCGACTCGCCAACACCTTATGCAGATGGCGCAATGGAACTGGACTTACAGAAATGGGCCTAAACCCTCCAGGTCCAGCGCCCCCGCTCTTTGGCACAAAAACAGTCCTTGACTTACAATATTCACGGGGGGGTACTCCAGCCAACAGCAACATGTTCAACAAGATGATCCTTATCTTGACTGGAATTGACATCCACTGCTTCACCTGTAGTCCATCTGGCCCCGGAGCCGAACGCTGGGGGATCCTAGTTGCAGCCTCTTCCTCAGCAGTGACAGGCCCGTCCATTATCATCGCCAGAGATGGGTTCACAGTATTAGCTGGCGTTACCACAGGAAATGGGCAAACACGCCCAACATCTTCAAGAACTGGTCGCCAGAATGAATCAAACTCTTGTAAAGAGAGCTGCCCAGTACCAGAACCACTGTCTTCACCCAAAATCTCCTTTGCGGCCTGATCCGGTCGACTCTTCCATAACTGCTGAATTCTTGCATACTCGGCACGTCTCTCCCTCATTCGGCGTCTCCTATTACTTTCATGATCTCCAGGACGCCTTTGTGACGCCACCTGCCCAGAGGTTTCACGTTCAGTCACAGGTCTCAACACACCGGGTCTCACCTCAACACGAGAATGACCCAGCACTACACCGACATAGTCTGCAACACCATTGGCAAGCTGACGACCAACAAGACTTGTCAAGGATGTCAAAGCACCCAAGTCCCACTCAACGCCCACAGCACCCTCGCGGCACTCGGTGATAAGTCTCTCTATGACCTCCAGAATTGCAGAGCCATGAGGAGGCTGCAATGAAGAAGAACGCCCATCATTTCCAGGATCCACATCATCCACACGCAACTCCTCATCAAAGATTCCCACATTGTGGGACGTTGATGGCATGACATTGCTCATCTGCGAGCCACCACTATCCCCCTCCACGGTCTCTGAGTCGAGCGAAGAATGCTCCTCTGCATCCACCGCAAACTCTCCACGTATCCGAAGTGAGGCTGCAGCCACCATATCTTTATAATCCCGACGACGACGAATGCACTTAATGGCCTCAACGCTTCTATTTGGCAGGAATTGCTGCAAATGCACGTTCATAAACCGAACACCAGCAGCGCGTGCTTCTTCAGTAGCCATAAGGCGAAGCTCCTCCTGTGCCCAACGTAAACAGGTCCGCTCAATGTCAATTGCCTCGTTCGCTGCAACTGGATGGGCCCTTCTGAAATGGACACCCAACCCTACCGAAGAACTGAAGCTCCGGGAACAAACCGTGCACACATGCACACTAGAGCCAGAGGCCGCAGAAGCGGCGGCAGGACCCACCGTGCCGGCGGGGGCACCTGCCTGGGGGTTTCCAAGAGTCCCCTCCTGATCAACCACAGGACGAACAGATCCCGTGGCACTATTAATGTTATAATTATTGTTTGCCATTAAAGTAATAATTAGAGGGGAAATCAAAAACCAACTAACCCATCCTGGAATGAGCTAGCTGGCCGCCCAGAGGTCCCGTTAGCCAGCTGGTAGCAAAGATATTCCTGGACTGGCCTTTAAGGTGACTAGTCTTGAACCAAGGAATACCAAATCAATCATACAAACATACTACCAGCTGTTGCCCGGATGACACCACGTGGAGGTGGAACTTGGACTTGTGCTGCCCTGCTGAGTGGGACCACACCGAAGTGAGGGAGTCACCCCAACTACAGCAGAGCGTGACCAAGAGGGGCCGACACACCCTCAAGGTCGCACCATTTGCCTAGAGACGGCCAACTCTAGGCGGCCACTGTGCCCAGGTGGGCAATTCAGTGACCGTCACCCTAATTAGGTTATCAAACCTAACCTTCTCAGCTTACCCGATCAGCTGGTCGTGAAAGGGCGCCATTTTGACTCGCTGTCAACAAAGTCATTATGTTTACATACCAAATAGGTCCTATTTCTTGGTATGCAAACGGAATGATAGTGGTAGGTATATTCATTATTTTCTTCTTTCTATTCTTTTAAAGCAATTATGTAATCGTAAGTAGCGATCAGATTGCAAACAGCTGATACAGACACTGAGGGGTCTTGACACAAAGAACAGGGAGATGACAGGTGTCAACTGTCATGCTAACAAGCAAACCAGGCTGACACAAACATTAGTGTCAATTAAAAACTCTCGAAATAAGTTTTTCAGAATGAAAATTTGAATATTTATTCGTCACATTGAACAAACGTATTACTACTTGGATACCTATTTACATGGAGAACTGGAGACAAGTGCCTATTTACATCCTTTTCTGACCCTACATTGTGATATGAAACCTTCCTACCTTTTGATGATTTTGATCGTATTCACCTTTAGAAAGTACCTAGTGAACACCAGAAACCCAGATTTTCCAGCGTTCTTACTGCATTTTTTTGGCTCTCTGTTTCCTTGTTCATCGTTTGTCCAACAACATATCTCTGGATAGTTTAGAGGAGGTGTTTTGTTTCTACCTGTCACGGACGTACAGACTTTCACAAACAAGGAAGTAGTACAGATCAAACCTACTACGATAGATATAGTGATATACGAACTTACAGACAACTAACTGCTAAAGGCGGTATTTTTCAAAGGTAAATGTCATAAATGTTGCACCTACGAACTTCTTTTCTTGAAACCTCAAATTGTACCTACTTATGTGAACTGATATTCTGTTTATTGTAGATCTGTAGTTAGGTGTGTTGATAGATAACAGATACCTACTCACATAGAGTACCAGAGACAAGTGCCTATTTACATCCCAATCTGACCTTAGATTGCAATATAAAACGTTCCTACCTACTGATGGTTGATCGTATTCGCCTTTAGAAAGTACCTAGTGAACACCACTAACCTAGATTTTCCAGAGTTCTCAATGTATTTTTTTGGGTCTCATCTAAGTAATAACTACCGATTATTCAGTAGCTACCTATCTACTGGTTCATTAGTTGTCCAACAACATATCTTTAGATAATTTAGACCAAGTGTTTTGTTTCTACCTACCACGCACATACAGACTTTCACAAACAGGGAAGTAGTACAGATCAATCGTACTACGATTGATACACGAACTTATAGACGCAACAACTAAATGCAGATATCCATAATGAACCCACATCCCTACCATTATTAGAAAAGAAGGTATTTTTCAAAGGTAAACTTCACTAAACAGGTAAACTATTGTAACTTCTTTCCTTGAAACCCTAAATGGTACCTACTTACGTGAGCTGACTCCCATCGTCTGTTTATTGTAGATCTGTAGTTAGGTGTGTTGATATAATTGAATAATGTACAACATTCAATGAAAAACACGGAATTTATTCAGAAATTTCATTGTACATTGAAACAATATACAATTCGCACAGAATTAACAATAGGTAGTACCTACACCATGAACTTGATGTGAAGATTAAAGAATTTTCGTGAAGAGCATTGGTTTCGAGAGGTGAACAACATGATATTTCCCGGGGAAACAAACAAATACCTAACTGATGAAAAAGAAAACTTGTACAAATGAAAGCTGAAATTGAGAACCACAACTCGGGATACGAGAGACGAACGACAGCACAAAACACAAGTGGAACTAGACACTGGTTTTGAGAGGTGAAAAACGTGATATTTCCGTATCAGTGAAAAACTGATGTACTGATGAAAAAATAAAACTGTTGTACAAATGAAAGCACAACCTCAACACACACGACACGGGAGTCGAACGACAACACAAGTGGGAACTGGGAAGCTGGTTATAAAAGTGTCAGTTCATCGAAAATCATGGTTGTTAGGAATGCTGGGAAGCAGCGACGCCAAAAGGCTGATATCCTTCTTTTTTCGGAAAGTTCTCTTGTCTTTCCACACTGTTTCTAATCACTTTTGGCAAACCAAAAAATTAAATACCGATTCCGGGACGAGAAGAGCAACTAATAACCGCACAGATTGGCATGATGAAAAACCTTCTTTGTTTACAAGGGAGTCGACATGGCCGCCTTTCAGCGAGATTAGCCGTCTTCTTCTTCTTCTTCATCTTCTTCTTCCTACATCCATCTGTGTGACGTCACACGGATAAAACGAATATGAAAATCATCGCCCCGGAATGATAGGTACTTACAGATTGATGTTAAGAGATGAACTACTATAATTCTTATGCTTTTGACATTTTCATGTCTTTGCCCTGGCACATAACACAAAAAGCGCCCCTTGTGCCCTGAGTTTCCCGTGAAGCGCCTTCTTCTCAATGAAACGCTTGCATACAAGTCTGCAACGCATTAGGACATTTCATGTCTTTCCCCTCCCTCCTTCTTCCCTTCCATCTTCTAGCAATCTTGTCTTCCTCTGTGAATTACATTTTTTTCAATATAAAGAAAACAAAAATTAAACTCATATTTTTATTTATTATTTACATCCATACATATATCGTCGTGGATAGTAAAAGAACGGTATGTTATATGTTCTACATGATAGTACATTAACCCCACTAACCATTGATTGCGTAGACAACAATCAACTATTTTCATATTTTGATGCTTGGGTAGCATTGATTACCTAGGTAACACTCAACTGTTTTCAAATTTGGATGCATGAGTGAATACTTCCATATACTTCAAGATTTCGGTGTTCCACAATGGCTACGAAAAAGATAACCAAAAATTGGGACATTTTCTTCTGTGTATTCGAGCCAGACTACATCACCTACTCCAGTAGCGTTGTTGTTCATGTCCTAACGAGACAAATTTCAGCTTCCTACGGTTGATAGGAAAGAAGTTAGCTTCTGTAGCCACTCTGCTGATCAAGACCCTGTGCAACTTATTGTTCACGTCCTAAGGAGGCTACCAGCCAAATTTCAGCTTCCTACGGTTGATAGGGAAGAAGTTAGCTTCAGGAGCCACTCTGCTGATCAAGACCCTGTACACCTTATTGTTCATGTCCTAAAGGGGCTACCAGCCAAATGTCAGCTTCCTAGGGTTGATAGGAAAGAAGTTAGCTTCAGTAGCCACTCAGCTGATCAAGACCCTGTGCAACTTATTGTTCACGTCCTAAGGAGGCTACCAGCCAAATTTCAGCTTCCTAGGGTTGATAGGAAAGAAGTTAGCTTCAAGAGCCACTCAGCTGATCAAAACCCTGTGCACCATATTGTTCACGGTTTTTAGCACCAATTGGAGGCTACCAGCCAAATTTCAGCTTCCTAGGGTTGATAGGAAAGAAGTTAGCTTCAAGAGCCACTCAGCTGATCAAAACCCTGTGCACCTTATTGTTCACGTCCTAAGGAGTCTACCAGCCAAATCATAATAATCATATAGCCAAATTTCAGCTATAATCATATAGGTACCTACCTACCTCACTTCTACGAATCATAATAATCATTGAGCATATTTCGTCACGTAACGTAACGTGACATAACTTGTGTGCCATAGCAAAGACATGAAATGTCAAAAACTGTCACGAAATTGCGTAACGAAATTGTGTTACAGTGCCTTTATAATGATTTCCGCTTACAACGACCCCGTTGTTAGGTTTGTTCCTTTTCTACACTTTTAACCCACAAAAATCGTTCACCACTCGTTGGAAAGCTCTCGATTTAACGAACATTTTTATGTTCTCCATAACATATTGACTATACGAATAGCGGAGCTATGGGCATAACTGTTCTCATATTTTGTTTACAAACTAATGATCGTGAGTGTAGAAGATAATTAATCCGGAATCGTCTATTTTATTGAAATTAGGTACCTACCTCTTAATATTAATAATTGTGTCAATTTGTAACATAATATATCTACACTCTTTCGTAGTACCTACCTCTTTACATTAGAGTAGACAACAGCAACGCATTGTGAGGTTTGAAAAATACAACAAATAGCTATAGATAGTTATTATGTTAATGATTCGTTTCACATTCTGACAACAACGGAGGGTGGGTTATAAAATCCTATAGTGAGGTAAAAAGCAAAAGGTAAAGACATGAAAATGTCCCAATGCGTTGCAGACTCGTATGCAAGCGTTTTTTTTGTGTTTGTTTTTAAATTGTTAAAATTGTTGCTTGAGGCTCCCGGCGTACTTCATGGCTTTGGGTGGGTTATTCGGCTGGATGGCCTTCCAATCTTGTTTTTTAATTAAGCCAAAATAAACATTCGCTTGGATGCCCATGAAAATTGCTACAATCGGTTCAATCACAATTCATTAGTTCAAACTAGATGTGTTCTAATGCACAGTCTAGTGGGTTTGAAACTCAAATTCAAAAATTTTCAAATTGAATTCACTATTTTTTAAATGAAGACTCTCTAATCCTAAACTGACAAGGCGTTTTGAAAAATGCTTGTCCTTATGAACAACTTCGGTTCCATGTCCAGCTATTAGTCTGAATATCCGTCTGTCTGCTTATCTGTTATCAATTCCTAGTCCCACGCACTACTTCCCAAATCGTGGTCTAATTATGATGGAATTTTCGAGGTATCAGTGGGAAAGCCCTTAGATGGTTCCCTATGAATTTCATCCTGTTCGGAACCAAAGTGTCGGTTGAATACGCCAAAACATTTTTTTCTAATATAAAAAAAAAAAATCAATTTCATACAATCTAATTGCCTGACTTTTCTCAAATGGAGAGTAAGGGGAAAGCATCAATAGTGGACACTGTACCAGTAGTGGACACTTTGGAAAATAAGTTGTAGAATAAGGATTTGGGTTGAGCTGGGCACTTGATGCTTTTTGGATTCACTAAAGTAATATCCAATTAAACGTGAAGAACAAGAAGAAGACGTTAGAGTTAAGGTGAAAAACAATGACTCAGCATCAAAACATCCAGTCAGTGAGTGCAGTGATTTCGTGCAGGACGTTGTGAAAAATGCTTAGGAAAAGAAGGTAAGTTTTAAGAAATATTCATATATAATCTTCAAATATTTGTGCCCATTGGTTTGAATAATCTCTTCAGTAACTAATTAGATGATTTTCGGCCGCTTAACTTCGTTTATGTTGGTGAACTGGGCTTTTTAAGCATGTCCGCTTCTAGTGCAGCAAAAATATTGGATGCTCTAGTAGTGGACACCCCTGTTCACTACTGGCGCATCTTCCCTTTTCGAGAGAGGTTATTTTTTTTTATTTGCCACTTATTCATTTACATTGCAACTAGCTCACGATACGATTTTCAAATGAATCTAATGTTGCGGACCAAAGGCGGACAGGGGTGTCCTCTACTAGTACAAGAGATGTCCACTACTAGTACAGAGGTATCCTCTACTAGTACATGAACTGTCCTCTACTAGTGCTCACTTTATTCTTCTATTTGAATGGAATTTTTTTGGGATTTTCTATTGATTGTTTATTTTTTTTTCTTCCATAGCAAAAATGAAGCACAGAAGAAAAGATGAGGAGGGATGCGAAAAAAGAAAACTCCAAATTACTCCCAAGAACAATTGGATCAGGCGATAAGGGATGGATTACAAGAAACGGGTTCTTGTAAAACAATTTATCTCACGCATATTTTAAAATTTTCTGTGATTTCAGGGCCTTGCAACAATTTGTTCCTTGTGTTTGTATGATTAAATAAATGATTACACATGATTATGAACCAAATTTTACATTGTCTTGTTGATATATACCACGTGTCCACTACTGGGTCATCAAGTGTCCACTACATCGACATTCAAAAATTTTAGCTGTCCACTACTGGTGTATTCTATTATTCCACAAATTTTGACTCTATTTCTTCAATAATTTATAAAATTTGTGATTCCATCGATTAAAATTAATGAAAAAAGGTCTGAAGAACATGCAGACACCAAAAAAAAAAAACAGTTTTAAATCTAAAAATGTATGAGGAAACACAAAAAACGCACACGATTTTCTTAACGTGTCCACTACTGGTGCTTTCCCCTTATTTTGGGTCTAGGCTCTAAAAGATTCTTGTGGTTTCTTCTCAAAAGTGAAAAAATCATCATCATAATCGAGAACAACATATTAATCTTATCGACAACATGATTGTGAATGTTCGGCTTCATGTCGGGGAACTCATCAGTGGAACTGCTCTTACATTGCATTCAATTATTTTTACCCATAGCATCCTTGACTTCTCGCCCAAGAAAATGGTAAATTCAATAATGGCCTCAAATTTTTTGTAGTTTGTTTTTGTTTTTCCTAAATAGTTCGTCTAGATTTTCCTCATTTTTAGTTGTAAGAAATTCCGATATTAACCGTTCCTGGTCTTGAGCGTACGCCCTTCGGAACTTTGGAGCAGCAATGAAATCGGAAAAATTCGGGATATTTTGAAGGTTCACAGAAATCCCCTGAAATGGAAGGAAGATGGCCGAGTATACGGTCTTTCGAAGAACCACCGTATCCCGAGACGTCCGTAACTCGGGTTTCGATGTCCCCGGAAGAGGTGGAAGCACTTGTAATGGTTGATGCCAAAAACAAGTGAGATTCTTAATACAAACAACGATCCTTCGAATTAAATTTTAATTTGTAGTTAACACAACACGCAGGAACGGAGGTAAAAGGAATACCTGAAAAGACACCCACAAAGAATTGCATTTCGTGTACCTCTAGATGGTGGATCCCCTGGCAATTGTATCCTTATAACACATCATCTGAGAGATTTTAACCTATTAACGCCCAGTGTTGCCATATGGCAAACATAGAAGCCCTTTCTGTTTGGAGGCTGCTGGGCACCTTCCAGAGTCATTGAGAAGACCTGGATCCTTTTCTCCAGATCTGTCTGATCATAGTGATGTATATCGTTTTATCTCTAGCCAAGAGGGTGTGGCACATAGCACGAAGTTTCAAATTCAAAGGGAAATAGCCTGATTGGATGTCATCAGAACTACCGATTACCCTACCAAATAAACGGTAAATCGAAGTAGACTACTAAGTGGGTGTTGCACATAGCTCATTCGATGGTCACAAAACACTATGCGTCTTCTTCAAGTTGATTGGGTACTTGGCCTGGCTAGAGGTTGTAAGAACTAACAAGTACCCTACCAAATACCCATGTTGTCATCATCAGGCACACTTTAATTGTATTTTTTGACCAATTATGAATGTTAAAATTAGTTGATGAATTACTTACTTAATATTGGACGTATTCCGCATCCAATATTCCAAGTGAGTCTGGTAGAACCGGTGAAATCACGACACGATCTACTAAAAACTCAGTTTTGAAAGAAAAAGGAAAAGAAAAAGGTCAGTTCTTATGGCGTACAGCGTCGCAATATACCAACCCATGAAATTCGATCAGGAGATTTTTGAAATTATTTCATTGATATTATTTTTGTAAATTCGATGAGGACATTTTGAAATGATTCTTTTTGAATTATTTATTTGAAATTATTTTTTGAAAATCGATCGAGAGATTTTTGAAATGATTATTATTTTTTAAATTATTAATTTGAAATTTGATTTTTTTTCCGTGTTCTAAAGACTATTAGTTGGAGTCACAATATCGATTAATTTTCAAAATACATAGAGAAAATAAAAAGTTTCGAGCGTTAATGGGTTAATTTATAAACTCTCTTCAGGTTCCTTTTGGAGTCGCATACACCGCCCATAGTTTGGGCTAGGCATCAGCATGGATTCAGGATTGAAGACATGACCAGCAAGCAGTACCTCGACGTTAACAACATAATAATGGTAAGTTGCATTCCAAAACGCGAAGAAAGTAAATTATGTCGAAAACCCTTTTAGGAAGTAGGCAATGTTTTAAATATTTATATTTGTTAATTGTTCTACGGAGCAGAAATACATGCCGTCAGACCCTCTGCTGAAGACCATCGAGAGCCCTGAAGCTGTCGATTTGTACTCGTCAACTTTGATGACCTGGTATCCTAAAACCCAAAGCCTTGTGGCTCTCAAAGAAGGATCGAAAGAAGTTATAGGCGTGTTGGTTGGTCGACTCGTTGTGGAGGATAATTGGTTCAAATTGCTCTCGGAAATTGAATTCGTTACGAAGAAAGATGTAAGTGATCGGTATAAGGTTTTTTTGATGAGTTATTCGAAGAAACGTTCCTTCAAGTGTAGGGAATGTGTGGTGTTGCAAATCATGGAAGGATTTTTGAAAAAAAAACCATGTAACGATTTATTTTACAGAAATACGCTTACTTGAAGCAAGGCCCCAATAAAGATGCTACTGGTCCAACTAAGGCAACCAAAGCCATGAAAGCAGGGAAACAACGCAAGTCCATGAAGAGAGGCAGTAGAGTAGCTGCTAAACGTCAGAGTAAAGGTAAATAAAAACTCGTATTATTCTCTACACAGTTGGTACCTACAACACACGTTCATCAAGCACGGTACTATTGTACCATGTACACATTTTTGACGGTTTTAAAGACTTAACGTGTTGTTTTATGTAATCCCAAACAATGAACCATCTGACCCAGGAAACAATCTGCAAAATTCTGAATTGTGCCAAAATTTCAATAATAGGTACCAAAACAGGTTGTAGGAAAATTTGCCAGAACTTATGGATAAAAGGGGTCAAATTTTATCATATATGTAATTCCAGAATGCGTTAGGGGAAGATAAAAATCCCAACTTGCCCAATCTTTTGGTAATATTGAATTCTAGATCGACGTATGAAATGAGATTTTTTTCAGCTGGTGGAGGTAGGAAGAGCATGGGAGCCAAAGGCGGTGGACAAAGGAAAAGCATGGGAGCCAAAGGTGGTGGTCAAAGGAAAAGCATGGGAGCCAAAAGTGGTGGACAGAGGAAAAGTATGGGTGCCAAAGGTGGACAGAGAAAAAGCATGGGGGCCAAAGGTGGACAGAGGAAGAGCATGGGAGCCAAAGGTGGACAAAGGAAAAGCATGGGAGCTAAAGGCGGACAAAGAAAAAGCATGGGGGGCAAAGGTGGACAGAGAAAGAGCATGGGAGGCAAAAGTGTAGGAAGCCAGAAGAAAAGCATGGTTGGAAAGGGCCGTGCTGAACGTAAGTTAAAGGTATGTTGTAAGATTTTTATGACCAGGTATTAAGACTGAATTTAAGTCTTCAATTAAGACTGTGATGTAACATTAAAAATTTTTCGAAATGAAGGATCTAATGGATCAGAAATAGGATTGGGTTGTCAAATTCGGTTAAAAAAGTTATGGATTTTTACAATAACAAATATGGCACCGCTTTTGCGAATCGCCAGAATATAGTCGCTTAAGAACCAACACAGCACATCTCAGATTTTGGCTGAATTGAGTTATCCACATTGTTCGATTCGCATTTACTCGCTAGATCTATTGATAAGCTTAGTTCTAGTGGCAGACCTATAGGTACCGTATTAATCACAAATAGTCCAATACCACCAATCTCAAATCATAACCACCATTTCTCATTTTCTGATAAAAGTGGCCTGTGTTTGGCAAAAATGGTGTGGTGTCAGTTCTTAACTGACGATGTTTTATCAGGTGATCTGAAGAGGATGCAATTGGTTTTCTAGTCACTTCGGTTGACCCCAAAGAGGTTTCTAGGATGACTTCCAAAATCCCCAGCACTAAGAGGTGTTTTGTAACAACTAGGATGATCGGATATCACCGATACGTCCCAGTAAACAAGAAGAAGGCACTGTTGATCTAGTTTTTGGGGATCCTGGAGCATTCGGTCTTCATATTTCGGGTACTGATGGAATCTCGTTAGGGACCATCAAAAGATAATAAAAGCAATCGGGACCTGTAAGTGGGCAGGTTAAGTACTGCCAAATTGTTATGGATGTCCAGAGAGGTTCAGCTAAACAAGGCTGAATTGTAGAAATGCAAGGATGATGACAACACGAACCGAGAGTGTTGAACCTGAGCCATGATTTAGGGCATTTGGTAGTCAAGTAGTCACTAATCTAAGACTATTATTAACTAATTTCATGCAGAATTGTTCATTTTTTGTTAATTTTTGCTCCAAGGAACCTCAGCTTGAATGTTGTCTTTAGGGTGACACCAAGGTTCCCAGGCCTGAAGACATAATTCCGGAAGAAGTTTTTCCCATAGTTCAAGCTGAAATCTTTGACGATGACCAAGTGGTAAGTTGACCTTAAATGAGGATTTAGCACCACGAAAAAATCACTTATGCGATTTTCAGCTCTAAAATCCATCAACGAAAAAAGATCATGGAGAAAAAAGGTTGAGACTCCTCTGCTTATAAAAATTCTCTTTATTGGAAAGATATGTAGGTGTTAACGGTTTTAAAAAGTTTTAAGCATCGGTGACGAAAAGATCATTAGAGTTTGACTGTAGATTATTATGGACCGACTTAAAGGAAATGTCAAGATTTTCCCAGTTATTTGAAATTCGGCCTTTTTGGGCTAAATGTAAAATTTTATATTATTTGACGGATTGAATGGATGCTGGGATAGAGTATGTGATTGGTGAAGTGTCTATTTTGTTCTTCAGAATAGCTGTCTGGTGTTCTTTAATCCTGGTTTTAATTCTCTACCTGTCTGGCCTACATTTTTGCTCCACAGTTAAGGTCTCCTCAAGTTAATTTATAAACTCGAGACTATCTCAAAGAACTAGAAGGGACTCCTTGGAGTTCCAACTGAGAAAAGACCAATACAGGATGGCAAGACGGACTCTGAAGATTGCCATAGCCAGGAGCAAAGCTAAAAAGTGGAGAGAGTTATGTGACGATGTAGACAACGATCCTTTGGGACTTGGATACAAGATTGTGCTAAAAAAGCTCAAGGGAGTGGATACATCCACGGAGATGTCAACAGCAGTAAAGGACAGAATTGTATCAGAACTCTTTCCTGATCATGAGATAGAGGAGAGACCACCGATTGCAATATCAGGTGATATATCTCTCTTCACTCTAGATGAATTGGCACGAGCGGTGAAGTCAATGCGCAATAAAAAAGCCCCAGGCCCAGATAGAATCCCTAAGGAAATATTGAAAGCAATAGCAGATACACATCCAGAAATTATGTTAGACATGTACAACACATGTCTCAAAGAACATACATACACAGGCCTCTGTGCCTATTAGACACAGTAGGAAAGCTGTATGAGAAGTTGTTGAAAAGAAGGATGCTGACAGCCATTGCTGAAGCTGGAGGCCTGTCACCGAGGCAATTTGGCTTTAGACCTGGCAGATCCACCATTGATGCTGTTAGCAGAGTGGTAGGAATAGCAAAGGAAACTCAGCTGGGGAACCACAAGACCAGGGACATGTGCATGGCAGTTACCCTCGATGTCAGAAATGCTTTCAATTCTGCCAGATGGAAAGACATCTTGGAGGCTTTGATGGTTCAGTTTCATGTTCCATCATACCTCTTACGAGTCCAGCAGAACTACCTAGCTGACCGTTGGCTGATTTATGATACAAAAGAGGGCATCAAAAAGAGAAGAATTACCTCAGGAGCGGCACAAGGTTCAGTCTTGGGAGCCGTCCTGTGGAACATCAACTATGATGGGATTCTTCGGGTAGAGATGCCCGAAGGAATTACACTGATTGGCTACGCTGATGACTTGGTGATGGTGATAAGAGCTCGAAGGATGGAACACCTCCAGTTTAAGCTGAATCAGGCAATGCGCAGAGTGGTGGAGTGGATGGAAGCACACACACTGTCACTGGCGATCCAAAAAACGGAAATTGTACTGCTAACCACAGCGAGAATTGAGAGATCTATACCTATGAATGTGGATGGACAGGAAATCATCACCTCTCCAGCCATTCGCTAGCTTGGTGTGATGCTGGACGGGAAACTAAGCTTCTGGAGGCACATCAGTGGAGCAGCAGATAAGGCTGCAGGTATTGTAAATAAGCTGAGCCGACTGATGGCAAATCTAGGGGGCTCATCACCCGCTAAGAGGAGACTCCTTATGCGAACTGCAGAGGCAATTATGCTGTATGGAGCAGAAGTGTGGGCAGACTCCCTTAGGTACCAAAAGTACCGGGCACGTATGGAAGCTGTACAGAGGAGAGGAGCTCTGAGAATCAGTAGTGCATTTAGAACTGTCTCAGGTCCAGCATCACAAGTGATAGCGGGAACTATCCCGATATACCACCAGGCACTGGAGCGCAAAAGGATAAGAATGAGGAAGGCAGAGACAATTACCATAGTAAAGAGGGAAGAGCGGGAGGAGACCATCCGTAGGTGGCAAGCAGACCTTGTCTGTGAAACCCGTGGAAGGTGGACAGCCCTCATAATCGACGATCTAAAGGCTTGGTTGGAGGGAAAACACGGAGAGGTGAACTATTACCTGACTCAATTCCTCTCAGGGCATGGATACTTCCGCTCCTTCTTAGTAAAGATCGGGAAAGCCACTGACCCAGAGTGCAGATACTGTGGGATAGAGGAGGATGATGTCTGCCACACCTTCTTCACATGTCCTCAATGGGAGGGTATGAGGGGGTGTGCTGAGGAGGTCATCGGAACATTGCGTCCACAGACAATCATACATGAGATGATTAAGAACAAGTCGAGCTGGGACGCAATGGCAGTATTTGTCACATCAGTCCTCAAAGCAAAAAAGCTGGATGGAAGATGGGAGGAAGAAGATGAGGAATAGAATTGAAGAAGAACAGAAGTAGGAGCAGCCATTTGGCACAAAAAAAGGGCTCACCCTGAAGTAATACTGTACAAGTGGTCCCGGAGTGAGTCCTAAGCAGAGGGAGTGTGGTTTTAGTTGGTAGCCCCAATTCATGGGGAGTCCAACACTGTTGGGGTGACTTCCCCTTCGCTCTTAAAGAGTTTCCCCACTTCCGTAACAAAAAAAAAAAACAAAAAAATTGTCTATTTTTGTTCTTCAGAATAGCTGTCTGGTGTTCTTTAATCCTGGTTTTAATTCTCTACCTGTCTGGCCTACATTTTTGCTCCACAGTTAAGGTCTCCTCAAGTTAATTTATAAACTCGAGATTTTAGCAATGGATGTATTGGGTCATTGGTTTTGGAGGAAATTCTCCCAATCGTGTTGGGAGATGGAAAAATCACTGTTACTCTAACTTCCAACAAACAATTTTTATAAAATCAATGGGACAAGAGCTTGATGCATGAATATTTTACTGGTATACAAAACTTCCTCATGCATTTAATACCTCCCCAGACCTAAACTGTGAAAACGTAAGTATTGTAAACAATAAAAAATGAAAGGATAGTCCGTGATTTCAGTAGGATTCGGAAAAGACTTTCTAGACTCATCCCGCTCCCTTCCAGAGTTCCTCAAAAAATATCAATGAACCAAAGGAAAGTTACGGCAAAATGTACTTAACTGGGAACTTTTTACTCTTGCCTAGATGTTCGCTCCAGTATGTAGGGAGATCTAAAGAGGACGTCGAGGTGTAGATGGTCCCCTATGAAAATCATGCACCCCCCCTCCCCAAATTGAAAGGTTAGTGGAAGGTACTTAGAGATTGATGTTTTGAGATCCACTACTATGCATCGGATCATCTATACAATCGGGTTATGGATACGAGGAAGCTATGTGCCACACCCACTTGGCAGATTTTTTTTCATTTCGAAGTTTTATGCAAACTTGCAATGTTAAGATAACCATTTGTAGTAGAAGACTGTTAAAAAACGTTCTTATTCATAACACTGATGACTTATAGTAATATAAAAAATATTTAATAAAGATTCAAAATTTTGAATTTTGCAAGATTTTTGAGTGTTTCTTCATACTACGTTTTTAACTTTTCAAAACTGTGTAACATCATCAATTTCTCTCTGATTTCAGCTCATTGTTTTCAAGCATACTCGTACATCAAACATCCGAAAAACTTGTCACTCAGAGCTGAAAACCCTTTTCGCTCTTGTTTCGGGTGTTTTAAAGTTCGTCTTTAAACCGATAATTATTTTGTTCCATTTATGTTTGGCAGGTATTCTCTAATGACGAACTGCAATACGTGCAAACCTTCAAGAGGAAGTTGGCTGAGCGATTCAAAGTTTGGATGTTATTGACACAGAAGATGTACTATCGAGTATACCTCGTTGCGGTGTCTTCGAGGTATGAAAGATTTGGTAAGAAGTAGCTCCTACTACGCTTTCTACGTCCAAATAGAGTCTGCAGGTTGAAAAATCTCGAGCAGCCTACTTCCTGGCCTTTGGGGAAACCTTAGGCACTGTGGATCCACTGCATTTATGGTTTATTATTTTCAATAATGACCAAGAAAAAATTTTTAATCCCCCTCAAAATTTGTTGATTTACATTTCAAAGTGGGGGACGTAAAATCCAAAAATCGAATAAATTTCTCATTTGACTTTTGGATTCTACAAACCCTGAAACGTTAACCATAAAATTTGGAGAGAAGGGGAGTCCATCTAATTACATAAAACCTCAAACGTACGTACGTATGTCGTACGAACGTAGGGGACCCGGGTTCGATTCCAGGCCGTGACACAAAAGTTTTTTCTTTTAATAAATTATGTGTTCATCAACGATTTGTTTTTGCCTGCTTTTAGCAGGTTTTTCAGCTAGTGCACAATAATACACTCATTTGACTTTTGGATTCTACAAACCCTGAAACGTTAACCATAAAATTTGGAGAGAAGGGGGTTCCATATTATATACAATAATACACAGATTCAGAACGTATAACATTTACTTTTAGACATTGAAGGAGCCCTATTTGCGAGCTTAAGGAACATGTGCTTTGCGTTCAACATCAATGCCGTCGCCGGAATTTTAACGAAGTACTCAGCTCAAAATGCTTTCTACAACAACGGAGGACTCATGGTATACGAGGTGAGCTCATCTAAATATTCACCCAATTTCTAGAGTCGAGTTTATTTGTGGATACCTCAATTTTTCCACATTCCACGTCAATAATACGTGTTTTAAGGCTGAAACGTAAAACGTTATCAATATTGATTTTTCGCTAGTCCTCGTCCGACCTTTTCACTCTCAAAATGTCCAATAAATGTTTTTCTTTCTCAACAAAATATAAAAGAGAACCAGAGTTGAAATGGTAAATTAGAGATAAATATCAGAGAATACTGTGTAAGTTGTAGCAGTTCCGCGAACTGCTCCGCGGAATAGGCCTGTGGAGGCGTCGCTAGGGATGGCATATCGAATGAAATATGGTATGTCGATATATCGATCAAATGATATATGGTCAATGAGATATCGATACCTCCGATATATCGAAGAAAATATATCGATATTTCGACGTATCGGAAGATCTACTGTAAAATGTCACATGTGAAGTAGGTAGGTGAATTTAATAGTTTTAAAACAATATAAAAATAATTTAGGATGACATTAAATGTCATCCTAAATTATTTTTATATTGTTTTAAAGTCCATAAATTTAATATAAAATAAAAATAAAAAATAAAATATAAATTTAATATATAATAAAGTTTTATGTCCATAAATTTTATGGACATATCGGAGTATCTACTTGGAAAAACTTGAAGAAGTAAGTAGGTAGGTGAATAGAAAAGTTACTAACATCATTTTGGAGGAAATATTATCGATATACTCGACATATTGGAAGATCTATTTGGAAAAACCGTGTGAAATAATATTTCACATATTATGTATTAACCTACTTTCAAAAGTTACTGGGTATGAATGATCAAAATTCATTGTTTAAAAACTGGAAAAAGTGCGAAAATGTCGTTGCAATGTTAAATTAATTTATTAATTGACAGGGGTATAGGTACTGTGGGCGATCATGATCCTTCAAAATTGAAAATAATTGTTGTGAAAACCTGCTTCACTTCGTAGAGTAGGTAGTTTTAAGCTGGACGAGCCTCCATTAATTTTGGCTTAAGTCAAGTATTTGAGCCTTGAGAGCCACTGTAGGTGAATACTATGAACATAATCATATCTGAGCTGAAGTCAACAGTCTGAAATCAACCCATCAGTTGGTACCTACAAAATTCGGAATAAAATCACTTGATGTTTTTACAAGTACAGGCGTCCCTTCTCGTCCATTTATTTCAATATTTAATTTTTACTAAAAATAAATTTTTTTTTTAAACTTGAAAACAGGTCGCGATATATCGTTAAATATATCGATATTGACCGATAATATCGGTTCTCTATATCGATATAAATATATCGATATATCAAACGTAATATATCGATATATTTCATTTATCGATATATCGGTGCCATCCCTAGGCGTCGCTACTCTCCTACACTGAGAACGAGCTCGGCATTCAGTCACGCTCCTGGTACATAAGTAATCTCTTCACACATTTTAATATTTTGCGGTTTCCCTTGATACCCAAAATCCATTCTCATTTCATTTCGGACCTTTATACGATTAAAGAGTCAATCGATATAAACCTCACTCCGTTTTGTTATTGAACATTACCCAATTCATATCTATATTATAATTATTTAATTAATAAAATTAAATTAAGTATATTTTTTGAATCATTGGGTAGAAATACGAGCTGGTTATTCCATCAGAATATTTCCAACTCTATTTCAAAAAATATATCAGAGTTGTGATAGAAAATTAACTTCATGGTTTGAATCTATATAGATTCAAACCTTGAAGTCAATTTTCTATCAATGAAAAGTACCTTGAAAGGCCATATTATTGATACGTTAACATTATTATTATTATTATTATTATTATTATTATTATTATTATTGATAATCCCATCCTCGTCGCCAACTGATTTATCCTTGATTCGAATGAATATGAGAAAATACTAATATTTTCAATGCTGTATTCATGAAAAGTGAAGAAAGGTATTTTACAATATGGTAACGTAAACATTGTCAAGGTATTAATGGTGTTGAACTATGGAAGAGATATAACAATAGCTTATATGTATATCTTGCCATATAGCTTCCTTGAATCCATCATAAGATTTTATACGTATTCTTTCTTGTATCGCAGATACTCTACAAACATTACCCGAAGTTTGAACCTTCCGATCCGAGAAGCTACGACAGATCGGTCGCCGTGATGTTCATGGAGTTACCTCCACCACCGCCTCCAGTACCTGCCGAGCCCGCGCCTCCCGCTCCGGAGATTAAACCCAAGAAAACCAAAGATAAATAAAACCAAAATTAAAGGTAATATCGAAATAGTCGTATCAGAAGTGTGGTGGAGGGTTCAACCGCAAAAGTAATGCTGAATTAGAATAAGGAATGAAGGAATAAGATCATTCAGTCATTCAATAACTAAACTGGTTCAGAAACTGACATATTCCAAGATAACTCTCATACAATCAGTGGGGCTAACGGTGTGAGGAGTCCCTAGGGAACATTGGCACTGTTCAATCCCGTCCAGTTTCGCAATTATTGGATTATTCTGTTCCATTTGGAGAAGGTGAATCCATCGTATTCTCTTCATCCTTGATTGTTCTGATTCAATTTCCGTCAAGTGCTTCAGCAATCTATTGACTTCGTACATTCTCCCTGGGGCTTCCAGCTGATATTCTCAGCAGCAATTTTCGAACATTTTTATCACTGGCTCGTTCTATCGAATTTATCTCTTTGTGGCTTCCTCCTTCCTGCAATAACTAGGGATTTTCCGCTTGATATACTTACTGCATGATTTATGACTACCTAGTCATCGCCAGATTTCTTACACCCCTACAATGAATACCTACTTTTTTTGTTCTTGGATAGTTCAATTTTTTGTTGATGGTGTGTGGTCTCATTCGATTCTATTTTAAATTGGCGAAAAAACAATACCTTTAAATCGAAAATGTTCGAGCTAGGGCGTTTTGAAAATTACAACCCCTATTTTTCACCCCTTAGAAGTGACTGACAATAAACAAAATCGGGGCACAACTGGACCGACAATTGAGCCGTTGTACCCAATTTTATCGAAATCGGTCCGTGAGAACTAGGAAAATTGCGCAGTAGCTACCGATCACGGTTAAGCTGACTATTGGGCATGTTTTTTTTTTGTTGGGAAGAGCGCCCATTTAAAGTAAAAACTTCGATTAAAAAAACTCAAATTGAAAAAATTGTCATCTTTGCTATTTGACTGTATATCTGAAAACGTCAGTTAAGTGGGTGTGGCACATAGCTGCCGCGTATCCATAACCCGATTGTATAGTTGATCCGAAATGAAATTTCATCTTAACCAGATGGGAAATGGAGAAGCATGGCACGCGTCCTTCAGCGACAATTCTCGGACCGGCTCCTGCGGGGAAGTCGTGAGTTCGAATCTCGCCGCGTGTTTTCGTGCGTCCAGGCTCAGCCCCGCCCCCTCGTCACAACCCAAGGCGGGGAGGCGGTGGGAATCCATGAGCGAAATCATAAAAACATATTCTGATGTGGGTCATTTTCCTGGAAAGGTACAATCGGTATCCCAAGATTTCAGAAAACTTAAAGTTCGACTCAAGTTCTGCCAAAAATCAGGGATTAACCTCACACCATACTGATTGAATTTCGACGAAAGAACACACAGTGGGACGCTTAATTAATTAATTAAAAATTAAAGAAGAAAACCTATCGAAAGAAACCTATTGGCGAGGTTTCCGCGTAAAGGAAAATACTCGGAACCCCATCTCCATGAGTAGCGAGAACTGGGAGTTATTCCAAAAATTGAACCAGGGCGGGACGCAGGCGTAGAAAATGGTTAAAACCAACGTGGAACACGGTTTTTCTGATAGCAACCTTGAAACGTCCGAAAGTAACCAAGTAATCTCAATTTAACGGTTTTTCGAGCCAAAACTTGGTATCGGGGGATTTTTAGGGTTGCTGAATACAGTTTTGAGGTCGAAAAATGTTAAGTTTTTAAATTGCAACGGAAAATTCAAATTAAATTGTTAACAACTTGAAAAAAGTCTTTCATCTCTCCAAAAGCCACCATCGCCAGATGAAAGACACGAAAAAGACACAAAATTCCTGGGTGGCACTTGGGTTTTTCAGCTTTTCCCGCGTTCTGGTGCTGTTCTGCTGAAGTGTAACCATATCGCTGAAACCAGCTCGGTAAAAACAAGAACTAGAGACCAAAAAGAAAAAATAATATCGATTTCTTACCATTTCACAGAGGGCAGATGAAAGACAGACAGTGACTGTGACACCACAATTTCGCAACTGACTCCACTTGCGCACGCCTCCACACAGAAGGAATACGTTTCCCGCCGCTTTCTTTGATAACCTAACGACTAACCTCACCTCTTACAGTGGTAGTAAAACCGCGGAAAACGATAAAAAGCTGCCAAAATACGAAAACACAAAAAAGGCAGATTAAAGACAAAAACCTCCGGACAAGCACATTTTATCCTCCTGCTCGCTTTATTTGCTTCTGAAAAAATCTGCAAATCCATTTTTTTCATGTCCAGGTATATGCAATAAAGAATCACTGCAAATTCAGGTCGCTGCTTTCATAGGTGAGTCATAGTGTTCAAGCAAAGTTGACTACCTAGGGGTCCGGACATAGCAGATTACTGGACATTTGGCAGTTTAAACTTTAATTTCTATATTTTAGCGTGAATAAGTGCATATTTTATTGATTGCCCGAAGTAGAACAAAGTTGATAGTTTATGGAGAATTTTTTTTTGACACCCAAATCATAAATGTGCATTCGGAATCTTCTCTGGACAACGATTCGCCCTTTCTGGGAAAATGACCCATGTTCCCTTTTACCTTTACCGTTCACTTTTACCTTATTTACACGCCAATCTCGTCGAATTCGGACAATAAGTTCTTACAGTTTTGCCCGTTACAAGGATTTCATGACAGAAACACAGAGACACAGAAGCAAAATTGGTCAGGGAGGACTGAAACGCAAAACGCGAAAGGACATTTTTATTTTGGAGAACTTTTTTTTCAACTTTGGAAAGTGAAAACAAAGCTTCCGCTACCTTGGTAGACTCTGAAACCCTGAAGCAAAAGGTTTCATTTATAAAAGTTCTTGGTTTTGCATTAGGTAGCTTAGAAAAATAAGGTAGACTTAAATTTTCTTGATTAAAAAACGCTTCTATCCAACGACCACACCGACAGCATTAGTTCATCAGATGAAGGATCATGATGATAGATGATAGATGATCAGAAGGATAGATTCTATCCTTCGCTAGGGATAGTAAAGCGCTTTCCTTGAATCAGCTTCACATTATCTTGTTTTTTTTTCTCTCTTTTAAGATTAACTTTATTTGTATTTATACATTTTAGTTTAGCTGGCGACAATGTGTAGTTTGTAATTTGATACTTGTATACGCGAGGTTCTTGTCCAGAGACAAGCCTCACTTGTTAGTAAGTACATCATTTGCTCTTACGTATGATACCTCCCCTACATCGCAAGATACAATAGGCAAAAATTTAGATACAATAGGTAAAAAATATAAAGATGAACCACTTATTATATTGGACAATTACACGCTCCAAATTATCAGGTGTAAATCAGTGTCTCTTGTCACTTAAAATTTCTTTCAATGTAGAAAACGATCTCTCTATATCGCAAGATACAATAGGAAAAAATTTATAAGTGGAAATCTCTTTTGGAGAGTAGGGAGACTCCCATGAGCTGTCTTCTTTGGGAATTTTCGCGATTTTGTTCACTTGCATTGTCACTCATCTATTCATTAGAGCAGGTAATGGCCCATTACCTGCTGGGGTGATGTGAGTGAGGGGACAAAACATTCCAACATTCGATTTCGAATATTGTCAACTTCCAGCACTGACTTTTAAAAAAATCCAGAATAAAATAATAAAATACGCAAAAAACTGGTAAAATATGCTGCAAAAATCCCCAAAATGACCAAAAAAATGCAAAAATTCCCAAAATTACCGAAATATGCAAAAATATGCAATTTTAATTTCAATTTAAACCACCGCATTCCCTTCAGAAACCTTCAAAACGTTCAAATACAAAGATATACCGCATAATAAAAGATATGCAAAATATGCAAATTCCGAGCTCTAGTTATAACAATCGGGGGGAGCGAGGGGAAGATAATTTAGTTGATGAAGTCAGTTGGTCTTTTCCTTTTTAATCGACGCCTGGTTCGTTCTGGAGGCGAATTGAGGGCTGCGGTTCTAAGATCTGCATTTTCATGGGCGATGAGTGTGTGGTGGAACTTATTGTAGAGCGTTGAAATTGATTCCTGAACTCTCAGGAGTTCAAAGTCTCGACGGAGGGCTTCATTCCTGATGAACCATGGCGCATTGGACAACATTCTAAGGCATCTGTTTTGTAGGACCTGCAGCTGATTTGCTTGGGTATTTGATGCTGATCCCCAGAGTCCACAGGCATACGTCCAGATCGGTCGAATCATAGTTTGGTAAAGCAAACGTTTTGACTGGAGCCGCAATTTTGACCTGTTTCCCATTAATGTGACATTATCTTGTGCTTTATCAAAAAGGTACCTGAGCTTATCCCATCTGATTCAAGGAAAAAACGCTGCAAATTATTACACAATGATTTATTATTTTTCTATATAGATCACTCGTCTACAAAATCACCTACCATCCAATATAAAGAAAAAAAAAATCAAGAAAAAAATCAAAAAAAAATATTTAAAAAATCAAAATCACCAACCATCGATCGCATTTCGGTCAGCTCTAATTTGAACGGAGATTAGGCCTCTTTTGCGATTCACACTCGTGTTTTGATTTATATATATATTTCAATATATTTTGATTGAATATATTTCAATATATAGTTTGTCCTACAGAGCTCCGCGTGGTCTCAAAAAATTCTAAAAATTCTATAGAATCTTAAATTGAAGGAAAAACTATTGGATATTTCAATTGTTCTAAATTCAAACTCCTCAAGTTATGATTATCAACTGGCTGTTAAAAATGTTACCATGCGGTTGTTGTTGATTCCAAAAGTTCTGTTCTCTTAAAAAATATATTCTTCTCAAAACGATCTTCAGACCACTGTCCATTTTTAAGTGGTTATGGGCGTCAGGATTGCTACCTGAAGATCGAAGTTTCATACGAGTAATCGAGAAGTACTGGCGAACACATCAAGTATGGAAAAACTCAACGAATTCGAGGTTTCGAAGATAACGAGACTGGAAAATGCGGAAAATTGGGCTGCATGGAAATTCCAGGTTGGAATAATACTCGAAGCGAATGAGTACGATGAGCTAGTCACCGGAGACTATGCAAAGCCAGAGTTGAGAATCGGAACTAATGAGACAATAGAACAGGCAAACGACCGGCATAGAAAGGAATTGAGAAAGTGGAAAGTCGCAGATAGCAAGTGCAAGAAAATTATAGTCACAACCGTCGGGCAACAAGCTTTACTGCATCTGATGAATTGTACGACGTCAAAGGAAATGTGGAACAAACTTCTAAGTATTTACGAGCAACAATCCGAAGCAAGCCTGCATATGACGCAAAAACAGTTTTTCGAATATACAAAGAGCGAACGTGACGATATAGCGACGCACATCACAAAAATTGAAAGACTTGGTCAAACCCTCAAGCAACTTGGTTCACCAGTTGAGGAGTCCTTCATGATAACGAAGATATTGATGACATTACCTCATTATTACCAGCACTTTCATAGTGCTTGGGATTCAACGCCGAAAGCCGATAAGACATTGAAAAATCTGATTGCTAGACTTTTGATGGAAGAAACGAGGATGAAAACCCATATCGTATCTGAAGATCCTGTAGCACTATTACAGAAGAAGTACGTTCATCAGAATACGAAGAAGACTGAACAATCAACCTCATCAAATCCTCATCGAAAACCCAAAGGCCCTTGCCATTTCTGTAAAAAGCCAGGACACTGGAAATCAGAATGTTACCACTGGAAGAAGAAGCAAGAGAAAAACCAGACAGATACCAAAGGCATTGCATGCTATAATGAAATCGTCGCATTATCAAATGAAACTAGCGGTGAGATGCCTCTGGATGATAATTTTTATGTGGACTCAGGAGCGAGCAATCACATGTCTGGGAGAAGGGAATGGTTCGTGGATTTCAAGAATCTCAAATCACCAATACCAGTGAGAATGGGAAATGGAGGTCTAATGCATGCAACTGGAAAAGGTAATATCTCCATACTAGCAGATGTGGATGGGAATTGGCATGCTAGATATCTGAAAGATGTTCTATATTTACCAGAAATGAAATTGAATTTATTTTCAACAGGCTCTGCAATGGATAAAGGTTTTAAAATGGTAAAAGACGATAAAAAATGTTTGTTTACAAAAGATGGGAAAGTAATTTTAGAAGGTATTCGCTGTCAAAAACTGTATCGAATGAAGTTGAAAGTCGTTGTTCCAGAAGAAATCACAATCTCTCAATCAAGTGGATTGGTAACGAATAAACTGGATAAATTTCAACTTTGGCATGAACGTTTATGTCATCAAAATCAAAAACGAGTGAAGAAATACCTAAAAATGAACAACATCAAGGTTGTAGAAGACGAAAACTTTTTTTGTGAAGCTTGTGTTATGGGAAAACAACAAAGAAAACCATTTCCAACAAGTAATTCCACAACAAGCAAGCCGGGCGAATTGATACATTCCGACTTGTGCGGTCCGTTACAAGTAGATTCAGTTGCTGGTTCGCGGTACTTCCTACTACTGAAAGATGATTTTTCTCGATACAGACAAGTGTACTTCTTGAAAAACAAGAATGAAGTTCATTTCAAGTTGGACTTATTCCTAAAACACTTCAAAAATCAAAAAGGATACCAAATAAAAACAATCAGAACCGACAACGGACTTGAATATTGCAACAAGGAAGTGAAAGATCTCCTTGAAAAAGAAGGAATTCAACATCAACGGACAGTAACATACACACCTCAGCAAAATGGTGCAGCAGAGAGGGAACTCAGGACGATCATGGAAGCTGCGAGAACGATGTTGCACAGCAAGTCTCTGAGTCTGAAACTCTGGGCTGAAGCAGTGAATACATCTGTTTTTGTCATGAATCGAACTGGTTCTTCTCCTGATCAAGAAAAATCTTCTTATGAGATGTGGACAAGCGAAAAACCTAAGTTCTCTGATTTTAGAGTATTTGGATCGGAAATTTATGCTCATATTCCTAAAGAAAAGAGAAGAAAACTTGATGTGAAAAGCAAGAAAGGATATTTTGTTGGGTATGACGAATTCGTAAAAGGGTATAAAGTATATTATCCCAATGAAAACAAAGTGGAAATGAGCAGAGACGTCATATTCAAGGACGAGTGGTCAAATTTTGAAAATGCGAGAGAAATTTCCAAACAATCTGAAGAGCAATATGTCATTTTGGATCATTCATCTGCAAATAATCTTGATACCGACAACAATGAAAATATCAATAACGACGAAGGTCAACAGAGAGTTTTGACCAACGAAATACAAGGCGAATTGATAGAAGAATCCGACCAAATGCCGACAGAAGAATTACAACAGATTCCAGCTGTCGAACCGTCAAGACGTTATGATCTTCGTGATAGATCAAAAATTAGGCGACCAACAAGATACAATTTCTATTCAGAATCAGTGGATAATGTGTTTCCCCCAGAGCCGGTTTCATTCCAGGAAGCCATTAGCTGCGAAGATTCGGAGAAATGGCTAGAAGCCATGAAGAATGAAATAGAATCGTTACATGAGAATCAAACCTGGACTTTGGTAGAACCTATTCCAGGAAGAAAACTTGTAGACTGCAGATGGGTGTACAAAGTGAAACGTAAACAGGATGGGAGTATCGAAAGATGGAAAGCTCGTTTGGTCGCGAGAGGCTTCAGTCAAGAAGCTGGAATAGACTACAATGAAACGTACAGTCCAGTAGTACGTTTTGATTCTATTCGTACTATTTTGTCAATTGCAGCAATGGAAAATTTAGTAATGAAGCAGTTTGATGTCAGAACAGCGTTCCTGTATGGTGAGTTGAAGGAAGAAATTTTTATGACGCAGCCGGAAGGATTTGACGACAATTCAGGAAGAGTTTGCAAGTTGCAAAGAAGTCTATATGGCCTGAAGCAAGCACCGAGGTGCTGGAATGAAAAAGTGGTCTCATATTTAAAAAAAACTCAATTTCATTGAAAATGCAGGCGATTCTTGTGTTTTCATGAGTCAAACAGAGTCAACCAAACTGATAGTCGCCATATACGTTGATGATGGGATAATAGCAGCTACCAATGCTAATTTAATAACAATTTTTCTAGATCGACTGAAGATGAAATTTGAAATCACAGTGATGGAGCCCAACTACTACCTTGGTTTGGAAATACTTCGCTTGGAAGATGGTTCAATTTTCATTTCACAAGAGGGATATGTAAAGAGGATTTTGAAGAAATTCAATCTGGAGGAAGCTAATCCCGTTTCAATCCCCATGGAACAAATACCAGAAATACAAGACGAACTGAACCAAGTAGATGCGCCGTACAGAGAAGCGATTGGCAGCTTGATGTATCTAGCGATTGGAAGCAGGCCAGATATTTGCTTCGCTGTCAACACGTTGAGCCAATACTGTGTACTTCCCAGTGAAACACATTGGAGAGCTCTGAAGAGAGTTATGCGATACGTGAAAGGTACAAGGAACTACGGAATTTTATATAAAAGCCAACAAATGTCAGAACTGATCGGCTATAGTGACGCAGATTTTGCAGGAGACACAAAAACAAGACGTTCAACTACTGTAGTTCAACGACTTCTAGAAAGTTTTGGAATTAAGTTCAGAAGTCCGAAACTTTACATGGATAACATGAGTGCCATAAAATTGGTGAAAAATCCAGAATTTCACAAGCGAACGAAGCATATAGATGTTCGCTACCACTACATCCGCGAGAAGTATGCTGAAGGTTCTTTTGATCTGCAATATATCTCCAGCAAACAGCAAGTTGCAGACATCTTCACGAAGGCCTTGCAGAAAGCTACTCTCATGGATCTGAGGAATCAGCTTGGGGTGTTCTCAAGAGACACTCTCGGAGTTCGTCTTTAGGGGGAGTATTGGATATTTCAATTGTTCTAAATTCAAACTCCTCAAGTTATGATTATCAACTGGCTGTTAAAAATGTTACCATGCGGTTGTTGTTGATTCCAAAAGTTCTGTTCTCTTAAAAAATATATTCTTCTCAAAACGATCTTCAGACCACTGTCCATTTTTAAGTAAAACAATACCTTTATATCGAAATTTTTTGAGTTAGGGCGTTTTCAACATTTCAAAATTGATTTTGGAACCCTTAGAAGTGACCTACATCAACCAAAAGCTTCGGGGCACAACTAGACCCCAAATGGAGCCTACATACCAAATTTCATCAAAATCGGTCAATGCTAAGTGGCAAAAGTGCCGCGGACGGCGGACGGACGGCCAGACTTTTATTCGATTTTTGGATTCTACGTTCCTTGAAACGTAAACCATCAAATTTTGAGGGAGTGTTAAAATTTTTTTTTCTTGGTCGATTCCAAAGGTTCATTATTGAAAATAATAAACCAAAACGCTTTACTATACCTAGCGGAGGATACATACATGAACTAATACTGCCGGTGTGGTTTAAACGTTCGTAGGACATCCTCAAATTTGAATTTACTTGGGACTTGACCAGAGTTTTAATGACATTAATTCGAAAAAAAACTTGAAATTACAAAACTTGGAAAAACAATGGTGCATCGAGTTTCTGTTGGAAGTATTGTGTAGAATCGAACTCTGGATTTTTGCCCAGTTTTAGTGTCGATACCCTGTATTTACGTGTCGAACACATTAAAGATCACTTACGTCCTTCATTTATACCTCAGGTACCCCTTGTAACCCTAGGTGGTACCTGGACGAAACTACGACTTCTCCCCGCAGCTCTAGCTTCTCCTTTTTCGGAGTTTTATTATCCTATTTTTTTTCCTTCCACGAAAGGTGGAAAGAAACAGACGAATACGATAAAACTGGCCGGTGTGAAACGAACGAAGAGGCGCATCGTAATAACTCGCGAGGAAGAAGAATGCCAAAGGAAAATATGAAGCAGGATGGACATCACGTTCGCATGTACGAACATTCGAGCTCCGGAGTGCAATAGCTCTAAAACTTCCCCTTAAAAGAGGAGTCGGGCGCCGACTCGGGTTTTTTTTATTTTCTTTTTAATTCCCTTTTCGCATTTTTCACCGTTTTTTCACCTCTTCGTAACAGGAGAGAATCCCCCTTCAATTTTTTATTTTTTTTGTCGAGGAGGAAATAAAAAAAGGTGAGGGGGGGGGATGTCCACGAACTTCTACCGTCTGAGCCCGTAAAATCATCGCGGAGTACTCCTCGCGGAATATAAACTAATAATTCAGGGCGCGTTGAAAAAAATGTCTCCGCGCAATTGGTGAGGTTTTACAACTTGAGCGGTTAAAGTTGGGTAAAAAGAGGGGAAAAATAAGAATAAGCCCGCTTGATGCATCCGCGGTGTCGTGAATGCAGAATGCGCATGCTCGGGAAGTTGGTGAAGATTTCGGATTTTCGACTCATTTAGAATCGGAAAAACGTCTGCCAAGTAGGTGTGGCACTTAGCTTCCTCCTATCCATACCATAACCGGATCGTATAGATGAACCGATGCATAATAGTTGATCTCAACTTGGTTGTTGAGGTTTCTTTACTCATGTTTTTTAAAGGACATCAACAACAAAACGTTGCACATTACTAGAGCTCGGCAATATATGCGAAATAGAACCTCAAAATATGCACGTAGATGCCCAATATATGCATTTGTACATATGCACGAAAAAATCCGAAAATATGCCTTCAAAATATGCGCAAGATAGTTGAACAATTGAATAATAAGTGGGAAACAAAGTCTTTTCAGTACATAGTTACTTGTATTTATTCAATTTTTTTGTATGTACATTTTTATACAAAATCATTTTATACAATTTTTACAATAGTTTTACTCGGTTTTTAGACAAAACATTTAATTGTTAAAATATGTTAGCTTGTACTGCCAAGTGCTTTTCCAAATTTTCAGTTGTAAAAGATTTTCTCAAATCGTGCAATAATAGTTTCAAACGGGAGAATGACCGCTCCACATCTGCTGAGACAATTGATAGATATTTGAAAGACGCCACTTCTTGAGGAGTGTATGACCAATTGCTGGTGTTGGGTGAGTCGCCTTCCAACACTTTCGCCAACACAACGACAGTTTTCCAGCCAGGATTTCGTTTGAGTACACACTCTAATTTTTCTCGAACGGTTTCACCTGTTTTTCCGGGCCATGATAACGCCTCCTCATTAGAGGAAATAGCTGACAAAACTGGAAAATATGGCTTTTGTCAAGAAATGCCCATTATATGCACTTAAACCAAAAACTGCGAATATATGCAAATATATGCACGATAAATTTAAATTTGGAGCGACAAAATGGCTTGAATATGGCATATTTGGGCTCCTTACAGCTTGGGCATATCGCAAAAAAAATATGCATATATGCAAAATGCCGAGCCCTACACATTACACAAAGGTTTATTATTTTTCTATATACGAAGAAATAGGAGTTGAGGTTGCCCTAATTATTAGGAAATTTGATTACTGGTTACTAAGGACGCAAAACTGAATACAACTCGAGAAACGAACAGCGATCGCCTCTTGGTCAGCTTAAAACGGAGATTAGGCCTCTTTTGCGATTCACATTCGTGTTTCAGATTTATCGTAAGTCCGACCCTTAAGTTCTTTTAGGGAGCGAACGGTTTGTCCTACAGAGCTCCGGGTGGTCTCTAAAAATTGTAAAAAATCAAGTACTGTTTCAAATGGGTGAAAACCCCCTTTATTTTGAGAATTTTCGAGTTAGAGCACTTTTGAACATTTCAACCCTTAATTTTTACCCCTTAGAAGTGACTGACGTCAACAAAAAGCTTCGGGGCACAACTAGACCCCAAATAGAGCCCACACCTATACCAAATTTCATCAAAATCGGTCCATGGGAACTAAGGAAAGTGCCGCGTATGGCGGACGGACGGAAAATTTTTTATTCGATTTTCGAATTCTACTTACCTTGAAACGTAAACCAACAAATTTTGAGGAGGAAAAAAAAAATTTCATGGTCGATTCCAAAGGGTCATCCAGAAACTGCTCTAAGGTTTTAGATTTCCATTGGTGTAATTGAAAAATGTTATTCAATTGAACTTAATGAAGAAACTCTTGGAAAATTTCTTTTGAAATTTGTAAGAAATTTGAAGGTAAGGTAAGGTCGAAAACACGAAAAAAATCTTGAAACGGAAAAAACTTGGAAAAAGATTTTGCTAAGATGCTGATTGCTAATTAAAATTAATAAGAGAGACTTTCTTTCTCAAATTAGTTGTAGAATCGACTCCCGAAGTTTTCCGTTCCTTAACATGGGACATCGTTTATAAGTAGGTATTACCCCACTGCAATTCCAATTCGCCTAAATTCTCCCTTCGCAATATTTCTACGTAACGACCTATACTTACTTCGCGATGAAATGGAACGCATTTTCTACATCCCCTCTGCTACATAACATCTAATGTCCGTAAGATCTACGTCTGTATTTTAGGGTCAAAAAGGACACCTCTGATCTTGAAAAGCGACTTGCATAATGGAAATTTTGAATTGCATAAGAGGGACTACATCGCTCTCCATTCTGAGGGCCAAATATTGTGGGTGACTCTGAAAGCACAGGGCTTTTAGTTGAAATTCATTGGACAAATTGTTATCTATTTGCACCAAACTCTCCTCAAAACGTCGGTTCCACAATTCATATAAATGTGATGAAAACTTCTTGGAGACGAGTGGAACATGAATTATGGAGTCTTAACATCATCAAAACATACCCTGTGGATACAGGAAATAGGAATCAAATTAATAACAATTTACGTGTGGGTGCCCTAAGAGTTTGGGGTGACGAGGAAAGTATTTTTTTGAGGTTTATGCAGTCGAGAAAATGGTAAATTTGAAAATTCGCTCACGAATCATGCTGGACGAATGGAATTTTGTTTGTGGTTTGCCATCATCAGTTTTGAGGTCGGTCCGTTATTAGGTTTTTTAAAAGGTTTGATTTTGTTATTTTTTCTAACAATGAACTGAAGGAGATTCTCCTCAAACACTGCCTACCCTCTGGTCATCCTAACTGACTCAAAACAGCCTGCACAATGCTATCACACATTCACAGAGGAAATATCACAAATTACATAGCCTATGATATTATCAGAGTTCTCCAGAATTTACCAAAATCCAGGAAAATTATGATACAGTAGATCCCGGCTCATATAAATATTCATGGGAACGATAAGGCGGACGAAGCCGCAAAAAGAGGAACTTCTCATGAGGATGTTGTGAGATTGAACCCACCCATTGCCCTGTCAGATGCACTATTCATTGCACACAACATTATGAAGAAAGAATGGCAGGAATCCAAAGGGGCATACCATTTCCAAGTGACGGATTCCGTTACAAAGAATAATCACATTCTCCAACTCAAACTCCCCAGAAAAGACGTCACCCAACTAATCCGACTACGCACAGGCCACGGACAAATTAAGACGAGTCGTTTTTTAATCAAACTGGCGGACTCCCTCAACTGCGAATTCTGCGAAGACATACTAGAAGACATGCAGCACAAAATAATGGACTGCCCCTTATATTCCCAGGAAAGACAGCAGCATGATCACTTCAACGAATTGGAAGACCTCCCTCACGTACTCAAATCAGCGACCTAAGAGAGTTATTAATTTTCATGAGAAGTGCGGGCATTGTTTTGTGAAGGACATACATTGAAGTTAAACATATTTTAATAATATGTAAACAGCATAATATATTATCAAGGAGGTATTTAGAAACGATGTAAATCTTTGTAAGCCATGTAAGTTATTGTAAAAATACTGGTTATATGTATCACTTGCAGATGCGCAACCAATAAAAAATTAAAAAAAATGAACTAAAGGACTTGTTCACATTGACAGCATTATTTGGAAACTTTATTAAACGTGAAGAAGTAACAAACAACTATAGATAGGTTGGCTTCAATCATTGAAAGTTCCACCTTCCGCGCAGTTTTGTAAGCATAACTTCTATAGTTTTCATTCTATTTCGAGGGAATTTTCAGAGATTGTGTGGTTGGGTGTCTTTATAGTTCCCTATAAAACGTTGACCATCAAATCTTGAAGGTACTCGGAGATTGAAGTTCGGATCATCTACTAAGTATCTGATTATCTATACAATTGGTGGTGGATACGAGGAACTATGAGACACACCCACTTGGTAGACTTTTTCCCCTCTCGTACTGCATTTAAAGTCACTTGTTTGGGGGGAACTTCTCAGGACTTGGGACTTACCAATGTAAGTTATTGTAAAAATACTGGTTATATGTATAACTTGCAGATGCGCAACCAATAAAAAAATTTAAAAAAAATGAACTAAAGGACTTGTTCACATTGACAGCATTATTTGGAAACTTTATTAAACGTGAAGAAGTAACAAACAACCCGATAGGTTGTTTTGTTAGCACAAAACCACCTTCCGCGCAGTTTTGTAAGCATAACTTCTATAGTTTTCATTCTATTTCGAGGGAATTTTCAGAGATTGTGTGGTTGGGAGTCTTTATAGTTCCCTATAAAATGTTGACCATCAAATCTTGAAGGTACTCGGAGATTGAAGTTCGGATCATCTACTATCTGATTATCTATACAATTGGTGGTGGATACGAGGAACTATGAGACACACCCACTTGATAGACTTTTTCCCCTCTCGTACTGCATTTAAAGTCACTTGTTTGGGGGGGGGGGGGGAACTTCTCGGGACTTGGGACTTACCAATGTAAGTTATTGTAAAAATACTGGTTATATGTATAACTTGCAGATGCGCAACCAATAAAAAAATTTAAAAAAATGAACTAAAGGACTTGTTCACATGACAGCATTATTTGGAAACTTTATTAAACGTGAAGAAGTAACAAACAACTATAGATAGGTTGGCTTCAATCATTGAAAGTTCCACCTTCCGCGCAGTTTTGTAAGCATAACTTCTATAGTTTTCATTCTATTTCGAGGGAATTTTCAGAGATTGTGTGGTTGGGAGTTCTTAGAGAGAATTGAACACAGTGAATGAGCGTGTAGGCAAGACGAAAATATTGTAGAGAAGAAATTAATATATTTTAGTAAAGAGACAATTTGTGAATAAGAAAAACATTGGTTGTCAACAGGTGACAAAATCAACTTGTTGATGGAGTCATTACAACAATTGGATGAACTCCCTCAACACTCCCACTTTCATCCAATTTTCTGGAAGTCCTCCATCGTTCTGAGTCCCAGCTTCTCGCGACATGCCATGAAGTATTTCTCGATGAAAATGTTATTCCTATTGTTCCTTGTAAGTAACGGAAGATTTTCTTGTCATCATTCCAATGAGATTTCAAAGGTTTTGCAATGTGTTGACTAGTTCTATTGACCGCAAATGCTATGTCTGGTCTCGTGGTAATAGAGAAATATAGTAGGCTACCAACAGCCTCCCTGTATGGTACTCCCACTGCTTCCTCATTGTCTTTTTCCAAATCTTGAATCATAGCGGGAACTGCTGGAGCTTTGCATTCATCCATTCGAAATGTCTTCAAGATTTTGTTAATATAACGTAGCTCTGCGAAAATCCTCGAGCGACCAGCCTCGCTTTGTATCGGCCACTTGTTTTGGTGTTGCGATTCCGTTTCCTCGTCCATAGCTTTCTTCCATTTTTGTGCTTCATCACACCTAATAGCTTGTTCAAAAGTTTGAGTTTCCTGCAGTTCAGTGGTTGATCCAGTACAACACCCGAATTGTCTTGTGATGCGAGGTTTTAGGTTGTAACTATGAGATGATTCTGAATGTTCACCTCCTCACTGGGTCTAGGTTCATCAGTAACAAGATTTTCCTCTGGTTGTTCCAGATTCTCAGACTCATTAGTTGTTTCTTGCTGTTCTGAATTGAACATTGATCCATCATGTTGGTTAATATCGTTGAAATTAGTATCATCCGTTTTAGAGCATTTAAAATCAAGTGTGGCCAGATCTTCATTGTTATAACTTTGTTCGTTATAAACTTGGTCTTCAAAAAACCCTACATCTTTGAAAGGAAGAAAGTACTTCGAACCTCCTAGTGAACTGCACTCCATTGGTCCTGCTAGATCTGTGTGAATCAAATTACCAGGTTCTGTACTGTGTGAAGTGCTTACTTTGAATGGGGATCTGTGTTGTTTTCCTAAGATACAACCTTCGCACTGGAAACTATCTTCTTTCTTACTCAACATAACGTTATCATTTTCCAAAATCTTACACTGACGAATATTTTGGTTTGCAAGTGTACAAGATACATGTGCCTGATGATTGACTGAATCCCCGACAATCTCTGGAATCAAAATCTTGAATTTCATGCGGTATAGATTGTTTTTACTATTATGACCAATTGCTATTTCTGTTCCATTTTTATCCGAAAGAGAGCACCTATCTTTCACCATTACCATTTGCATGTTTTTCTTTATTGCTGAGAGAGCTGAGAACAGATTTAGAGCTAATGCTGGAACATAAAGAACGTTCATCAAAAATCTATCAGTCCATTTGCCATCACCGTACGCTTGGACGTTTATATTGCCTTTTCCTTCTGCGTAAATAACAGAACCATCACCAATTTTCACTGGAACGTGTCTGTCAAAAGACTTGTAGTTCACAAACCATTCTCGAACAAAGCTCATGTGATCAGTTGCCCCAGAGTCTACGTAAAAATCATAATCTTTACATCCGTTTTTCAAAAGAGTAATTGCGTGTCCTACATACCCAATCTTATTTTCAGATTTCTTAAACTTATTTTCAGATTTCAATTTTAAAATTCTACACTCCGAAATCGAGTGCCCTCGCTTTTTACAATAATTACACTTCTTATTATACTTATCTCTGAAGTCACCTCTTTGATTTATATATGATGAAAGGGCCGAGTTGGATTTTTCTTGGCCATTGATTCTGGTCTCTTCAGTGAGCAGTCTGGAAGTTAGATTGTTCAACGTCTTGTTCCCAACTGGTGTTGACTCCCAAGCGCTATAAAAATGGTTGAATTCTGGCGGTAGAGTTGACAGCACTTTTGATATCATCATAGATTCTGCGACTGGTTCTCCCAGTAATTTCATCTGATAAGCTAAATCTTCTACCTTTGCTATGTGTTGTCCGATTGAGTCGCTCGCATCTTTTTCATACTTGAAGAATTTTTCTTGGAGAACAAAAAGAGTGAAATCGGACTTTTGTTCATAAATCGTTGCCAGTTTATCCCACATCTCTTTTGCTGACTCGCATGTCATGATGAGAACCATAGCCTGCTCACCGATCGTCGTGACAAATATACTCCGGACTTTGGCATCGGATTTTTGCCAATTTTCAGTTCTTCTGCATAGACTAGGCGTTCTGCATCTCCTGCAGCTTCATCCAATACGGGTTTAACTAGTTCTCCATTCACAATGGGAAGGAGTTCTTGGGCTTCAAGTATGGTTTTCACTTGAAATTTCCATATTGGCCACCCCGTTGCGTCTCGTAATTTTTCGATCTTGATGTAATCTTCCATCTTCTTCTCCTGCTAGAATCTTGCCTATTTCTGGTACCTATAACCTCTTAGAGAGAATTGAACACCGTGAATGAGCGTGTAGGCAAGACGAAAGTATTGTAGAGAAGAAATTACTATAATATAGTACTAAAATATTATTACTAAAATATTATTTTAGTAAAGAGACAATTTGTGAATAAGAAAAACATTGGTTGTCAACAGATGACAAAATCAACTTGTTGAAGGAGTCATTACAACAATTGTATGAACTCCCTCAACAGGAGTCTTTATAGTTCCCTATAAAATGTTGACCATCAAATCTTGAAGGTACTCGGAGATTGAAGTTCGGATCATCTACTTACTAAGTATCTGATTATCTATAAAATTGGTGGTGGATACGAGGAGCTATGAGACACACCCGCTTGGTAGACTTTTTTCCCCTCTCATACAGCATTTAAAGTCACTTGTTTGGGGCGGAACTTCTCGGGACTTGGGACTTACCGTCCATCGAGCTCTTGAACAGAAGGGTAGTTTCTTCCTGGGTGGTCCACCCCTCCACCTCACCGTCGTCCCTTCGACCAATCGGAGAGCCCGGTTTTGCCCGCGTGGGCGTGGCCTCATCTCACCCTTCCCTTCGAACCGAACGTTCGCTCGCCGCTCGCGTCTCTGCCGTCCGTGACAGTTCGACTTCTGTGCTCGCCCTTCCGATTCGCCAGCAGTTCGCCAACCCCGAAAACACCGCTAATTACGAATTCCATCAATTTACACATAAAAAATCCCTCCAATATCCAAACTGCGACCAAAATCCGCCAACACATTCAATTTTTCAACCCGATCAAAATTCTGTTTTCAACGCGTTTTTCTAAATTGTACCGTTTATTTATATTAAATTGTTTTCGCGGTAGTGATGGTTGCGTGATTTTGGGATTTGTCGCTTAGATTTCGCTTCAACGGAAACCCTTCCCGGCAGAACGCCATATTCGTCAGATGTACAGCGGAAAAATGGTATCTCACCTGATCGAATCTACGGTACGTTATATTTTTATCATGTAAACCAACCTTTAATCAAAGGAATTTACCATAATGATTGCTCTTGATATAACTACACAGTTAACACGATTGACAGGTAGGTTTCTATAGTCTTTTAGAATATTCATTATGAGTTGGTTTAACTTGGAACTGGCGAAATTGAATTTCAAATTATAATAAGTATGCGTATTTGGAAACATTTACCCTTAATTTTTTGCGTTACATCCTAATGAGCCATTTTTTCTAACATGCAACGTACACAAACTTTCTTTTTCAAAGTAGTCCTAGTAATCTTTGATTTCAAGTACGGATTCTTCATAAAATTTTACGGATAACCTTTCTGTCATTCGATTTTATCAGATCACAAAACGTGCGTTTAGAGCTAAAATCAATTTTTTAAATGAATTAAGCCTCATAGGAACAAGATAACAAGATTTTATTGTGTATTTTCACGCTGAAGGATGATTTGCGACATTCAACCACCAAATGAAAACATGGACGTTTCGGAAAATTTTCATTTACTTAGCGATTCAGTGTGAGAAAACATATTATTCAAGTTAAGTATATCTGCCTGCACGACAGTGCCAAAAACTCAATATTCACATGGAGCAATTTCGCGCTCAAAAATTAAAAAAAAATTGGTAATTTCTTCTTGAAATTTTTGTTTGTTCCAAATCCGAATCTGTGTAAAACGTAATTTTTTAAAATCGAAAAACATAGATTGCATGGTGCACATTTTGCTCAGTGTCATTTTCGGATTCTACTCAAAAATTACGCATTTTAAGTTTTTTTAAGACGCACACTAAGAAAATTAGGTTTGGTGTATGGGATTAGTTAGTGGGGCTATCAAACATTTTATGGAGATATAAAAAAGTTGGCAATGGAAGATGCTGTGTACAGGGTGATAACAATGTTAACAATACCTAATATTTACGATTGATCATGCTCCTTCCTTATTTTGACGTTTGTTCGGGGATCACTTGTAGCAACTAGTTGCTAATTTGAATCCTATGCTATAGAAATTCATTTTCAAGGTGGGTTCATCTCAAGATCTAAATATTTGTGGTTATTAATACTCAGAAAATTCTCAATTAGAGTGCCCAATTAAACCGGTAACAATCGCAAATATGCATGTTAATCGCCGAATAGAAGTTACTTGCTGGTTTTATGCTGAATTAAAATAATCCGTGATTCATCATAAATCCAGATTATTAAGAATCCAACATTCATAATTCAATTAATAATTTTTTAGGACGTCCCACAGTAAGACTTGGGCGTCCTTATGCGATCGATCTGGGGTGAAGTTGGACAACACTCAACAGAAAAAAAAAATAACCACACAGTAATCCGTTTTAGACCATTCTGAATCCAAATCCGCGAAAAAAACCATAGGTGTATGTCTGTGTGTGTGTGTGTGTGTATGTGTGTATGTGTGTATGTGTGTATGTGTGTGTGTAACAAAATCTTGTGTACTCTGCCCAGGCCTTAGTTCTCAACCGATTTTCCTGGTTCTTTTTTTGTTCGTCGCGGAAAACTATCTAGTTGTGCACTACGTCGCCGGAATTTCGAATTTTGCCTTTTAAGGGGAGGAAAGGGGGGGTTAATGCTCGAAAAACGTGCGTTTTTGGGCATAATCTTGTGTACTCTGCCCAGGCCTTAGTTCTCAAACGATTTTCGTGGTTCTTTTTTCGTTTGACGCGGAATACTATCTAGTTGTGCACTACGGCGTTGGAATTTTGGATTTTGCTTTTTAAGAGGGGGAAAGGGGGGGTTAATGCTTAAAAAACGTGCGTTTGCGTGCATAATCTTGTAAACTCTGCCCAGGCCTTAATTTCCAACCGATTTGCGTGTTTCTTTTTTTGTTTGACTCAAATAACTTCCGAGTTGTACATGATTTTACCAGAGTACCAAAATTCGCAAGGGGAGGGGGTGAGTGGGGGGATAATATTCACAAAATATCCGATTTTTCAATATTTCGGTTCCTTTACTGCTTACTAATGGTACCCAAGCTTTGAAATTGAGGAAAAATTCTCATTATACCTCCGGATTTTCACGAATTATTCTCTGTACCACCATGGAACTAATAGTGGTGCCACCATGGTGCCATGATGCCATAAACCGCTTATTTCGTGTTTTTTTTTTTTTTGTGTTTCACCTTGAATACGGATGTGAACTTCGACGGTCTGCCAACCAAAACTAACAGATGAAAGTTCAATGTTACGACGTATTTCCGAATTGGTGCCAGACCGGCACCATTGGTGGAGGGGGGAGGGGGTTAACTCGAATTCGCATGTTGGGTATCGTAGATCATGGATTTTAAAATGCTCTTCAGATTCGAGGCTCTCATGATGCTAGAAATGTTATGGTGGATAATGGTGGGGGGGGGGGGGGTTAGTATTTCTTGCCTAAAGTAATAAATAAATTACATCGAGTGAAACAGTTTTATCACTTAACAACTGATTAAACTGATCTAATGCTTATCCAATGGGACGTCCCCTGGAATGCATGCATTACTAAACAATATGTTTTTGCCTTACAGCGAAACCGCTAAACCCGTTTCGATGTTGGTTTATTGTGGTCAGCAAGATCTTGGGGTGGTTTCAGTCGAAATTATATTTCACGAAGAGATTTTCTCTATAGGAAATTGGATTCAAAGTCGATAGAGATGTTTTCTGTTTGTTTCAATTCAAGTAGGTAGTTTGTTTTACATAAGTACTGAGCGTTTTTCGGTGAAATACACTAGCAGTGATCGGGAGGTTGTCTTATCAGTCGTGTGATGAAGCTAACTTCTCCCCTGTACCTCCAGAAGGTGAAATTCGGCACGGAGACGAAAATGTGACACAGTTACGAGGTTTTGCCTGAAGCGGCAGTCGGAAAAGTGTCACGCAGACGAGGCGAATTCTTGGCAAAACGTGTTTCATTGTTTCACAGACCTCAATCGAGGCAGCTCGTGCAGTCGCGCACGTAATACTTGGTACTAGAAATTATTACTCTACAGTTCAATTTTTTCCCTATAGGAATAGGAAAGTAGAATATAATTATATTCTTGTATTCTTTGCTATTCTCCTCACTTTTCATTTATCAAAAAATAAAAATTTATGACTAAAAAGTAGTAGATTTTTGCCTGGGAACCAGGAACACACTGACAGATCGACGGAAAAGGAATAGCAACGATATCCCTGGAACATACGATATGAACTCGTAGGTCTTGAGGGGCGAGCAAGTTTTGATATTCGAGGATCCAATTTATTTATGAACTACTTACAGAATTAATAGTTCACTCAAATTTCAAGTTTTATACCTTCCCGAACAATTTATTTTGATTTCGTGCCTGTCTATGTGATCACAAACTTTGTAACTGGTAAAGTTGTTCTGCATGTTCAGGGTTTGTGATGGTTGGGCTACAAAAGTTACCCTAGATTGAATTCCACATATTTCATCCTATTTTGCTATCCTATTTAGGGATGGTATGCTGATCCGGCCTTAGATGGTTTCAAAATCCAACAACGATTCTACCTATCTAGATGAAATTGACAGGGATTGAGTCCTTGTGACTGGAACTGCCATACTATGACTTTGAGTGGCAAAATGGCTCTGTCCTTTACAAGCCATGTTTCTGGTCTGAAATTTGAAAACCATCTAACTCCAATTTTAGGTTTGTTAATAAGGAAAAATATTTGGGACTTCATACTCCCATTTTTAGAATAAAATATCAATTTGATATCAAACTTCAGAAGTTTAATTTTTCAAAAATAATTGAACAGTTCCAAAACTTTGATTTACAGATTTCGATTTAATAAAACTTTTGAACAAATTTACCAGTTTCCATCAAGCCAAGCTGCAGATGAAAAAGTTCGGAAATTCCAAATTTAAATCATAAAAATAATTCACGATTGCATTATAAAACCAAATTGAGCCAAGTATTTACAGGTTTATACTTCTGAAAATTCGTGAACTTCCTGGGAAAAAATATTTGAAAATTTCGAAAATGGCTGCATTTTGATTTCACAAAGTATTCACGATTCCCTTGAATATTGAAGCTAAATGGAACTATCTAAGAATATGGTTCAGTCCTGTGACAATTTGTGAACTTGAAAAAACACCCAAAATCTGACATGTTTATTTAACAAACCTCAAAAATAACAAATAATTGTATACTTTTTCGATGCAAAACATGATAATTGCACTTCAAAAGCGTGATATTATTCATCTTTCACACTATTTGTCCTAATATTTTTAGATAATTTACTTTTTTTGCACAAACTCTTGGATCTTTTTTCTTCCGGGGAGAGTTAAGTCAAAATGCCTTAAATGCCATTATTTTTAAAAACCTTACATTTTTGAGGTTTCTTGATAAAATAAAAAAAAGGATTTTTTTTTCAAGTTTTACTTAAAAAAAACATAATTGATCTTCAATTTAAAAACAACTCGTACTATATCCGATGAGGCCCGAGCGGGATCAGTGGTATAGCAGACAAGCAGACGATTTCTCGGTCTTATCTGTGCGTTAATTTGTACGAGGAAACAAGTGTCAAAGGCGTACAACATGAAAAAATAAAAATGAAAAGAGGTTGATAAGGAAGAACGCACTCAGCTCAGGCAAAACCGTCGACGTAGCCGCTCTACCTCTCGAGTTCGTGACAGCCTTTGGGAGCTCCAGTGTCCTTTAGAGAGATATTAATTTTATAATCGAAATGATGAACGTAGATGAAGGCACCAGTTTTCGGCAGGCCCTCAGTAATTGACCACCTCAAATTAGTGATTTTCTTTGAAATTTTCGATTGAAATTCTTCGAGATCGTTTCGAATCTTTTTGTTGTCTGATCAACGCAATAGAGTGAGCATTCGACTAGAAGTCAGAATTTGGCTGTTTTGAGTTAGACCTATTAAAATCTTTCAGTAGACAAGATGATGTGTTACTTCGTATTGATACTCGTTTCCACAATGTGGTTATATTTTGATCCAATAATGTTACCAATAATGTCCTAAAATATATATATATATATATATATATATATTATATTCAGGTATGTAATAGAGGACATTCCCACGTAAGCTAGCTATTGGCTAGCTTCAGTAATTAAGGGGGCGCGGGACTCGAAGCTCAGATCAGCGCCAACCGAGAGATGTCGCTGACTTTCGTGATTGCTGAGGCGAGTTAATTTTCCGCACTTGTTATCCGCAAAAGCGCTAGCATCGCTCGGTCCTCTGGACGTTTTTCTCGTCCAGAATTTTGTTGTGTCTGTAACCTCCCCCTCCCGTGTCGGATAACGAAGGTGTTATCAAATCCAGGTTTTGATTTCGCGAAGGCGTTTTTGTGAAGTGCCTACCTACCTGGACTACCATCCCGTTTATGATCTCTCTCCGTGTTGTTCCGAGTTTGAATAGTTGATTTGTTGAGCAATGATCCACCAAGGAAGGACAGGAGTTCGAATGAATACACATGGACGGAAGTAGTTACAGGAGAACAAAACGCCCTTGGAAAGAAAAACGTTTGCAAGTAAGTATAATTATGTTATCTACTTCTTCCTAGTACTTAGGTGTCTTTTCGCAGCTAGGTACCTATTATTTGAGTAGTCATCAATAATATTCCATCGAAAACTTCTAGTTGTTGAACTTGAAACTGAAACTTTATTTTCGTACAGCTTCACATTACCGTACTTATGAAATACGTAATTATAAGATTGCATAAAACAATGGTAGGTAGGTTAGTAAGTAGAAAGAATTACCTAATTCGTCCTGCTTTTTGCAAGATAATTTTTTTTGAAGGGGCATGACCATTTCGCGGGATAGTCCCACAAAATTGTCATGCTCCCCCAACAAACATTACGCATAGGTAGTTTTTTGTGGAAATTAACATATCAATTAGGTAGTGAGGATAGCATGGATGGATAGGATTATGGATTTTTGAATCCTCTTCAAATTAGGACCTTTCATAATGCTAGGATTAATTTGGTGGCCCTGGGCAGAGATGGGCGAATTCTTATTCATGAATACGAATATAATCGTATTCACATTTTGAATAGGATTTCCCTCGTATTCGTATTTTGAATACGATTTTATGATTTCCCTAAAAATTGATTGTTTTAAACAATTTTCCCTGAAGATCATAATTTTTAAAATGATTTTCTCCCGAACTCTGGGGATACTTTGTGCAAAAAAAAACGTACGATTTTCATCAAACATTTCGTCGAAATTTCTATATGAATGGTTGTAGGGACTTGGGAGGGGTCTCATTCGATTCGTCGTGAAAAATCCTATAAGAATTTATGAGCGTTTCGAATTTTAACTGATTATTTTGACAATTTTATGGAATAAATACGAACAAAATTCCGGTGAAAATCATAATTGTTTTTACTGATTTTCAGCGGAAATTCCACGTCGTAGTTTCTATACGGTTGGTTGTAGCGACCGGGGGGTGGTCTCATTCGATTCTGCGTGAAAAATTCTATAAGAATATGTCAGCGTTTCGAATTTTGATTGATTGCCTATTTTGACAATGTTAGACCATAAATATGTCCAGAGTTCGAGAGAAAATCATTTCTAAAAAGTATGATGTTCAACCTATTAAAAAAGATTATTACCTACTGGCTAAACATACCATACCAGATGAAATTGTACGTAGGGTGAAACAGATTTGTGTAGCAAACAATGTCTGTAGGTACTAAATATTCTCGAAACTATCACACTCCCTCCAAAAGTCATGACTGATGGAGTTGAATTTCTTTAAATTTTAATTATCAGGGACATGAGTATTCTTCTTTGACGTTAGTGTTGGATTGAATCCTGCAGCTGCCTACTTGGCTAATAATATAGGAACATCGTTTTATTCTTAGTATTTCGAACTCGCTAATAAAAATCCTGATTATTCATAATTTTGTTTGTTTGTTGTTTGTATCTCTTCCTACATGTTTATAGTGAAATTATCAATAGAAACCTAAATTTGTTTTGTTTTTGTTTTTTTTCAGGAGTGATTTTACTCAGAATTTTATTTGACTGGAGACTTTTCTGGAGCAAGTCAAGTCATTGAACCAGCACTCAGGACCGTTTGAAAGCAACTTGTCCATCATATTGATAAGACAATGAAAAGCTGCTCTGTCTAGCAAGCATCCTCACCTTCAGATGTAAAATTAAATCAATTTTTTAAAAATTCAAATGGTTGGTAATAAACAAGATTTATTGTTTCTGCAGTTTGAGGTTACCTAATGGTCAATAAATCATTTATACTACAAATCGATAATGTTTCTATACTAGGTACTTCCTACTTCCTACGCACTTTACTATGGTAGGTAGTTACCGTGGATTTAATAGTCCCATAGTTAGTGGTTTACTGTAGCAATAAATAATGGCGTACTATTTAATTTTCAAAATTCCCAAAATTACTCATTTCAAGTTCACCTAACACTTTGTATGGTATGGGAGAGTAAAAAATTGATTGAGTAAAAAATTAAAGTTTCATGCATTAGTTCTGCTGGGCAGTCCGTCGAAGTTCACATACCTATTCAAGGTGAAAAACACGAAATAAGCTGTATATGGTGTCCTGGCTCCATGGTGGCACCACTATTAGTTCCATGGTGATACAGAGAATAATTCATGAAAATCCGGAAGTATAATGAGAGTTTTTCCTCAATTTCAAAGCTTGGGTACAATTAGTAAGCTCTAAAGGAACCGAAATTTTGAAAAATCGGATATTTTGTCAATATTATCCCCGGTGCTAAATTTGACACCTACTCTAGATTCTTCTTTCTACTAGATATTTTTCCGCGTCGAACAAAAAAAGAACCACGAAAATCAGTTGAGAACTATGGGCAGGGCAGAGTACACACGATTTTGTCACATACACTTATGGTTTTTTTCTCGCGGATTTGGATTCAGAATGTTCTAAAACGGATTAGTGTGTGGTTATTTTTCAATTCTGTTGAGTGTTGTCCAACTTTACCCCAGATCAATCGCATAAGGACGCCCAAGTCTTACTGTGGGGCGTCCTAGAAAGGATTTACCAACTATTTAGGTTGAAGTCTTATTTTCAGCCTACTTAACAGAGTGAAGGTAAACAAAATTAAATTACATATTTTGAATCACTACTTCGCCCTCTTTCCAAAAAGTGTAGGTCTGTTGAAATTATATGGTTTTCAGCATACCTACTGACGTACTGTAAGGTAAATTATGCAATAGTACCAGAATATGAATTTCCCCATCGCCCTGATTCCGAAAAGTACACACCTAGATGTAGGTCGAGGTTAAATTTTAGGCATACCAACTGAAGGTATGGTCATTGTGGGGGGTTAAATAAATAATAGTACCAGTTTATGAATTTCTACATCGCCCTGATCCCGAAAATTACTAATTATTTGACATTGTATAGGTACATTTTTAATTTAATTTTTTTGTACACATACTTACCTTTTAATTTAATAATATCAAAATAATAGAAAAGTACCTACATAAACCATAAATTTTACATAAAAGTAAAAAAAATTAATGAAAAAAATCAGTCTTTTTGATGGTTATGGTCGAATTGTTGAGATAGATATTTGAAGGTTGAAACTTTAATCAAGTACTACGCACAGTATCATCCTTACAATGTTTTTATGAATTCGAGAAAGCTATGTGCCGCACCCTCACGGGAGACGCGATTCAGAGGACAAGCACAAGACTCAGTGAGGTCGTACGGTACGACGTTGCCAGATCCACGCTAATGTTTGCATGGCGATGGGTGGTGAAAGGGGTGGAGGCCCGGTCCAGGGATACAGGTCCAAGAGTCCATGAATGTTTGCAACGATATTGAGATTGAAGGGGTAGAAAAACAATCACCTCCTTGGTCACCCGTTTCTCGGAGGGTCGGAGGTGCACTGTAGTTTCTCCTCTCGCCTGCAGGTAGCGCATGAAACCAGGGCCTCTTTTAACGCACTTCTTTCAAAATCACGGAACTTTGTCTTCACGTAATCTCCGTGATTTTACAAGTTAGAATTGTCCTCTTTGAATTTTCAGAGGTTTTAGTCTCCCAAAAAGTTCCCTACGAAGAGTTTTTATCAAAAACAAATTTTATTTAAAAAATAAATTTTCTATTTTTTTCAATTTTCAATTTTTTTGACATTTTGGCCCGTATGTATAAAGTATTAATTATTTAATGAATTTAGAAATTTTTTTTGATAGGAAAAACTGAACACTCACAGAGAAAACGTGAAGATAAGGGAAACCACTGAGTCCCGCGCCCCCTTAACCATCTCCATGAGATGTTATTTTTTTAAATCGCAGTAGCACCTTGCGAGCCCTCTAAGTTATCTTATTATAATTTGATCAATTCAATACAAAAAGCTCTTAACGGAACTGGAAGTAATAATTTTATTGTTTTGAGTCAAAACTACCGAAAAACTACTCTTATTTCAGGTAGCAGTAGGTTTAAAAAATAGGTGGGTTATAAATTAATATAAATTTGGCGTGGTACAAAATTTCGTTTCTGAATACCGTTTCATTTGGAGAAAATCTCAATCAACTGAATTTTATAGACAAAATTTTTATCCAAAAAATAAAGTGGCAGTATTTTTTTTCAAATTTTTTGTGTTTGATATTAACTAGAATTTTGATATTAAAACTGTAAAATTACTGTAAAATATATGAGGCCTCATTCCTTCGTTTTCGTGCATCTTTTCCTGCAAATTTCGCTCTTATTTTGCATTTCAGAGATATATTACGTAACTAGTGCCTACCTACAGTGAATGGCATGATAGAATCAAAGCCATCTGGAATTCTTTCCCCTTTTGAAGTGATTTCGAGCAAATCCTAAGACTGGATTACGTGACAAAATGAACAAACAATGGTCACTTCCAGTGATAAAAAACGTTTTTTCGAGACGTCTTTCTATCCGTTCAACTCAGGTTGTAGACATAACACGATTGACTGGGTGAGAAGCTGTTGGGGAAATTCGGATAGGTGCGAGTCTCAAACATTTATCAACATGAACGGTTTGGAACAAATTTGGTTCGAAGATTTGGAACAAACGGTTCGAAAATGATCATTACAATTCGTAACATTTGATGCGGTAAAACGAGGTGAAGAGATCCTGTTAAAAGTGAAGAATTCTTAATGAAATATTTACAATTTTGTTGTTCGTAGCTGATCAAATCAAACAAGGAATATTCCTGTTTGTGTCGTTCTTGTGTGTATTCCGGGTTGGGCATCTCGGTAGGTGTACTTCGTGGTGTCATCACGCACGAACTGCAATGAACGTCCGTCAACTGGTGGTTGACCTAGAGAGGCACTTCCATTCACCTTACTAGCCCCTAAATACATATACAGCACTGAAGTTGGATATTTCCACATTAATCTAGACATTCTGAATAGTGAAGGTCTGAAATTTCGACCACGTTGCGTATCATCAGCTTTCTTGAATGTGTAATAGCGTATAACTTGAGCATCTCGGCAGGTAAACTCCGTGGTGTCGCCCCATTCGTCCTTCTTTCCCTCCAACAGCTTTCTAAGAGCAGCAATGCTAAATGTAGGTGATTTCTCTCCCAGTCTTCCGTCATTGGACAGAAATGTCCCAGTTCCCTGGATCTGGATTTTCGGACTACTCAGGATGTATCGACGGATTTATGACCTACCAAGATTTTTGAGGTGTTGAGTTAGCTTCGCATTCAAATTAGTTTTGATCCACACGCTGTAACTACTTAGTAGTTTTTACGTCAGATCGCCAAAAATGTTAATTTAGCGAATAAAAAATCAAATCAAAAAATTTCTAAAATCTAACTCAAAACAGCCTAACTCTTGATACGGCTCAATCATCGATATACTTAGTTATTTGCTTTTTAGTTTCAAACCTTTTTCGCTTTGAACTATCTTTTACTCTCATTTAAACGTTTATGACTTTGAATTAAACCTTTTTTTTCTTTGAATTAATTTTTTTTATCTCCTAGCAGGACAGTAAATTTTTGAAGAAAATCAACAAATAAGAAATTCACAGCAAGTATCAGCCAATTCATAGGGGACCATCCTCCAAATCATAGCTGAGGTCACTTATTCCAACCATGGTCACTTATGACTTGGAAGACGGTCCTCTATAATTTGGAGGATTGTCCACTACGAATTGTAAGATTTTTTTTCTTGGAAATTTTTATTGCACCTACTTATTGTTGATAACTTATTTACAGTATCATTTTGAAAGTCGGATAAGATACTTAAAAACCAGGTACTTCATTGAGTTTGACACTTCTCTAAGCTCTCCTACGAGGTTTTGTACGTTTAAAGTCTTCTGGTGATTTCACTTGCGTCAAGGAGACGGACAGCTTTCTCGTTGACATGAAATGTTAGCCGATGAAGATGACGCACGGCTTGTCGTTTGATGGCTTCGTTGACAGTTTCGACTTGGAGCTCTTGGTGGGGACGCTCATTTCAAAAATACCGCGGCGCGTTGACTATATTTCTCAACACAATATTTTGGAATCTTTCGATGATTTCTCGATTTGATTGAGCCGTACAGCCCCAAAGCTGTGCCCCGTAAGTCCAGACTGGCTTTGGGACTTGGTTGTACAGTGTAAGCTTATTCTGGATAGACAATTTTGAGCGTCTACCCATAAGCCAGTACATTTTTTTCGGAGTTTTAGTACAAACTCTTCTTTCTTCTTCTTGACGAGAGTTTTCCACCTGAGCCTGGCATCTAGCGTCAAACCAAGGTACTTGGCCTCATTGGCGTCGTGAACAACTTGGCTGATTCTTTTGTTAGTATAATCGACTTGTACCGACGTACCCTCGTTCATTTTGAGTCTCCATTTTTCTGTCCATTGTTGAATGCGGGAGATTGAGTGATCTAACTTCGTGACAGATTTTGCTTCCGAGTCTACCAAGGTAGCGAAAGCTTTGTTTTCACTTTTCAAGGACGAAAAAAAAGTTCTCCAAAATCAAAATTTTCACTCGCCTTTTTGCGTTTTAGACCTTTCTGAACAATTTTGGTTCCGTTTCTGTCTGTCTGTCATGAATTCCTTGTAACGGACATAACTTCCACATTTTCCACCCGATTTTGATGAAATTTTCAGGATTATGCGGATTATACTCTTGCCTTTATTTAAAGAGCTCTGGGATTTTTGAAGGCCCCGAAGGTTCGGCATCGCTGCAAGAATCCGATCCCCAGCAGAAGGTCGAGGTATACCTGCGCGACCCCTCCGCCCGTGAACCCCCTCCCCCCCAACAGTTTACCCTCTTCTGCAAATGCACACTTGATTCACAAATTATTTCGATCATCCCATCACCAAAATCGTGATCAGCGAGAAAAGTTGAACATATCGAGTATAAACACGAGGCAGGTACGATTAAAAAAGAGTGATGAGGAACATTCAAGTAAATTGTCTTACAGCAGAGATTTTTAACCTACCTATATCTTGATTCCAGGTATTTCCCAAATATAAGTTATACATTTAATAATAATTTTTTCTGAGCTTTGTTTACCGTATTATTGTTACAGTTGTGATTAAAAATATTGATTTGTAAGATATTTTTGGGTTGATAAATAATCTATTACGAGAGGTTATTGAATCTCCTAGTAGATTATAAATAAATAAGGCTACAATGACACAACAAATTGAAATTTTGAGTTAACATTAGTAAATGATGTAAGGGAGAACTAAAGAAAATAGGCATTTTCACTTTACTGTTAAATTATCATAAATTTATACTCATAAACTAGTATTTTAATAACAAAGCGATATAATAATTCATAGAAAAATAATCCATTTTAGATAAGAAAGTATAGCATTCATAGTTCCGGTAACAGTGGCACTACACCTATATCAGAAAAATTTCCGTTCGGTACATACGAATCGTTGTAGTCTTCATCCATGTCGCTGTCTTCTTCCCACGAGCTTTCATCAGAAGAATCTCCAGACAAAGAAATTACGAATGGTTCTATTTCCTCATCTGTCAAACCCTCCTTCTCCCATGCTTCGTCAATAATCCCTCGCACATGTTTAACATAGGACTTCCAATGCTCGGGCGTAATGTTCTCTACCGCAGTATGAACCAGCGCTTTGACGTCTTTCAATTTGAAAGTGGTGTTCCTCTTGCCCACGAAATCTTTCAGCCACGACCATACTAACTCTATAGGGTTGAAGTGGCAATGATAAGGAGGAAGTCTAATAACTGTATGTCCACGTTCTGATGCTTTCTGGTCTAACAAGTAAGTAGGATGCAGGGGCTTCCTCATTTTGACTAAACTCAAAAGTTCTACTTTCAGCATGTCACTGGAACAGGGCACTGAATGATTTTGTAACCATGCAATTATTTCAGATTTTCTGTTTGATGAAGTTGGAGCCCTATCAATTACCCTAGAATGGTAGGGTGCATTATCCATAACAATAACAGAATTTCAGGAAATTTGGACTCATTTTTATCAGAATAATTAGTACGTTACGAATTTAAATTACAAAAAATGTTCACCGAACGATAAATAATTAAATTGTATGTTGATAGAAGAGGAAGAAGGAAGAGGGATGATGGGTTTTGACTGCGAAGGGTTGTGACCGCGAAGGGTTGAGACCTCAAGGTGAGCACCTTGCAACTTTGCCACCTCTTGGCAGGGAAGGGGTTTTGGAACCCGCGGTCCAGAGCTCTTTAAATAAAGGCAAGAGTATAGTTTGTAGATGGTCCCCAATGAAGATCATCACTCCCTGACTGATAGTAGCCGCTGCGCATGCGCAAACGTGAATTCCTTGTAACAGCCATAACTTCTACATTTTCTACCCGATTTCGATGAAATTTTCAGGGATTATGCGGATTAGGTTGTAGATGGTCCCCAATGAAGATCATCACTCCCTGACTGATGATAGAGAATGGTTTTTCATAGAGGGATGGTTCCTGTGAGAATCTCAAATCTTATTCATTGCATCACTAGGCCTCAATAGCTCAGAGGTAGCGCATAGAATTATCCCCCAGGGGTCCCGGGTTCGAATTCCGGCCGAGGCTAAGCATTTTTTTGATCCAATCACATACATCTACTCACTTACATTTTTCATCCGAATTTGATGAAATTTTCTAGGATTGTCCAGATTAGCGTGTAGATGGTCCCCTATGAGGGTAGTGGAAGGTACTTAGAGATTGGTGTTTTGAGATTAACTAGTATGCATCGGATCATCTATATAATCGGGTTATGGATACGAGGGAGCTATGTGTCACACCCACTTGGCAGACGTTTTTAGGACGTCCCACAGTAAGACTTGGGCGTCCTTATGCGATCGATCTGGGGTGAAGTTGGACAACACTCAACAGAAAAAAAAAATAACCACACAGTAATCCGTTTTAGACCATTCTGAATCCAAATCCGCGAAAAAAACCATAGGTGTATGTCTGTGTGTGTGTGTGTATGTGTGTGTGTGTGTATGTGTGTGTGTGTGTATGTGTGTGTGTAACAAAATCTTGTGTACTCTGCACAGGCCTTAGTTCTCAACCGATTTTCCTGGTTCTTTTTTTGTTCGTCGCGGAAAACTATCCAGTTGTGCACTACGTCGCCGGAATTTCGAATTTTGCCTTTTAAGGGGGGGAAAGGGGGGGTTAATGCTCGAAAAACGTGCATTTTTGGGCATAATCTTGTGTACTCTGCCCAGGCCTTAGTTCTCAAACGATTTTCGTGGTTCTTTTTTCGTTTGACGCGAAATACTATCTAGTTGTGCACTACGGCGCCGGAATTTTGGATTTTGCTTTTTAAGAGGGGGAAAGGGGGGGTTAATGCTTAAAAAACGTGCGTTTGCGTGCACAATCTTGTAAACTCTGCCCAGGCCTCAATTTCCAACCTATTTGCGTGTTTCTTTTTTTGTTTGACTCAAATAACTTCCGAGTTGTACATAATTTCACCCGAGTACCAAAATTCGCATGGGGAGGGGGTGAGTGGGGGGATAATATTCACAAAATATCCGATTTTTCAATATTTCGGTTCCTTTACTGCTTACTAATTGTATCCAAGCTTTGAAATTGAGGAAAAATTCTCATTATACCTTAGGATTTGCATGAATTACTTTCAGTACCACCATGGAAATAAAAGTGGTGCCACCATGGTGCCAGGGCACCATAAACCTCATATTTCTTTTTTTTTTTTTTTGTGTTTCACCTTGAATACGAATGTGAACCTTGACGGACTGCCTACTAAAACTAATAGATGAAAGTTCAATGTTATCACGTATTTCCGCTTTGGTGCCAGATTGGCACCATGGTGGTGGTGGGGGGGGGGGGGGTGAACTCGAATTCGCATGTTGGGTGTCGTAGATCATGGATTTTAAATTGCTCTTCGAATTCGAGGCTCCCATGCCGCTAGAAATGTTATGGTGGATAAGAGTGAGGGGGGGGGGGTCACTATTTCTGGCCTGAAATACTAAATGAATTACATCGAGTGAAACAGTTTTATCGCTTACCAACCAATTCGACGCGGTAATCTAACTAGTTGTGCACTACGTCACCGGAATTTTGAATTTTGCCTTTTAAATAGGGAGGATAGGGGGCCTAAAAAATGTGCGTTTCTGGGCAGAATCTTGTAAATTTTGCCCAGGCCTCAATTTCCATTCGATTTGCGAATTTCTTTTTTTGTTCGACTCTGAAATCTTCCAAATTGCACACTATTCCACCAAAGTATCAAAATTAGCAAGGGGAGGGGGCGAGTGGGGGGATAATTTTCACAAAATATCCGATTTTTCAAGATTTCGGTTCCTCTATAGCTCATTAATTGTACACAAGCTTTAAAATTAAGGAAAAATACTCATTGTACCCCTGGATTTTCATGAATGATTCTCTGTACCCCCATGGAACTAATAGTGGTGCCACCATGGTGCCAGACAGCATAAATCGCACACTTCGTGGCTTTTTGTGTGTTTCACCTTGAAAAAAGATGTAAACTTCGATGGACTCCCTACCACAACTAACAGATGAAAGTTTAACTTTGCAACGTATTACCGCTTTGGTGCCAGACTGAGACCATTGGAGGAGGGGGGAAGTGTTTACACGAATTCGCATGTTGGGTGTCGTAGATCATGGATTTTAAAATGTTCTTCAAATTCGAGGCTCCCAAGCCGCTAGGAATATAATGGTGGATAATGGTGAGGGGGGGGGGAACTATTTCGGCCAAGTGGAGGGATAATATTCACACAATTTCCGATTTTCAAGATTTCGGTTCCTTTTTTGTATATTCATTGTAACCAAGCTTTGAACTTGAGGAAAAATTCCCTATACCTCTTGATTTTACGAATTAATTTTTGTGCCACTGTGAAACAAATCTGAGTCGAATGTCGCTGGAAATGTTATGGCGGCAAATGGAGTGATGGGGGGGGAGTTTGTAGGTGGCGCCCCAGAAAATCATTGCTCTCCGGTAGATATATTCCTTTAAGGTGGCCCAAGAGGATCGAACATCCTCCCCCCCTCTGCCCAATACCCTTTGTACCTCTGAACCCTAGGGATGGTAATCGATAATGGTCATCGATTTTGAAGGTATGTTGTGTATTTGGCTACTCCACGTTCTGTACTCGTTTACTTCATTTTGAAACCAATTTTCCACGAATAATTGATATGTAAGTATAGACTCAAAAAAGTTCAAATAAATAGATTAAAATTATCGATTATTACCAGACAATTGATCGGTGACTTCCTATGTTACAATCGATGGCAACATCGATAGTGAGGATCCGATTTCTCGTTCTTATGAGGTGCTGTTTCCGTCGTGTATAACCATTGTCGCTACGTTCAAACTTGACTAAAGCGAGAGGGAGGGGGAAGAGCGGGAGAGGAATGGTAAGGTGAACAGCCTTTCCAGTCAGTGTTGGTGATAACAAGTAAGCGACGAGTAACGAACTGCGCTTGGGTGAGTTTAATACACTTCTAGATAATAAAGTAAAATATTAATTTGTAGTGTACACATATGATGCAGGAAACCATTGGGGTGTACGATTGGGTGTGCATACCTACTCGTAGAAAAGCGTTATTTATAGATAGTCTGGAAATTGGGATAATAGGTATCGCAAGGTTAGAGTAGTTATTTGCAACATGGCAGAGATGCGAACCTTCCCCTTGAAGCTTGGATCCCCACCCCATCGTAGATGAGGAATGTTCCCTTTAGACTACCACCCCTCAGCACATCTTTTCTACTTCAGGTGGGCTGTCACATGGGGTCCTGAATGTTCTATTTCATTCGTATTCCACTTAAATTAATTCATGATAAAATGACTGAATTGACCATCCTCATGACCAAACAAGGATAAAACAGGGAATCAATTGAATCGACACAAAACATTTTTTGAAAGGCTTGAAGCACCTCAAGCATTCAACACCAACACCCCACAAAATTAGTTAGAATCCACATGATTGAGTTCAATTTGATAAATAATATGATTATTGGGATAGAATGGTACATTATTCTGGATTAACATGAATCAGATGAGTTGTATTATCTGAACAATATATATTGTATGAACAATATGAGTTGTATTGTCTCCCAATATTGATTGTGTTGAACTGGATCAGGATGTGATAGGTAGCAGTGTAACCTGGGGTTGACGGTCTTCCAGAAATGGATTGTTTTGTCTCCCAATTATGATCAGTGCAAAGGGATGTGATAGGTAGCAGTGTAACTTGGGATTGACGGTCTTCCAGAAATGGTTGTTTTGTCTCCCAATTATGATCAGTGCAGAGGGATGTGATAGGTAGCAGTGTAACTTGGGATTGACGGTCTTCCAGAAATGGATTGTTTTGTCTCCCAATTATGATCAGTGCAAAGGGATGTGATAGGTAGCAGTGTAACTTGGGATTGACGGTCTTCTAGAAATGGTTGTTTTGTCTCCCAATTATGATCAGTGCAGAGGGATGTGATAGGTAGCAGTGTAACTTGGGATTGACGGTCTTCCAGAAATGGTTGTTTTGTCTCCCAATTATGATCAGTGCAGAGGGATGTGATAGGTAGCAGTGTAACTTGGGATTGACGGTCTTCCAGAAATGGTTGTTTTGTCTCCCAATTATGATCAGTGCAAAGGGATGTGATAGGTAGCAGTGTAACCTGGGGTTGACGGTCTTCCAGAAATGGATTGTTTTGTCTCCCAATTATGATCAGTGCAAAGGGATGTGATAGGTAGCAGTGTAACTTTGGATTGACGGTCTTCCAGAAATGGTTGTTTTGTCTCCCAATTATGATCAGTGCAAAGGGATGTGATAGGTAGCAGTGTAACTTGGGATTGACGGTCTTCCAGAAATGGTTGTTTTGTCTCCCAATTATGATCAGTGCAGAGGGATGTGATAGGTAGCAGTGTAACTTGGGATTGACGGTCTTCCAGAAATGGTTGTTTTGTCTCCCAATTATGATCAGTGCAAAGGGATGTGATAGGTAGCAGTGTAACTTGGGATTGACGGTCTTCCAGAAATGGTTGTTTTGTCTCCCAATTATGATCAGTGCAGAGGGATGTGATAGGTAGCAGTGTAACTTGGGATTGACGGTCTTCCAGAAATGGATTGTTTTGATAAATAATATGATTATTGGGTTAGAATGGTACATTATTTTGGATTAACATGAATCCAACGAGTTGTATTGTCTCCTAATATTGATTGTGTTGAATTGGATCAGGATGTGATAGGTAGCAGTGTAACTTGGGATTGACGGTCTTCCAGAAATGGTTGTTTTGTCTCCCAATTATGATCAGTGCAAAGGGATGTGATAGGTAGCAGTGTAACCTGGGGTTGACGGTCTTCCAGAAATGGATTGTTTTGTCTCCCAATTATGATCAGTGCAAAGGGATGTGATAGGTAGCAGTGTAACTTTGGATTGATGGTCTTCCAGAAATGGTTGTTTTGTCTCCCAATTATGATCAGTGCAAAGGGATGTGATAGGTAGCAGTGTAACTTGGGATTGACGGTCTTCCAGAAATGGATTGTTTTGATAAATAATATGATTATTGGGTTAGAATGGTACATTATTCTGGATTAACATGAATCCAACGAGTTGTATTGTCTCCTAATATTGATTGTATTGAATTGGATCAGGATGTGATAGGTAGCAGTGTAACCTGGGGTTGACGGTCTTCCAGAAATGGATTGTTTTGTCTCCCAATTATGATCAGTGCAAAGGGATGTGATAGGTAGCAGTGTAACTTGGGATTGACGGTCTTCCAGAAATGGTTGTTTTGTCTCCCAATTGTGATCAGTGCAGAGGGATGTGATAGGTAGCAGTGTAACTTGGGATTGACGGTCTTCCAGAAATGGTTGTTTTGTCTCCCAATTATGATCAGTGCAGAGGGATGTGATAGGTAGCAGTGTAACTTGGGATTGACGGTCTTCCAGAAATGGATTGTTTTGATAAATAATATGATTATTGGGTTAGAATGGTACATTATTCTGGATTAACATGAATCCAACGAGTTGTATTGTCTCCTAATATTGATTGTGTTGAATTGGATCAGGATGTGATAGGTAGCAGTGTAACTTGGGATTGACGGTCTTCCAGAAATGGATTGTTTTGATAAATAATATGATTATTGGGTTAGAATGGTACATTATTCTGGATTAACATGAATCCAACGAGTTGTATTGTCTCCTAATATTGATTGTGTTGAATTGGATCAGGATGTGATAGGTAGCAGTGTAACTTTGGATTGACGGTCTTCCAGAAATGGTTGTTTTGTCTCCCAATTATGATCAGTGCAGAGGGATGTGATAGGTAGCAGTGTAACTTGGGATTGACGGTCTTCCAGAAATGGATTGTTTTGATAAATAATATGATTATTGGGTTAGAATGGTACATTATTCTGGATTAACATGAATCCAACGAGTTGTATTGTCTCCTAATATTGATTGTGTTGAATTGGATCAGGATGTGATAGGTAGCAGTGTAACTTGGGATTGACGGTCTTCCAGAAATGGATTGTTTTGTCTCCCAATTATGATCAGTGCAAAGGGATGTGATAGGTAGCAGTGTAACTTGGGATTGACGGTCTTCCAGAAATGGTTGTTTTGTCTCCCAATTATGATCAGTGCAGAGGGATGTGATAGGTAGCAGTGTAACTTGGGATTGACGGTCTTCCAGAAATGGTTGTTTTGTCTTCCAATTATGATCAGTGCAAAGGGATGTGATAGGTAGCAGTGTAACTTGGGATTGACGGTCTTCCAGAAATGGTTGTTTTGTCTCCCAATTATGATCAGTGCAGAGGGATGTGATAGGTAGCAGTGTAACTTGGGATTGACGGTCTTCCAGAAATGGTTGTTTTGTCTCCCAATTATGATCAGTGCAAAGGGATGTGATAGGTAGCAGTGTAACTTGGGATTGACGGTCTTCCAGAAATGGTTGTTTTGTCTCCCAATTATGATCAGTGCAGAGGGATGTGATAGGTAGCAGTGTAACCTGGGGTTGACGGTCTTCCAGAAATGGTTGTTTTGTCTCCCAATTATGATCAGTGCAAAGGGATGTGATAGGTAGCAGTGTAACTTGGGATTGACGGTCTTCCAGAAATGGTTGTTTTGTCTCCCAATTATGATCAGTGCAGAGGGATGTGATAGGCAGCAGTGTAACTTGGGATTGACGGTCTTCCAGAAATGGTTGTTTTGTCTCCCAATTATGATCAGTGCAAAGGGATGTGATAGGTAGCAGTGTAACCTGGGGTTGACGGTCTTCCAGAAATGGATTGTTTTGTCTCCCAATTATGATCAGTGCAAAGGGATGTGATAGGTAGCAGTGTAACTTTGGATTGACGGTCTTCCAGAAATGGTTGTTTTGTCTCCCAATTATGATCAGTGCAAAGGGATGTGATAGGTAGCTGTGTAACTTGGGATTGACGGTCTTCCAGAAATGGTTGTTTTGTCTCCCAATTATGATCAGTGCAAAGGGATGTGATAGGTAGCTGTGTAACTTGGGATTGACGGTCTTCCAGAAATGGTTGTTTTGCCTCCCTATTATGATCAGTGCAAAGGGATGTGATAGGTAGCAGTGTAACTTGGGATTGACGGTCTTCCAGAAATGGTTGTTTTGTCTCCCAATTATGATCAGTGCAGAGGGATGTGATAGGTAGCAGTGTAACTTGGGATTGACGGTCTTCCTGAAATGGTTGTTTTGTCTCCCAATTATGATCAGTGCAGAGGGATGTGATAGGCAGCAGTGTAACTTGGGATTGACGGTCTTCCTGAAATGGTTGTTTTGTCTCCCAATTATGATCAGTGCAGAGGGATGTGATAGGTAGCAGTGTAACCTGGGATTGACGGTCTTCCAGAAATGGATTGTTTTGTCTCCCAATTATGATCAGTGCAAAGGGATGTGATAGGTAGCAGTGTAACTTGGGATAGACGGTCTTCCAGAAATGGATTGTTTTGATAAATAATATGATTATTGGGTTAGAATGGTACATTATTCTGGATTAACATGAATCCAACGAGTTGTATTGTCTCCTAATATTGATTGTGTTGAATTGGATCAGGATGTGATAGGTAGCAGTGTAACTTGGGATTGACGGTCTTCCAGAACTGGATTGTTTTGTCTCCCAATTATGATCAGTGCAGAGGGATGTGATAGGTAGCAGTGTAACTTGGGATTGACGGTCTTCCAGAAATGGTTGTTTTGTCTCCCAATTGTGATCAGTGCAGAGGGATGTGATAGGTAGCAGTGTAACTTGGGATTGACGGTCTTCCAGAAATGGTTGTTTTGTCTCCCAATTATGATCAGTGCAGAGGGATGTGATAGGTAGCAGTGTAACTTGGGATTGACGGTCTTCCAGAAATGGATTGTTTTGATAAATAATATGATTATTGGGTTAGAATGGTACATTATTCTGGATTAACATGAATCCAACGAGTTGTATTGTCTCCTAATATTGATTGTGTTGAATTGGATCAGGATGTGATAGGTAGCAGTGTAACTTGGGATTGACGGTCTTCCAGAAATGGATTGTTTTGATAAATAATATGATTATTGGGTTAGAATGGTACATTATTCTGGATTAACATGAATCCAACGAGTTGTATTGTCTCCTAATATTGATTGTGTTGAATTGGATCAGGATGTGATAGGTAGCAGTGTAACTTTGGATTGACGGTCTTCCAGAAATGGTTGTTTTGTCTCCCAATTATGATCAGTGCAGAGGGATGTGATAGGTAGCAGTGTAACTTGGGATTGACGGTCTTCCAGAAATGGATTGTTTTGATAAATAATATGATTATTGGGTTAGAATGGTACATTATTCTGGATTAACATGAATCCAACGAGTTGTATTGTCTCCTAATATTGATTGTGTTGAATTGGATCAGGATGTGATAGGTAGCAGTGTAACTTGGGATTGACGGTCTTCCAGAAATGGATTGTTTTGTCTCCCAATTATGATCAGTGCAAAGGGATGTGATAGGTAGCAGTGTAACTTGGGATTGACGGTCTTCCAGAAATGGTTGTTTTGTCTCCCAATTATGATCAGTGCAGAGGGATGTGATAGGTAGCAGTGTAACTTGGGATTGACGGTCTTCCAGAAATGGTTGTTTTGTCTTCCAATTATGATCAGTGCAAAGGGATGTGATAGGTAGCAGTGTAACTTGGGATTGACGGTCTTCCAGAAATGGTTGTTTTGTCTCCCAATTATGATCAGTGCAGAGGGATGTGATAGGTAGCAGTGTAACTTGGGATTGACGGTCTTCCAGAAATGGTTGTTTTGTCTCCCAATTATGATCAGTGCAAAGGGATGTGATAGGTAGCAGTGTAACTTGGGATTGACGGTCTTCCAGAAATGGTTGTTTTGTCTCCCAATTATGATCAGTGCAGAGGGATGTGATAGGTAGCAGTGTAACCTGGGGTTGACGGTCTTCCAGAAATGGTTGTTTTGTCTCCCAATTATGATCAGTGCAAAGGGATGTGATAGGTAGCAGTGTAACTTGGGATTGACGGTCTTCCAGAAATGGTTGTTTTGTCTCCCAATTATGATCAGTGCAGAGGGATGTGATAGGCAGCAGTGTAACTTGGGATTGACGGTCTTCCAGAAATGGTTGTTTTGTCTCCCAATTATGATCAGTGCAAAGGGATGTGATAGGTAGCAGTGTAACCTGGGGTTGACGGTCTTCCAGAAATGGATTGTTTTGTCTCCCAATTATGATCAGTGCAAAGGGATGTGATAGGTAGCAGTGTAACTTTGGATTGACGGTCTTCCAGAAATGGTTGTTTTGTCTCCCAATTATGATCAGTGCAAAGGGATGTGATAGGTAGCTGTGTAACTTGGGATTGACGGTCTTCCAGAAATGGTTGTTTTGTCTCCCAATTATGATCAGTGCAAAGGGATGTGATAGGTAGCTGTGTAACTTGGGATTGACGGTCTTCCAGAAATGGTTGTTTTGCCTCCCTATTATGATCAGTGCAAAGGGATGTGATAGGTAGCAGTGTAACTTGGGATTGACGGTCTTCCAGAAATGGTTGTTTTGTCTCCCAATTATGATCAGTGCAGAGGGATGTGATAGGTAGCAGTGTAACTTGGGATTGACGGTCTTCCTGAAATGGTTGTTTTGTCTCCCAATTATGATCAGTGCAGAGGGATGTGATAGGCAGCAGTGTAACTTGGGATTGACGGTCTTCCTGAAATGGTTGTTTTGTCTCCCAATTATGATCAGTGCAGAGGGATGTGATAGGTAGCAGTGTAACCTGGGATTGACGGTCTTCCAGAAATGGATTGTTTTGTCTCCCAATTATGATCAGTGCAAAGGGATGTGATAGGTAGCAGTGTAACTTGGGATAGACGGTCTTCCAGAAATGGATTGTTTTGATAAATAATATGATTATTGGGTTAGAATGGTACATTATTCTGGATTAACATGAATCCAACGAGTTGTATTGTCTCCTAATATTGATTGTGTTGAATTGGATCAGGATGTGATAGGTAGCAGTGTAACTTGGGATTGACGGTCTTCCAGAACTGGATTGTTTTGTCTCCCAATTATGATCAGTGCAGAGGGATGTGATAGGTAGCAGTGTAACCTGGGATTGACGGTCTTCCAGAACTGGATTGTTTTGTCTCCCAATTACGATCAGTGCAAAGGGATGTGATAGGTAGCAGTGTAACTTGGGATTGACGGTCTTCCTGAAATGGTTGTTTTGTCTCCCAATTATGATCAGTGCAGAGGGATGTGATATGTAGGAGTGTAACCTGGGATTGACGGTCTTCCAGAAATGGTTGTTTTGTCTCCCAATTATGATCAGTGCAGAGGGATGTGATAGGTAGCAGTGTAACCCGGGATTGACGGTCTCCCAGAAGAGGATTGTTTTGTCTCCCAATTGTGATTGATACTGAGGAATGCGATGGGTAGCAGTGGAACCTGGGATTGATGGTCTTCCAAAAATAGATTGTTTTGTTTCCCAATTATGATCAATGCTGAGGAATGTGATTCGTAGCAGTTTAACCTGGGATGGGCGGTCTTCCAGAAAACAATTGTTTTGTCTCCACATCCTTCACCAAAGAATAAATATCTGTCAAGTGGGTGTGGCACATAGATTCTTCGTATCCATAACCCGATTGTGTAGATGATTCGATGCATAGTAGTTAATCTCAAAATATCAATCTCTAAGTGCGCTCTCCCTTGCACTACTCTCATATGGGCATTTCATGGCAGACAGACACGGAACTAAAATTATTCAGGAAGGTCTGAAACGTAAAACGCGAGTGGTAATTTTGACTTTGGAGAACTTTTTTCTTCAACCTTGAAAAGTGAAAACAAAGCTTCCGCTACCTTGGTAGACTCGGAAGCAATATAGAGCCCTGCAGTCTGGGGCTCTTTAATAGAATGCACCTGACGTAGTCCCTGCGTGTCGTAGAAGGCGACTAAAAGGGGGTCATGGATGGTCACCGAACTTTTTATGGACGGATGGGCCACCATGGCAGAAAGATGTCTGTTCTCATGTTAGGGGCGATCTTTCCACGGCGTCTGTTTCCCATGTTAGGGGCGGCCGATATACTAGGCTGGCAGAAGCCCATAAAATGCAACCTCATTAAACCACAATGGCAGAAGATAATCATAAGTCCACCCGACAGATCTTACGGAACTGGAGGGGAGTGCAGGCCCCCTCCAGAGATAATCGCGAGGAAACGGTTACAGAAAACGGAAGAACTCTAAGAAAACTAACACCAATAATTCATAGGGATTCTAGTCATATTTCCAAAGGGCAACAATCTAGTCAAATTTCTAAACTCGAATATTCTAGTCAAATTTCTAAACTAAAACATTCTAGTCAAATTTCTAATGACATACAACCCTGTCATGAAATATCGACTCATAAATTAGTATATCATGAACGCATGGCTAGTCAAAAATCGAATCATGAGTCTAGTCTAAATTGTGATGTCCTTTCTAGTCAACAGTGTGAAGTGCATAAGATATTGGGAGATGGTAATTGTCTTTTTCGAAGTTTATCATGGCACATGTTCAGGACTGAAGATCGCCACATGGAAATTAGAACGAGAGTTGTGAAACATATAACTTCTAACTGGTCTCGGTTTGAGTTATTCATTGTCGGGGACAGTGCATATGAATCAGCGATCGAAAATGTAACAGATTATCATAACCTAATGTCAAGAACTAATATATATGGCGGGAACCAGGAGATTGTAGGATTCTGTGAAGCTTATGGAGTACATGTGCAAGTTTTCAATAATGGAATTATGTTCCCTTTTGGCAATGAAGGTACAAATTTGAAATTTAGGCTAGTTTTTACCGGCAGTGGTGATAGGGGACATTACGATGCATTAGTTCCTGTAGAACAGCAAACTAATGAACCTGAAACTGGGTCCATTGGAGGTATTAAAAAAATAAAGAGAAAAAAAAGCGAACGGTCGAAAAAATTGCAGAAGAAACTCGAGCTTCAGGAAAAACGAGCAAGTCAGCAGACACAATTAGCCGTACACGAAAAAATCAAAACATCAAGCAGTGAACGAGTGCAAAAATTGAGAGAAAATAAACGATACAAAGTCGAAGAACAAGTTCGCAATGCCTTACGTATGAGGAAATTGAGGAATACTAATGTTTACACTGACCTAGAGAAGAAGAAAAACGCTGAGCGTATGGCAAACATTAGGAAATCAAAGGTATATAGTAGCCCTGAAAAGAAGAAAAACGCCGAGCGTATAGCACACATTAGGGAATCCAAAGTATATAGAAGCCCTGAGAAGAAGAAAAACGCTGAGCGTATGGCAAACATTAGGAAATCCAAGGAGTATCATAGTCCCGAGAAGAGGAAAAACGCTGAGCGTATGGCAAACATTAGGAAATCCAAGGAGTATCATAGTCCCGAGAAGAGGAAAAACGCTGAGCGTATGGTAAACATTCGGAAATCCAAGGTATATAGTAGCCCTGAAAAGAAGAAAAACGCCGAGCGTATAGCACACATTAGGGAATCCAAAGTATATAGAAGCCCTGAGAAGAAGAAAAACGCTGAGCGTATGGCAAACATTAGGAAATCCAAGGAGTATCATAGTCCCGAGAAGAGGAAAAACGCTGAGCGTATGGCAAACATTAGGAAATCCAAGGAGTATCATAGTCCCGAGAAGAGGAAAAACGCTGAGCGTATGGTAAACATTCGGAAATCCAAGGTATATAGTAGCCCTGAAAAGAAGAAAAACGCCGAGCGTATAGCACACATTAGGGAATCCAAAGTATATAGAAGCCCTGAGAAGAAGAAAAACGCTGAGCGCATGAGAAAACTGAGGCGAATGAAGTGTTACACACATAGAGAAAGAATATTGAACGCTACCAGAATGAGATTGTTTAGGGAAGATATTTTAAATCGTAATAAAGAAAGGAGTATAAATAGGATGTTGATGAACTTGCGGCGGCGCGATATAAGATACCGTATGTTGGAAAAGAGGAGAAATGCCATTAGCAAACGAATTTTCAGATCGTCGATGTATAAAAATGCTTTCAATGAATTGATTAGGAATGCTCACAGATTGAAAGCAACTCGTAAAGCTAGAAGTCGGGAGGCAAAGGCACAGCTAAATTTTGAGAAACAGAGGAAACGAACATTAGTAATATTTAGTAGAATTTTAAGGAAAACAGATCAGACTATCAGAAACAAGAAATATAGGAAGTCTTTAGAACTGTGTTCTCGTAAAAGAAAATTACGCAATGCCAATAAACGTATCTCTGGAGAGCTTACTCGGCAGCTTCAAATTTCCAATGCTGAGCGTGATCGGATAGGTAGTTCTAAACAGAAACTTTACAGCAAATTTATCAAAAATGTAAAAGATGGTCCTACATATATTTGCTCAAGTTGTGGTAACTTGTGGTTCCCTACCTCAATAAAATATTATACTTATGATGACCTAGACAAAATAACAAATATTCATAAAGACTGGAGAAGGATTTGTTGTATGGTGGAAAATAATAAAATAATACTATGTGTTACATGTAGATTGGATCTATTCAAGAATAAAGTTCCCCTCTGCGCATTAGTGAACGGGTTACAGTTTGCTCCCATCCCTGAAGAGCTGGACTCTCTAACACCCTTGGAGGAAAGGCTTGTTTCCCCTCGTTTGCCTTTTCTTCAAATTAGCCACCGAGGTGTTGAGCGTCAGTTCAGTTTGAAGGGTAACTGCGTTAATGTGCTGGTCAACATCAATAGCTCAGTGAGTGTTCTCCCCCGCCAAAACGTTGACGCTCTGGCTGTTAAAATTATGAGAAGAATGTCTGACAAACACCACTACATTTCCGAAATCATTAGACCTGAAAAAGTTCTGGCAGCTGCAAATTATTTGTGTGCTACTCCTCTGTATAGAAAACATGGCGTCGTGCTGGACACAGCCTGGAGGGCAATACAAAGCGAATCTAACAATGTTGATGATAATATTGAGATCATTGAAAACTTAGTGAATGAAATAGAGAATAATGAATGGGATGAAACATCCGATGATTTGCCTCTAAACCCTGGTGGTCAAGAAACATTTTTGGCAGATGAGGACCTTCATCTAGGGGTACGTATCGCTCCTGGAGAGCGAAGTATTCCCCTTTCACTTCTTTATGATGAAGATTTAGAGGAACTGGCATTCCCTACTATTTACTGTGGCAAAATCAGAAGTTTACCTAAACAGTTGACTCTATCGAAAATTGCAAAGGCTGAAGCCCGCATGTATGATCGACGGTGTTCTTTAAATATCCCGAAACTATTTCTAACATTTTGCCGTTTGCGAATTAGCCGGCTCTTGTCTCATGTCCAAATAGCTTTAAGGAAACGGTCTGGTAGATCCACAACAGTTTCCGCCGCATTGAATACCGCAATCATGGATGATATGGTAGCACATAATAATGCAATTAGGATCTTGGACGTTGACCGTGCCAGTCCATCCTTCTGGGAAGGAAAGAAAAAACATGCTATGGCTATGATCAGAACTCTCGGTCCTGCGACATTATTCCTCACTTACTCTGCTGCTGAAACGAAATGGCCTGAGCTGATTGTGATACTTGCCAAGGTGATTGATAAAGTTGATCTAACTGAAGAGCAAGCATCTTCCATGGATTGGAACGAGAAAGCTCGGCTCATTCAGTCAGATCCAATAACCTGTGCCAGATACTTTGAATATCGACACAGAATGCTCTGGAGTATTTTGAAAAATATCGATGGTCCCTTTGGCAAGTATCACATCCTCGATTTTTTCTGCAGAGTAGAATTTCAACATCGTGGAAGCCCCCATGTTCACTGTTTGCTCTGGCTGGACCAAGCCCCTACCTACACTTCTTACGATGAAAACTCAAAGCAAAAATGCATTAAATTTATAGACGAGTTGATCTCGTGCAGCAATGATGCGGCCATTGGCGATCCTATTAACTACCAGTATCATAAGCATGCTAAAAATTGTCAAATCACGAAGAACAAAGTCACCACATGCCGTTTCGGGATACCACACCCCCCAATGTTGGGTACAGTCATATTAGATCCGTTGAACGAAGAGGAAATTGCGGTATTGAAGGCTGAGAGTTCATATAGTAAACTAAGCACTGCTTTAAAAGCCATTAGAGACCTATTAGAATCAATTACAAGTAAAAATCCGCCGAGCGGAATAAAGTCGATCGATGAATTCCTAACCTGTTTGAATATAGATTATAATTATTATTTATTGGTGTTGAGAAGCTCATTAAAGCATCCTAAGGTATTTTTGAAACGCAATCTAGACGAATTGCGAATTAATGCTTACAATCCAGATATTCTTGCGCTGCACAGAGCTAACATGGACATTCAATTTGTGCTGGATTCATATGCCTGCGTCACCTACGTTGTTAACTATATAAATAAAAGTCAACGAGGTATGTCAAAGACCTTAAGGCAAATATCAGAAGCAATGAGAGAGAGCAGTGATTCTATAAAAAATAAACTGAGATCGGTTGTTAATGTTTACGTCAATAAAACTGAAATTTCGGCACAGGAAATCGCCTATCACATTTTGAGCATGCCGCTGGCTAATTCCTCAAGAAGTGTCGTATACGTAAACACGTCTGAACCATCTGAGCGAAACAGGATGATGAAACCCTCACATGAACTAAAATCACTTATGGAGCAGGACCCCGAAAGTGTTGATATTTATTCCTCTGGTCTCATAGAACACTATGTACAACGCCCAGCTGAGCTGGAATCAACTTGTTTAGCAATGTTTGCTGCTTATTTCATTTATTATAAAGCTAAACCACGAGGCAGTGAACTTGTAGAGTCTATGTATGATGATCAAGAAGGAGATAATTTATGTGAAGAAGAGTTTTCTGAGAAAACTCTGTATAAACTTTTGGATGGCTCAGGTTATTTGCGTAGACGCAAAAAGCCAAAAATTATTAGATATCGTAATTATAGTGCAATTAAGGAAGATTTAAATTATTGTAGAGAAAATCTGATGTTATTTGTTCCCTGGCGTGAAGAAATACTGGAAAATATTTCTCATCATTACAAACTAAATGCGAGTAATATAAAATTATTGAGATCTAACTTTGTTTTCGATGATTCAGTGGACCTGAATCAGATTGTTGACCAATGCATTGAAGAGCAAAATTTCGACGTTGAAGATGATGACGTCGATCGTCAAGACCTTCCTCCCGAATTGATGATTTATGAGCCAGGAGGGAGGTCATATAATATCGATACAGACCTAACTGGAAATGAATCCCGTCAATGTGAGTGGTTTCCCCTCCCACATCAACTACCAGATGCTGAGTATAAAGAAATTGTCGAGTCCTTGAATGAAAAACAGAGGATATACCACAATAATATTATCAAACAGATCGTAGCGTCGAATGCTCCTTTCTGTCACTACATTTCAGGTGCTGCAGGTGTTGGTAAAAGTAGACTTATCACAGCCATAACTCAATCTATTGTCCGACATTTCAATAATATCCCAGGGCAGGACCCTGAGACTCTCAAAGTTTTGCTTTGTGCACCAACTGGAAAAGCAGCTTTTAATATTGGGGGAATTACCATCCACACTGCTTTCTCTCTTCCTTTAAATCAAGATAATATCAAAGATCTCAGCGCAGACATAGCGAACACAATATCTTCCAAACTCCGCGAGTTGAAACTTTTAATCATAGACGAAATTAGTATGGTTGGATTACGAATTTTTGGGCAGGTCAACAAAAGATTACAACAAATATTTCACAATGATAAATTATTTGGCGGGATTCCAATAATAGTATTAGGAGATTTTAACCAACTGAAGCCAGTTATGGATAAATGGGTATTTGAATCAGGAGCAGACCTTTCCCTGAACGCTGGTTCGTACATTTGGGAAGAGTTCTGTCTATACGAATTAACTGAAATCATGAGACAGAGGGATGATAAAGAATATGCATTGGCACTTAATAATTTGGCGAGAGGTATGTGCTGTGAATCAGATATAAAATTATTCCAATCCAGGGAAGTGGATAAGCTCCCCCCAAACTCAGTCCCCTGCAGTGCAGTTAAATTGTTTGCAACAAATGCTGAAGTAGATCTTCACAACGCCTCAGCTTTAAATGCGATGAACACTGAAACATTCGTAATGCAATCACTTGACTTTGTCTCGGGATGTAAAAACGATGACGAAAAGAACTATTGGATAACGCATCTTCATACTTTAGAACTAACTAAAACACGAGGACTTCCTTCGACGTTGCTGTTGAAAGTTTCAGCAAGATACATGTTGACCGTAAACGTAAATACAGAAGATGGGTTAACCAATGGTGCATGCGGCAGGCTCCGTAAAATTGTCTATGGGCTTACTGCTAAAAAAGAAAAGATTCCATGTACTGTGTATATAGAATTCGAACATGGGAAGGTTGGTGCGCTGGAGCGCCAGAGATATGCCAACAAGATGAAAGCTTCCAACATAAGTCCATCGTTGGTGCCAATTGAATTATACTCAGCCAACCTACAGTTAAGAAAGGACTCGAGGGTCAGGGCAATACGCAGGCAGTTCCCCTTGGTACCAGCAGAGGCAATGACAATCCACAAGTCACAGGGGTCCACCTACCAGCAGGTTCTGGTTAAAGTTTCGCCACGAATGGACAGACGTCTACTGTATGTAGCATTTAGCAGGGCTACTAACGCCAATGGTTTATACATAGACGGGAGTTTCAAACCACCTTCTCGGCCAGGCACCCGAGACAAAGTAGAACAGGAAATGAATCGACTCAGAAAGACTAAATTAATTACTTTTGATTCATACCACTGCCAGGATAAATAGTATGTTCGTAACATCAAATTTTAGGAACAAATTTAGAAACAAATTTATGAAATGAACAAATTCTAGTAACCAATTGTAGCAACGAATTATAGAAACCAATTTTAGCAACGAATTATAGAAACCAATTTTAGTAACAAATTATAGAAACCAATTTTAGCAACGAATTATAGAAACCAATTGTAGCAACGAATTATAGAAACCAATTTTAGCAACGAATTATAGAAACCAATTTTAGTAACAAATTATAGAAACCAATTTTAGCAACAAATTATAGAAACCAATCTTAGTAACAAATTATAGAAACCAATTGTAGCAACGAATTATAGAAACCTATTTTAGTTACAAATTATAGAAACCAATCTTAGTAACAAATTATAGAAACCAATTGTAGCAACGAATTATAGAAACCAATTTTAGTAACAAATTAAAGAAACCAATTTTAGCAACGAATTATAGAAACCAATTGTAGCAAAGAATTATAGAAACCAATTTTAGCAACAAATTATAGAAACCAATTGTAGCAAAGAATTATAGAAACCAATTTTAGCAACAAATTATAGAAACCAATCTTAGTAACAAATTATAGAAACCAATTGTAGCAACGAATTATAGAAACCAATTTTAGCAACAAATTATAGAAACCAATCTTAGTAACAAATTATAGAAACCAATTGTAGCAACGAATTATAGAAACCAATATTAGTAACAAATTAAAGAAACCAATTTTAGCAACGAATTATAGAAACCAATTGTAGCAAAGAATTATAGAAACCAATTTTAGCAACGAATTATAGAAACCAATTGTAGCAACGAATTATAGAAACCAATTTTAGCAACGAATTATAGAAACCAATTTTAGTAACAAATTATAGAAACCAATTTTAGCAACAAATTATAGGAACCAATTTTAGTAACAAATTATAGAAACCAATTTTAGCAACGAATTATAGAAACCGATTTTAGTAACAAATTATAGATACCAATTTTAGCAGCGAATTATATAAACCAATTTTAGTAACAAATTATAGAAACCAATTTTAGCAACAAATTATAGAAACCAATCTTAGTAACAAATTATAGAAACCAATTGTAGCAACGAATTATAGAAACCAATTTTAGTAACAAATTATAGAAACCAATTTTAGCAACGAATTATAGAAACCAATTTTAGCAACGAATTGTAGAAACCAAATGTAGCAACGAATTATAGAAACCAATTTTAGTAACAAATTATAGAAACCAATTTTAGCAACGAATTATAGAAACCAGTCTTAGTAATAAATTATAGAAACCAATTTTAGCAACGAATTATAGAAACCAATCGTAGCAACGAATTATAGAAACCAATATAGTAACAAATTATAGAAAACAATTTTAGCAACGAATTATAGAAACCAGTCTTAGTAATAAATTATAGAAACCAATTTTAGCAACGAATTATAGAAACCAATTGTAGCAACGAATTATAGAAACCAATCTTAGTAACAAATTATAGAAAACAATTTTAGCAACAAATTTTAGAAACCAATTTTGGCAACGAATAATGGATACCAAGTCTAGCAACGAATTATATAGAATTATAGAAACGAATTTTAGTCATGATTTATAGAGAACCTCGGTTGAGAGAAAATTTCGCTTGATTCGGAGTACGTAAAATAAATGATTACGTAAAATAAATTGGGATGTACCAAAATTACTAGATGAAACTTCAACATTACGAAGTATTGCCACTTTGATGCCAGAATGGCACCATTGTTCCTGGGGGGGGGGGGGGCTGGACTTGAATTCGCATATTGGGTGTCGTACATCATGGATTTTAGGTAAAATGCTCTTCAGATTCGAGGCTCCTATGCCGCTAGAAATGTAGTGGTAGATGAGAGTGGGGGGGGGGGCACTATTTCTTGCCTGAAATACTTGATAGATTACATCGAATGAACAGTTTTTTCGCTTACCAACTGGTTAAACTGATCCAATACTTATCCAATGGGACGTCCCCTGGAATGCATGCATTACTAAACAATATGTTTTGTTATTTCATCCAATCGGCAGCACCGCTATGTCATCTGCAAACGTGGCCGGGTATTTCCCTAAATTTCTGGGAGATTGCTAGTGTAAAGGACGTTTAGAAGGGTAACGAGGACGCTGCCTTGTGGAACACCTGCGTATGTCAACTTAGGTTAGTGAATTGTAAGATGGTCTCGTATGAATTGGAGGATGTTCCCCTACGAATTGGAAGATGCCCTTGCTTGAAGATTGCTTGCGTGTAAATGAAGTTTTCATGCGTTAATTCTCTTAAGAAATTCCCTACATAGGAATAGACGAATTTTAATTCAAAATACAAAATGTTTAATTCAGTGTAAAAACTGTTCAAATGAAAGAAAAAGGTTTAATGTAAAGGAGTGAAAAGGGATTGACTAAAAGGTAAAATACTATAATAAAGATCAGCTACCAAGAAGACTGACGACAAACGTTTCACATCCATTTCTCGATCACAGATTAAGTTTCTATCGCTTCGATATTTTCGATCCAACCGTCGGAAATCTATTCATAGTCCTACCCGGAGTAGTGGAAAAAAAAGAGAAAGAGAGGGGAGTTGGGGGTTGTCTCATCAACTCGGGGATTTTATTGAGACCCACCGCGCGACCGTTCGATTTACAGATGGGAGCCGTCAAGATGTCGGTTAGTCGATAGAACCGGCCAACTTCGACTCGAAAACTCTGCGAATTATTACACAAGGGGTTAATGTTTTTATAGCTTCCTCACTACCGAAGGGCGATTTGTATTCGTGTAGCAGGTGGAACAAATTGGGCCAACAACTCCAGGTATCGTGGTAGGTAAAACCATGAGAAAATATTGTAAAACTTTTATGAGATTTTCGAAAAATGAACGACTTTTTTCTAAACAAACCTCTGTGAGTTAAAAATCTGGTTGTTAGAAGCCTGCGCGCATATGATTCGTGAATTATTCGAAACTGCATTTTTTCAGTTCCCAGTAGTCCGCGATCGCTCAAATTTGGGATGCATTTGGGTCTGACCTGGAAGTTTTCATTGCTAACAAAAAGCAGTGAAGAACGAACAAAAATCCTCAAATTCTTTTTTCCGAACTTAACTGTTCGAAAAATTGATCCGATTTTTACTTCCCTACGTGCCACATCCTTCACCTGACATTTTTCGATGAGATAACCCACCCTATCTAGATAATAATTGATTAAGACCGATTACACATTAATAGCTAAAGCACGAGGGTTATTAATTTCGATCTGTAACGCCGCTATTATGGAATTTTGAAGAAAAAACGCTGCAAATCATTGCCCAAAGGTTTATTATTTTCTGTATAGATCACCCTTCTGTATACTGCCGTGCTAAGCCAGAAAGTCGTATCTTGACTTCATCCAACTTTCGGGAAAACGACCGGGATTATTTTTCCTCCTTTTACCACAAGTATAGGTTTTTCTTTAAAAAAAATTAATAGCCGAATCGATTTCTGGAGTCAAATTTAAACATTTTTGAGTGTAAATTGTCAAAAAACGATGATACGAGATTACGCTCTCGTAAATCCGAAGTTACGACTATTCTGTTCATTTTAATTCTTGAAACATTAATTCATTTGAATCAACATTTTAATTCAAGAAACCATTTCACATTGATTATTTTGTCATCCTACTTGGCTCAATGTCAATCGTATATCATAATATGATATACGATTGACATTGAGCCAAGTATTATTATCTATGAGCCAAGATATTATCTCTGTTCAGAGTGTAAGAAAAAACAGCTGAATCAATAAAAATAAACGTTTATTCACTTAGAGTATAAACGTAAAGTCACCACTAAATGTTGAGTTTTCAGAGGCAAAAAGTTTAATGCAAGAAGTTGTATCGTCGAAATAGGCGGATTCCCGTATCAGTGTCAAGATACGAGTTTTCTTCTTCTGAATCGCTCTGATACGGCTAGTTTCTTAGCAAAATCAAGTTAACACGCCTTAACGCGAAAGTCGGGAGGCCTGTTTGAGGCATTTCTAATAGAGATGAGACTCTAAAACTCCGAAAATCGATAGAAATCGACCCCCAAAACCCCCGGGCACCAATAACTCAATTTGGTCAAATTTTCACGTCACGACTTTCTGGCTTAGCACGACTGTTCACTGGTTCTCCATCAATAGCACCTACCACCATCTGTATTCTCCCTTGACCTTCCCTCTCAAATTTCAGCTTCAGGATTGAAAATGGCTTCGGAGTTCACTCAGCTGATCAGTGCTCTTCCAGGCGTCTCCAGCATTCGAGAAGATCTTCTTCACTCTTCAGATCACTGATCAGCTGAGTGAGCTCCGAAGCCATTTTCAATCCTATTGAACGCAGGAAGCTGAAATTTGAGAGGGAAGATCAAGGGAGAATACAGATGGTGGTAGGTGCTATTGATGGAGAACCAGTGATCTATACAGAAGGGTGATCTATACAGAAAATAATGAACCTTTGGTTTGCGAAAATAATAATAAAACTCCTTTGTTTTGTGAAAATAATGAACCTTGATTTGCAGCGTTTTTTTTTACCTTTTTTTTTACCTACCAACTTTTGGTAGGTACTACCTACCACACCATACTGTCTTCACGCTTTCACAATCAAATTTATTAGAAAGAACTAAATGTTTCACACTCGATTTGAAAAATAGAAAGCTTCATATGGAAATTTGATTACTGGTTGCTCAGAAAGCAAAACTGAATACAAATCGAAGAAATGAACAGCGATCGCATTATAGTCAGATAAAATTTGAACGGAGATTAGACCTCTTCTGTGATTCACTCTCATGATTCTGTTTTATCGAAGGAAAACCCTTAAGTACTCGTAGGGACCGAACGGTTTGTCCTACAGAGCTCCGGGTGGTCTCAAAAATTTTCAAAAATTCAATACCATTTTAAATTGGTGGAAAAACGATACCTTTATTCCGAGAGTTTTCGAGCTAGGACACTCTCGAAAATTTCAACCCTTAATTTTCACCCCTTAGAATTGACTGATATCAACCAAAAGCTTCGCGGCACAACTAGACCCCGAATGGAGCCCATATACCAAATCGGTCCAGTGTTGCTAAGAAAAGTGCCGCGTACGGCGTACGGACGGAAAATTTTTTATTCGATTTTCGGATTCTACTTACCTTGAAACGTAAAAAATCAATTTTTGAGGAGGGGGGGGGGTTGTTAAATTTTTTTTCTTGCTCGATTCCAAAGGCTTATTATTGAAAATGATAAACCAAAATTGTTGCTATTAGATTTTTTCTGGATGTATCTGAAAATTTGTAACTTTTTATATAAATGGATATATTTGAAAATGTGTAACTTTTTATATGAATGAAGTAAACTAACGATTAAAAAGATTTCTAAGGATAATATTGAAAGAAAATGATGGTGTGCGAAATGAACGAGGCCATTACAAGGTGTGAACTGATTTTATTGGACAGTAGACATTGTTGCCAACCAAATGTTAAATAAATAATATAATATTACAATACCTATTTTTTTTGTAAAAACTCAAAATGCGATGGAAAATTTTAAATGTTGCGAAATATCATTCTTAGCCTTGGAAAATAAGGAAAAATACGATTTTTGGATCCATGAAATATCTTCACATGAAATTCCTTAAAATATGCTGTCAAACAAATCGGTCAAATTCAATTGGCCGGGTCAAAATTCTGAAACTTGAACGTCGTTATTTCTTCGAAAATTACTCATATTGTAAATATTTGGACTTTTGGATGTTCGTACGAACTTGTAATTGATCATTAAAATTCTATTGAAACTCGAAAATACGCAAAATAAGTAAGTTACTGTTGGACGTATATTTTTTCAGGAATTTATTATGAGTGCTATCTAAACTCTGCATCATGACTTGAATGCAAAACTCAGTTGACGATAAATAGCGTTATAAAAGCAGAGCGATCAATCAATTTTAATTTCTGCTTCCGTATAAAGGTTTCTTCCAATAGTCGAAACGACTTTTACTGTTGTAGTTTTCAAAGACTCATCCACAAATAATTGTTGTCTCGGTTAATTTTCAACCAAACCTACCGACCAAATTAAAAAATTCAAATTCCAGAGTCGATTAATAATCTCCACGATGGATTGCAGCTTTTATGGATCTCTAATTTGCTAAACCACACAGCTATTATTATAGGAGTAGAGAAAGCGAGAGGAAATGATGTTCAAGTTAAATCGTTTTAGTAATGGATGAAGTTCAGATAAGACCGTAGTGAAAACGCTGCAAATTATTACACAATGGTTTATTATTTTTTATTTTCCTATATAGATCACTCGTCTGCAAAGCCACCAACCATCCAACATGAAGAAAAACATCGATCGCATTTCGGTCAGCTAAAATTTGAACGGAGATTAGGCCTCCTTTGCGATTCACACTCGTGTTTCTGATTTATCGTACATCCAACACTTAAATTCTCGTAAGCGCGAACGGTTTGTCCTACAGAGCTCCGGGTGGTCTCAAAAAATTCTAAGAATTCTATAGAATCTCAAATTGAAGAAAAAACAAAACAATACCTTTATATCAAAATTTTTTGAGTTAGGGCGTTTTCAAAATTCATTTTGGAACCCTTGGAAGTGACCTACATCAACCAAAATCTTCGGGGCACAACAGTTGTTGCACAACTAGTTACTAGACCCCAAATGTAGCCTACATACCAAATTTCATCAAAATCGGTCAATGCGGTGGCAAAAGTGCCGCGGACGGCGGACGGACGGCCAAATTTTTATTCGATTTTTGGATTCTACGTCCCTTGAAATGTAAACCAACAAATTTTGAGGGGGTGTTAAAAAAAAAAAATTTTGGTCAATTCCAAAGGTTCATTATTGAAAATAATAAACCAAAATTTGTGATTACTAGTCAGTACACAAGTTTCTGGAGAGACCGTTATTCTTAGAGACGTCACAAAAGCGGTAAGTAAGCTTCCTAACGAACCAAGGTACAAGACATGTTCGCCTTTGGGGATAGGACAAAAGTCCTTCGAAAACAAATTTTCAATCGCTCTCCACATTTTGGACCTTTTTGAACAATTTTGGTTTCGTGTCAGTCTGACTATCTGCGAATCCTCGAAATAGATTGAGGAGTATCAAGTCCGATTTCGTTGATCATTTGGGGGATCTCATTTGAGGAGAGTGCAATCTGAATTTTACATATTTTACGACAATAAATCGACCCTCCGAGTAATTAAAACCAACGGAGCGTTAAAAAATAATTAAAATGTAATTTTAATTGAACTTGGAAACTGCTCACAATAAAATGTAATTTTCGATCGGGTTTGCACCGAAATATATTGGAACATAAAGAATCCTACTAAAGTTGAGTAATAGTGAATTTTCGGAAAAATTTACGACCTTTAAATCGTCAAATACTAGGTACTTTTTGTCTGTCACTTAAATGCGAGGTTTATTTCTGGATATTTTATAAGATGGGAGCAATTTGAATTCGAAATATCAGATAGATGTGAGCATAAAAAGGAAGCTTTATGAATATAAAGGAACCACGTACGTACCTATTGAAATTTTAAAAGTTTCGTCGATTCACAAATTTAAAATTTGGGAAATTGACGACGCTGATACATTGTGACATGAATATGTTTTTCTGGACTGAGTAGGTATTTGCGGCTTCGCTACAGTCACGATTTATTACAATGCGAACCGTCATGAAAAAATTGCCGATTTTTTCAGCCTCACAACTACCCCTGGTTACTACGCTCGATTCTAGCTAATAAACTTCATAAAAACTTCTTTATAAAAAATAAAAATACGGAAGATAGACCTACGATAAAAAAAAAAAAACTTTATTGGCATCAATTTCACATCTTACAGCCAGCGTTAACTTAGATAAGGTACCTACATTAAAACCTTAAATCAATGATTTCAAATATTATGTCGAATGTCAGTAAAAAACGCTGCAAATTATTACACAATGGTTTATTATTTTTCTATATAGATCACTCGTCTACAAAGCCACCAACCATCCAACTTGAAGAAAAACATCGATCGCATTTCGGTCAGCTAAAATTTGAACGGAGATTAGGCCTCTTTTGCGATTCACACTCGTGTTTCTGATTTATCGTACGTAAAACCCTTAAATTCTCGTAGCAAGTGAACGGTTTGTCCTACAGAGCTCCGGGTGGTCTCAAAAAATTCTAAAAATTTTATTTCAAAATTTTATTTTTCAAATTGGAAGAAAAACAATACCTTTATATCAAAATTTTTTTAGTTTGGGCGTTTTCAAAATTCAATTTTGAACCCTTAGAAGTGACCTACATCAACCAAAATCTTCGGGGCACAGCTAGACCCCAAATGGAGCCTACATACCAAATTTCATCAAAATCGGTCAATGCTAAGTGGCAAAAGTGCCGCGTACGGCGGACGGACGGCCAAATTTTTAAAAACCTTAAAGGGCCAAATTTTTAAAAGCCTTAAAGTCCAAATTCGATTTTTGGATTCTACGTACCTTGAAACGTAAACCATCAAATTTTGAAGGGGTGTTGAAATTTTTTTTCTTGGTCGATTCCAAAGGTTCATTATTGAAAATAATAAACCAAAACTTAAAAATACTCGTATATACTTCAAAATTTTCAGAAATCAATAAAACATTTAAATTAAAACTGATCACCAGTTCAGCGATAGAATTGAACATAATTGATCTTTCTGTAACATACGAGTATTCCGGGCAAACGAATGCAATGTGTTCCAAACCCTCAAAATCACCTCAATATTCACTCGCGACTTTTCGGCCTATTTTATGGAGATATGCTCTGTATAATCCATCTCCCCTTTGCAGTCTTAAAAGGGCGGAAAAGAAACGTTTTTCTTTTCCTGAAATTTTCAGATACCACGGGAGATTTTGGAGCGGGTATGAGGGTTCTATGTCGGTTCGTAGACGGATAGGCGTCGTGGTACTGCTGCCAATTCTTTCTCGTTTTTCCTCTGAATTTGACGTCCAAATCTGTGTGCGGCAGGAATACTGTACCTAGTAGAGTTTCCGGACTGTGCTCCATTTAATATTTTTAATTCAATTATTTTTAATATTTAATCGCAGATCATTTAATCAATTTTACGCCATTTTTCCCCACCAAGAATTTTTTAAAATCTTTACTTCGCGACAAATGGTCACATGGTATTCGTTGAAATGAACATGTTAACGCTTTCGTGAATCGTGACGTGACGATCGGTCGCGAAGGTGGATTTGGTTGCGATTTCGTGACGTAACGTGTCTTACCATTCTTTGAATTCAGCACTGAAGAAGTACCATCTTCCAAAATTAGAACTTCGTAAATTCGATGGAAATGTGAAAGGTTGGCTCGAGTTTTGGGGATTTTTCTCAAAAATTCATGATTCAGAAATTGATCCACGCACCAAGCTCGCCTTTTTGGTGCAGGCTACTGAAAAGGACTCCCCTGCTAGAATTCTAGTTGAAAGTTATCGGCCAACAGCAGACAACTATTCCAAAGATGTCAAGGACCTCAAATGACGATTCGCCCTAGATGAACTCCTTGTTGAAGTGTATGTGAGGGAACTTATACAACTCGTTATTCACCAGCTTTCAAGTAAAGGGACTACCAGATTACTATAATTTTATGACCTGTTGGATATGCCGCCACATGACATCCACCATTAGAATCATGTCTGCTGCATGACCTTTTGATCACCTGGGAGAGAAAACGATCAGAGTACCAGCACAGCATATCAAGTAGGAAAGTAGATAACGCCCCAGATACATCGGAATCTGTAGATTACCTACAGATGCCTCTGAACTTCGTGAGGATAGAAGTAGAGAGAAGTAGAGGTTCGTGATAGTTTCAAGTTTGATTCAGAAAAGCCCACGAAACTTCATGATTCCAAGACAGAATGTGCAAGTGCAGCGTCATCAATTTCTTCTGAAAACCCCAAGGAAAAGCTGTGTGCATTTTTATGTCAAAAGTGGTGGTCGGAAAAATAATGGGATCATTATTAAATAATGAATGAATTTTTGTGGAAAAATTTTTGGATTGGACACAAGGTTGAAATGTGATTTGTGTGTAAATACGTCATGGAGTTCCAAAACTTGGCATTTAAAACATCGGAGATGTTCTAAAAATATTAATGTTCTCAACTACGCGTATTATTGATACTCGTCCGATTCGTACAATTGTACCTACTCCTATTATTAAGATAAGGAGCTTACCTTCTTTATCTTGCCTTTGAAAAAAAAAGAAAAACTCGGGTTGAAGATGAAGTAGCAAGGACCTGTTTTGTGATGTAGTCAGCTGTCGAGGGCATCGACCTCGAGCCACCTGCAATGTGCAACTATAATCACTTCTGCAGCCCTACTCAGCCTTTTCTCGGTGGAGCAAAACGTTTATAATGGCTACTTGAATGCGAGAAATTCTTTTAAACGGGGACGACGAAGTTCTAGAACTGATTATTTCATAGGATGTCAGTGCGAACGCTCCATTTCGATCGAAACCGGCGAAGAGAAATGAGATTTGTAGAACACTTTTCATTAGTGCGCTAGCTGATGATGTAATTAATAAGTCTGCAATTTAGGTTATAAGGGACGATCCTGGTACCGGGAATCTCACTTCGGAATATGATGAAAATTGTGAAACTTCTGCGTGCTCAATTTCACATTTGCGTAAGCTCAGAGGCTACCAATTATTCGATAAATGTGAAACTCGTGAGGAGCTACCAAGATGACTAGTCTGAGTAAAATTGAAGAGAAGATGATTTTCCTAAATTTTTGTAGTACTTAATAATTGCGCGACATCAATCTGGGATCAATAGAATTCGAGTAGCCCGACCAGAACACTTGAACATTTCAAAAAAATCGGATAACCAGTTCAGAAGTAACCTGGGAATGTTATAATGATTCCCCGTTGCAATTAAAATTACTTGCTCAGAACTTCGAGTGGGGTAAATTTTCAAAACGTAGACAAATAGCGAGTTTTTCGAAATTTTTAGTGGATATAGCAATATTGCATTGTAATGTTTCTATTCGAAATCAACGGGAAAATCTTCTATCAGAATCCTTTTACTGATTTTGATCTATTTGGTTTGATTTGTGGAATTCATAAGAAACCAATCTGAAACCTACCCTCCAAATTTGTGCAAATCGGACCATTACTTTGTGGCATCTTTGTGGAAAATCACATGTTGATACGTTAGTACTTGACCATTCGGTACCTTCAGAGGTGATGAAATTCAGAGGGGCCCATCTAAAAAGCTTTCAACCAAATATCGGGCCATAATTTCCCATAGTAATGACCGGGACTAGAAATTGGACGTTTTCACGCGATTTCCTAGGTAGAAGAAATTTATTGGCAATCAATCGAAGTCTAGATCGAAATACTCTCCAAATTTGTGCTATCTGGGATTACTAGGAACTGAGAAGAAAGTAGTTAAATCGTAGTCATAATGTCTACTATCCATCCCGCACATTTCCTGATATTTTCATCCCGCAGTTTTTGGTTTCACTACCGATCTAATCACCTAAAATTTGTACACCGCCTCAACATCTAGTAACCATCACAGATTTGCATAGTTTCGCTACTCTTTGCTATACAAGGTGTACCAATCAATACCTGGTGGTCAATACCTCAGGGGTTGGTTTTACAACTAATTTGCAACAAAGAATGTCTTATAACACATATTCTTTATTCAACTTAAAACCCAAATTTTTTCACACTTAAGATTTTATTTATGCTTTCGAAATTGAATCTCAAAAACAGCTGTATCTACTTTAATTAACACAGTATTTAAATCTGACGATACCGTTGGGAAGAGCGTTCCTTTCCCCTACCCACACAGGTGTATAGCGAAGTAATAATTGTACGAATTCTCATCATTTTATGGACAGAAGGGAAGTTTCAATTTTAATTATTACACAGCCGAATTAAAGCTTTTGGAATTCCACATCCAATTTGGTTTATTTTTGTTTGGAAGTAAAGGAGATGAGGTAGCTAGACTGCTCAAGGTTTGAAAAAAATTGACCCGAAGAAACTTCGTTTACCAAATGGCAGCTCTCAGGAGAACCATAGAGAAGTTTTAACTCAACAGCTGATGAAACTTTATCAATTCTGAAGTCCTCCTAAAGAGACAACGAGGGACTGAGATTGGCGAAAAATGTGCTTATGAGGGTGGTGAAACCATTCATGGATTAATGCAAAGTGACCAATAGGAGATTAAGGAGCCCAAAGCTTCCCTACCATCGGTAGTGAGGAAGGAGTGTACGTTTGTAACTTCGGAGAATCTGGAGCTAAATTTCTTCCTGTCTCCTTCCTTTCTATCCGGACTAAACGACATGTCGACGAATGTTGCTATATAACCATGACAATATTTATTTAACCAAGGCGACGATACGCGATCGTCCGAATTCGTATAAAACATGCAGTCAATCATAATTGTTTGATAGTCGACCGAAGCTTTTATAATGTAAACATCAACCGAGCCTTTCAAACTAGGGAGAAAGATTGTTTTATACAAGAACCTCATCTCTCTCTAACGGGGCAAAGTTGTTTTCAAACGAACCCCAAGAAAGTGTAAAACGAACATTCATGTTGTGAAATATACTGGTGTATATTTATACTACTGGGAGAGGGAGGGAATGAGAAAGACGGAATATATGGGATGAGAGGTAATTTTTTTTTTTTCGTTTTTAGGATCGTCAGAGAGTCAAAATAAAAGGGACAAACCCCGAATAGGCTTGAACGGTTAAAGGGTTAAGCCTGGCTTCTAGGCTTCTAGCTATAGACGCCCTCGTGATCCCCCTGGCTCCCATAGTGAAGGTTTAACGCGTTGATGTATGGGACGGTCTTCGGACGGGATAGGTGATATTTTTCGAAGGCCCCCCTCTTGGACAGAGTTCGCTGCACCGGGCAGTGTTGCCACCGTGTTCGATTAGGAGGTAGGAGTGGAAGGACTCCTAAACATTCCTACGGGGTATTCAATAATTCTATTGACGAGATCAAATTATCCCACTCCGTTTCCAATTTTGATTCACCGCTTCAGAGATTGATTTAGTCCAGGTGAAACTAGCAGTTGGCTCAGCATCAACAGTTCCTCAGGTACTTGAAGATGGGACAGCAACCTGCCATCAGCTTCCCATTGTCACAGCCTTTCTCGCCTCTACACAGCCATCTTGATTTTTACAAAGAAAGCGGACTCTATCAGCCTTCTCCATGGATGACGACTTCAACTGACTATCCTCTACTGCAGATTGCTCTTTCCGGGAGTGCCTGAGAGCAGGGCTCAGCTCGTTTGTTTTCCCATGCTTATCGTCCCCATTTGCTGTAAATTATTACTTACCTACTTGGGCTTAAGCCACCCTCTAACTAGAGACATGGCTGCTACAAAATAATTAGGCTCAAGATATAATCCTATAATGCGCCTGAAAGATGGTCACTGAAGGAAGCATCCAAATCATCTGAGATTTAGTGATCAAAGGTTCTTTAGTTAATCAATCAAAGGGTATGAAGGAATACACCCGATTTACATAAGGATTAATGATCCAAAGTTATTGTGCTCCCTGTAACAATTCAATCGAGCTATACTGTTGATCTCATTCGATTCAAAGTTGATCAAATACAATTGAAGCTTTACTCACTATTTATGGATCAAGAATAAGGTACTTCTTTACCCGAGACAGTCCGGCAAAGAAGGATGATCTTATGCATCCTCAATTTTGCCAATTCCTTCTAAACTAGTGGGCTTTTGGAGCTGGAAATTTAGGATACGGTGTTTCCGATGTTGCTGAATCCAATTTTGAGTTCCCAAACTTCTGTCCCTTCATCATTTCCATTTTCGGATTTCCGATGCTCAAACCAAACTTTTCTTAGTTATGTTGATACTGAAAGGGTTGTCGGGTTGACCTAAAATTTGGACGACTAGTAAAAGAGAGTCATCATCATTGTTTTCCAAAGGTGGTTTATCGACGCTATAATTATTGATCGATCCAAATCCGATAGCACCACATAATATTTACGACCGTGGATCGTTGATATCTTCGAACGTCTTAAGCCAAATGCTACCGAACATAATTTTTTTCAAATGTCCGCTTTTTATATCAACGTCCATCCCGAGGAGTCTTCAATGCACCTAAGTTTTAACTGAAGACACTAAAACTCCACAATAAGTGCCATTATTTGTGAAGCTAGGTACCGTTTTAACAACGGAATATAAACCACTTCTCCTGGAAAAGTCGAATATTCTTCTCAAATCATGTAGAAATAATAACAACTCTTAACTTGACAAGGAAGCAAAGATATTTTGGAGTTGTAAAACCATCGTTTCCCCATCTAATATTTTTTGTTATTACCGCATCCCGGTAGTTTGGTTAGGAACCATAATCCGGACCATAATCTGGAGTTTCGATCATTAACTGTAATCCAGGAAATCGGTACTTTTTGTTCATTGACGTTAGGTTCTTTTTTTTACAATTTCGACTCAGGATTTTTTTTATGTGAAAATTCAGTACGCTTCGACAGTAATCAGTTTCTGTGATGAAGTATTCCAAGACAAATCAGGTGACTACCTAACCATAATAGTATCCCCAGACTGGACTGAAACTGAAAATTGGTGTGAGAATCAGTTTGCGAATAGACCAGATCTTTCTCCATCTTTATACATCTTATAAAGTGCCTCCAAAGGATTAGTATTGTATTACTTCAGAAAGGTCAGTATTTTGCTTCATCCTTCCTGGATTAAAATGACGCAGCTCGAGATATGATGCGCCTAAGCGAACGGATGAGAGTTACGTAGGTGAAGACGCTGGACAGGTTCTTCTGACTAGGAAGGAATCGAAGGTGGTCATGAGTAGATTAATTGATACAAATGTTGTGCAGCAGGTTGAGATGTGTGAGATTATGATGCGTCGCAGCAAAAATTGAAAGTTCCAGTGTGAGTGGCTCTCCATGGAGTGCTTGTAGAGTCCTGGATGATGGACACGTAGGTGAAGACGGACAGGTTCTCCAGACAAAGAAGGAATCGTAGAAGGTCCTGGAAACGTGTTGTGGTGTATTGATTGCACCTGGTGTAATGTTGGCTGTGCAATAATTGGCCAAGTGATCAGCGTCGTCGAATTTTTCATGAGTTGCTTTTTCGACTGTTAGAAGGTAATTATGGGGTGTTTCCATGGTCAACAAGGATTTAACTGATCTTTGGCTCTGTTTGTTCTGCGATCGATCGAACTGTAAAATCGCCAATAATATTACCTCTGATTGTCTAGTGTTCGGTTACTCACAGACCAATAATATTCTCTGGGTTGAAAACTCCGATTGTATTCTCTAGAAGTATGGTATTAAATCATCTTCCTCGTTAACTTCTCCACAAATAATCCGCATTTTGTCAGGCACTAGTCTTATTTCCCGTGCTTTCTCTCAGTCCAAATTTTTTCTACTGAAGTCCTGCCGTGCTGTCCCAATTTACCTCGTTTGTTCATTCTTCCGGATCTTAATCCTGACTATAATTTCGGCTGGGTTCCCGACAGATATAAAACCAAAATTGTTTAAAAAGCTATGCAATGAATAGAGGGAACATAAATTTTGCTTTTGGGGTAGGTTCACTATGAAAGTATAAATGAAAGTTTTCCTACTTTAGGTTCCTAGTGAGGAGGCGATGCGGTGCGACAGATTGAACTGTAGACTATAGATACTCGAATTCATCATCAAACTCAAGATATTCGGCGTTCTGATGAAACCAAGAACCATTCGCTAGTTCGTATGCGTGAAATAGAATTCAAACGAAATCCGGCCGTTCAGGGTTGGCACCCCTGATTATCTTCGGTCCCCCCACATCTTCCGTGGACACTAAAAGCCGCTGTCACCGACGTCCCCACTTTCTCGAGTGTGTTTTTTTAATTCGTGTGACAAACTGTTCTTGGGAGACAAGTTAATACTCAGTTCACCCCCATTACTTCAGGAAGGCAAAGATTTGGCCGGTGTGACAATTTTTTGGCTCGTTGACGATGAATTTTTTATATTTTTTATTGGAAAGAGTCTCTTCTATTTGTAAACTGAAAAATTAGAGTGGATGGCCATTATTTTTCAGCCTGTTTTTCTCCTTTAAAAAAAAAATCAAAAAAAAATCTGGTTGTGGTTTTAATGAAATTACACTTTGGTGTTGCGGCAATGAACCGACTCTCAGGCCTTTGCAATTCAACCCGTACATCCCCAGAGAAGTAAAAATCAAAATCGTTCCATAATTTCGTAGAATAGATAGACGTGAGGAAATATTGCTTTGAAGCCTTGAAACGCAAAATGCGGGGTGATTTCGATTTTGGAGGTCCCAAAATCACTCGACTTGCTGCCCGGTAGTGAGGAGCGAATACTTACTGAAGTCCTCCTGCAACAGTAACATTGTAGTGGTGTTTGTGATTATTTTCCCCGTAGTTATCAAAGCTGTCTCGGGTTCTGAGAACGGAATGAGGGTGTCGGGAAAGATCGAGCCCTGAAACGCGATACTGTGACTCAACTTGGCCGATTAAGGGCATGAAAACGGCCTGCAATATGAATCTGGAAGGGTCGAATTCACTATATACCCATTTAAAAGCTGCAAATCTAGGTAACTTCCACGTAGAGTTATCTTTGGACCATTATGAGTCTCATCAGATGATGAGGCATCGCTGCTTGAAGATGAAACTGTCTAGCCAACTGAAAACTACTCTTGAAAGATGAAGGAAGGTATCTACAAGCGTCCAGCCCCAATCTTCCATGAATATATGCCAATAGATGGCTTCTTCATCAATTTAACAAAAATGAGACTTTCAAAATCTTTTCATTCGAATTTTCATTTTACAGCTTTTTGAACAACTTTAATTCGGTTTTTGATGTCTGTCTATCCATGGGATCTGTCGGTCTTATCCATGGTCGATTCCTACCTCTGAAATACCTATTTCCTGGAGATATTGTGTACGTAGGAAGTCCAATGATATAATCGGACCCCTGAATGTTGGAACATTGAGGGGTCCCTTCTAACGTAGAACCATTTCTCTTTCAGGAAGAACTGAAAATCAAACAAGAAGACTACATTCAAACTTCGGAGGACCCTGGTCTAGGTAAGCATTTTTGTTAAACAATACTATTGCAACAATTGGGAGGTTGACAATAGGGTGTGCGCCTGGGTAGGAAAAACTGTTTATTGTTATTTTTAATCTAAGGTAGACCTCATTCTGAGAATTTTGGTACCAACCGCGACCTTCTAGCGTGTGTAAATCTTTTACTATGAATTTTTAAAGTTACGACCGTTTATGACGTCACAGTGGGCTGGGGGGTCCCGCCCAGGCGAGAGGGGCGCGTGACGTCATAAACGGTCGAAACTTTGAAAAATCATAGAAACAGATCTACTCAAGCTAGAAGGTCGCGGTTGGTGCCAAAATTCTCAGGATGTAGTCTACTTTCGATTAAAAATCTAAAAAAAAATCAAGGCGCACCCCCCATTGTTTTTTCGAAATATTCCCGAAATAGCGCACTATCGTTTTTCTTCGTCGACAAAGCCATCATCCATGTAAAATATTACAAAATAGCTGCATAGAAGCAATCCTGTACAAGGTTGCAAGGTAGAAATGCTTCAAACCTCAATTAAGTCAAAACGTTAAGTTTTCTACCCTCATTTGACTGTCTTTTAGCCGTTCACACGTTGGGGAAAGTAATAATAGATAGTTTTTCATTTTGTGAACGTGCGTGATACCGCCAAGTACACCTGCCGATATACCCAACTCGGTTTCCAAGGAAATTGTTTTAGGTACATAGTTTGATGGAAAAATTATTTTCCTTATCCTATATTTTAGGTGTCGAATTAACCCCACTGGACATGTGTGGTATCTTGAAGGTATGTAAACGAAATAATGATCAGTTGTATACGATGTTAATTTTTTATTGACAATAATTCATTAAATGGAGGAAATATTTGCAATCAACCTTCAAGGTTAAGTTTCGTAGACTTTCTTAAGTGAAAATTCAATCAAAAAGACAATGTTAAGAAAAGAGCTAGGAGATTCTGTTGGACTGAAAATGTGGGTTTGGTGGGAATTTGATGAGCAGTTGACTTTCTTCTTTAGAACTGACTCTCCCCACGCTCTTATCTTCTTGAAGTTTCCTCGACGTTGTGAACTGTAAGGTCAATGGTACATCTCAAGGTTCTCCACCTCAGCATTCAACACCGCTGAAGTCCTTGAGTAATAAGGACTGGCTCGTTGTTTATTGTTTGCCGTTATGAATCATAAACAGCACAGTGAGTTCTCGTACGCCGGGATGCCTGTTGAAAAATCAACTGAAAATTGTCGGATAAAAATTTCACCGAGTCTACTCGGTAGTCGTTAAAATAATACCATTACTTCCAATACATAAGATTCGTCAATCCAATTCAATTATTGTTCCGCCTAGTGTCATATTTTGGATTTATCATTCGAAATCGGGAAATTTTACATCATAGTTAGCTGAGTGGATGATAATCTATTAGCCTATTCGAAAACTTATTAGAAAAAATCCTGTTCCTCGGTATACGAATGATTTTCATCTTTAAAATACTTTTGAAAATAAATTTTGACATTGACCTCAGATTATTCCCCAAAGAATTCAACAATATAGTAAGTAATATAACATTTTCTGACCAACCTTGGAGATTGAAATGTTCTGAGGATCCTGACTCATCCAGTGGTGCAATTCACGACCCTACGAAAAAAAAATCGTTGATCTTTTTTTTGTGCTCATTCCAAGTTTAGCGCCAAAATATTTACATACTATAGTAAGATAATTTGAATCTCAATTTGGACAATTATTGGACAATCTCTTCGTAATGTTTTGCCCGTTACAAGGATTTCATGACAGGCAGAAAGACAGACAGACAGATCAAAAATTTTCAGGAAGGCCTAACAAGTAAAACAAGAGTAGAAATTTTAATTTTGGAGAACATTTTTTAAATTTGAATCAATGTTCAATTATTAAACACCATCATATTTGTTGAAAACACAACCCTGAAGATGTCAAAAAATTGTGGTCCAGAGGCGCCAGTTTCAACTTTTTTGGCACTTATTAGCTGAAGTGACACGTAATAATGTGATGAACTTTTGGAACAACATTTTCATAAAGAAAATATTCATAATTTTCATTAAAAAAAATATTGCGAAACGAAATTTTTTTTCTAAAATTTGCTTGAAACAGAATTTTACCCACTTGTACCTCTACCATCTCGTCTATCTTGTCTACTACCATCACAATCCTACCCTGTGAAACGGATCGTCGACGTCTTTGCCGACGACCGGTAATAAATGCGGTCAGGATGTTCACCTCATGGGAAGATCGAGGCGCCTCCTAATTGGTTTGTCTTGTTGAAAAGGGGATGACTAACAGCTCGCAAGTGACTGCCAGGCATCCTCACACGTGGTGAGTCTCCCTCAAGCCTCCTAACCTGTCCCTGTCAGTCACTTCTTTAAACCAACCTTCAGCTACGAGTATACCCAACGTCTTTAGCACCCTCGGCACCTTCCTTTGTAGCACTTTTCATCCGTCAAAATATTTCAGAAAAATATAAACTGAAACATTTTTTCCCCTCGGGAACTGGGTAAATATTGTGGAACGCAGGATAATACGTTTACAAACTTGGTGTCTTGGACATTTATTATAGGAGCTGTGTACTGTAAATTTGAGCAAAATGAAACTATTAATAAGTAGAAAAACAGTTGGTGCAAGTTTGTTCGTTTTACAGTACAGTTTAATAGCAGAAATTAAGATTCTCCAAACCTCATTTTCAATGTCACTTCGATTTCGATCCAACTTGGAGTCATTCAAATTATTCCGTACGAATTTCACCATGATCAGATTATCAATAATCATTGAGCACGAGCAACTGTGAAACCCTTACAACATGCATAATATGCATTGGATATTTTGTATGTTGGATATTATCCAACGTATCGAACTTTCCAATGTATCAAAGTGTCCAACGGATCTAACTTTCCAATGTATCTAAATTGATGTCCAAAGGACATAACTTCCTAATGTTGGTATCAAAAAGTCCAACGTATCAAAGTTTCCAATGAATGAAAGCGCATCCAAATTTCCAGTCGTATCAAAATTTCCAATTTCTCAAAATATCCAGCATATTAAATTTTTCAATATCAAAAATATCCAATGTATCAAACTTTCCAATATCACAATGTAAAATGCATCAAACTTTCCAATGTATCTAAATGTCCAACGGACATAACTTCCTAATGTTGGTATCAAACTTTCCAATGAATGAAAGCATATCCAAATTTCCAGTCGTATCAAAATTTCCAATTTCTCAAAATGTCCAACTTTTCAAACTTTCCAATATCAAAAATATCCAATGTATTAAACTTTCCAATGAATGAAAGCGTATCCAAATTTCCAGTCGTATCAAAATTTCCAATTTTTCAAAATGTCCAACATATTAAATTTTCCAATATCAAAAATATCCAATGTATCAAACTTTCCAATATCACAATGTCCAATGTATCAAACTTAACAATGTTTCTAAATGTCCAACGGATATAACTTCCTAATGTATCAAAAAGTCCAGCGGAACAAACCTTCCAAAGTATCAACATGGCCAACGTATCAAACTTTCATACATATCAAAATGTCCTACGGGTCAAACTTTCCAATGTATCAAAATGTCCTACTTTTCAAATTTTCCAATATCTAAATGTCCAACGTATTAAACTTTCCAATATCAAAATGTCCAACGTACCAAAGGTTACTATGTACCTATCATAATGTCCAACGAATCAAAATGTCCAACATATTAAATTTTCCAATATCAAAAATATCCAATGTATCAAACTTTCCAATATCACAATGTCCAATGTATCAAACTTTCCAATGTATATAAATTTCCAACGGATATAACTTCCTAATGTATCAAAAAGTCCAACGGATCAAACCTTCCAAAGTATCAACATGGCCAACGTATCAAACTTTCCAATATCAAAATGTCCAACGTATCAAACTCTCCAATATCAAAATGTCCAACGTACCAAAGTTTACTATGTACCTATCATAATATCCAACGAATCAAAATGTCCAACAGTGAAAAGTGAGTCCCTCAAACATGGAGGGATGGTGTCACCTAAGAGATATTAAATTTTGTATTAATTGAACATGATTTTGGGTTTTCCATAGGAGTGCCTCCCAAATCTCCAGACAGAAAAAATCTCTCGGTACCTCCTCTCTACAAGGCAGTTTGTGTTTGAACTTTCTTCAATTGAACTTTCCTTTATTTTTCTCTGAATTGTTTCATTTATGAAAACGAAATGTTTAATCTATGAATACGAAATGTTTCATCTATTTACGAGGAAATGAACATCGGATTACTGAGGTCATTAAAGGGTGAAATAATTTGGCGTAAGCTGAGAAGTGGGGTCAAATCTGACGTGATGAGGGTGCTGAGAAGCAACAGGATTCTCCTTCAGCCCTCGGGCGCTTTAGTCCATTTACCTCTCGTTACCACCATTAAGAGATAAGGGTTGTTATCAATCTCTCCCCCGTGTTTACGCAAACGAGTAATGATTATTTTTTTCCCAGTACTCCCGTTCGGATCGTTGAGCGCTTTTACGAACTAGTTAGGGTTGAACTGTTTGCCCCGCGGGTCAGCTCGAATTTCGTAAACAAAGACTTGTATCGAAATACGTTTCCGCAAGCAGCGTCTATGGGGGAACTAAGTTGTGAAAGGTTCCCAGAATGTTCGATTTGAAACTCTCAGGGGTAGGTAAATTGAGATACCTACTCGAAGGTTCAACCGGAGGTAATTGGATTCTACATCCAGTTTAAATTACAAGTATATACATAGTATATACACTTTTGTTTTTGGTTACCTCTTTACGAGGACCTCCTCGTTTTCAGATATGCCGGGTGTCTACACCTAAGTTTGGTCAAAAATTCGGGTTCGATTCTACACAGAATTTTCAACAAAAAATCTTGTTTTCCAAGTTTTTTCTCTTTTTATTTCGTGTATAACTCCCGTTATTTACTTAGTAAATTCAAATTTGAGGATTTCGTTGGAAAGATTTTCTATTTACCTACCTAGTGCAAAACCAAAATCTTTTAGAAATGAAAAAAAATGTTTAAAAATCAAGTCAAAACCCAGTTTTAACATTTTTTGAAATTTTAAATTAGAAACTAGGTCGAGTTGGTCGATGATTGGGGGAGGGGGGGCTTTTAGGTTAAATCTAACGAAGTGGGTCAAAAAGTGCCAAGAAACGCTGAAAAGTAGAGTCACCGATTTGAACTTGGTTCTCAGGTGAAAATCCAATTTCCGGAAGTGAAAAATCTGAAACCCATATTGTTCGCCACAAAGAGGTCGAATCTTGAGTTCTTCGAGCTTCAAAAAAAAGAGTAAAAAAAACAACGATACCAGGAGTTGAGAAATTTACCGCGAATCGGGCTTTCAGCAGGTTCAACGAGAGGGAAAAAATTGCTGACATTGAAAAGAGACTCTTTTTTACTCTGTCGTGACCTAGAAAAACGCTACGGATTTCGTTTTTCCCCAGTGTCATCACCAGGCTGTGCAATTGAATCTGGTGGTGGGGTGGGAGTTGCGACACGGTTTTTGCCATCAGGCCCAAACGAAAGAAACTGGGTCAAGTGGAAAACAATGGGAGGACTTTTGAGGTAGGTCCGGTCGCCAGTCTTTGGCGTTTACACTAGAAAATTCGCAAGGGACCGAGAATTTTGCCATTTCAACTAGATCGAAAGTCCCATTCGTGCAAAATGAGTGATTGATCGGATTTTAAACAAGGGGGAATAGCGATTTTCAGAATTTTGATCTATGCTTTTTTTTGCTTTTGGTTTATTATTTTTATTAGGTAATGAACCTTTGGAATCGACCAAGAAAAAAAAATTTTAACACCCCCTCAAAATTTGATGGTTTACGTTTCCAGGTACGTAGAATCCAAAAATCGAATAAAATTTGGACATCCGCCGTACGCGACACTTTTGCCACTTAGCATTGACCGATTTTGATGAAATTTGGTATGTAGGCTCCATTTGGGGTCTAGTTGTGCCCCGAAGATTTTGGTTGATGTAAGTCACTCCTAAGGGTTCCAAAATCAATTTTGAAATCGCCCTAACTCAAAAAATTTTGTTATTAAGTTATTGTTTTTCCTTCAATTTAAGATTCTATAGAATTTTTAGAATTTTTTGAGACCACCTGGAGCTCTGTAGGACAAACCGTTCGCTCACAACGAGAATTTAAAGTTTGGACGTACGATAAATCAGAAACACGAGCGTGAATTGCAAAAGAGGCCTAATCTCCGTTCAAATTTTAGCTGACCGAAATGCGATCGATGTTTTTCTTCATGTTGGATGGTTGGTGGCTTTGCAGACGAGTGATCTACATAGAAAAATAAAAAATGATAAACCATTGTGTAATAATTTGCAGCGTTTTTTGTTTGCTGCCACACATTGAGGCAGTCAGAAAACCGACCAAACCATGATTGATAGGGGATATGTCATGTTTGCACACAACATGAACACCACACTTTTAGCAAGGTTTTTTCAAAATGTTCTCCATGAAAATCAGTTTTCTGAGATTCTGAGAAGATTCGTTACGGACCATTTTGAGCCATCCAGGATACAGGCTTTTGGGGGCCGTTCTTGAGCTCAACTGTTTGAGCGATCCCCCTACAATTTGGTACAACCACAGTGAACGGAGTAATGAGCTAAAAAACATAATTTATTACATTCAACCGAAACCAGTTTAAAACTCTCCATTACTGTATCGGTTCTTCTGAAACAATTTACGCACAACTTTTGATAACTTGTGATAGAATTTGATTTAGATGAAAAAAAAAAACGTCTGCCAAGTGGGTGTGGCATAATATGCCACTATATAGCGTGTAAGCCTAACTGGTCTGCCATACGGTACCAGTCGATTCTATAACTAATTTGCAACAAAAAATGTCTCTTAGCAATTTTTTAAAAACCCTTCGTTTTCGAGTTATTTTAACTTTAAACTTTTTTCTCGTGATTTTGACCTTTTATCATTAAATTGGTCATAACTCCATAAATTAGCTGTATAAATTACAATTTGAGGATACCGTTGAAAAGAGCATTAAATATCCTATCGGATAGATGCCTTAACTTTTTTTTAGTCAAGGTTCAAGACATGAAAAAGTCCTCTAAAAAGAGAATTGTACGTAATTTTGGAAACCTTGCATTTTTTCAATCGCAAATTGAACTACGAGAACCCGTATTTTTTCAAGATGCAAGAACAGTAAAAACCGCGCTAGAATGTCAGCTTTCCAATGGTATAGTTAAAAAATATTTTACAACCAAATTTAGGGGAGAAAAACGTGCATTTATTCAACGAAATCAGCGCTCTGGCCTCCAGGTCTACGCGGTCAACTGCGGCGCCGACCCCCCAGACCTTCGAGGCTGAGCGCTGATTTCGTTGAAAAACGCTGCAAATTATTACACAACGGTTTATTATTTTTATATAGATCACTCGTCTACAAAATCACCAACCATCCAATATGAAGAGAAAAAGAAAGAAAAAAAAAATCAAAAAATCAAAAAAAAAAAATCAAAATCACCAACCATCGATTGCATTTTGGTCAGCTCTAATTTGAACGGAGATAAGGCCTCTTTTGCGATTCACACTCGTGTTTGGATTTATATATATATGTATATTTCAATATAAACCCTTAAATTTTCGTAGGGAGCGAACGGTTTGTCCTACAGAGCTCCGCGTGGTCTCAAAAAATTCTGAAAATTCTATAGAATCTCAAATTGAAGGAAAAACAATACCTTCATATCGAAATTTTTTGAGTTCAAAATTTCAAAATTGATTTTGGAACCCTTAGAAGTGATCTACATCAACCAAAAGCTTCGGGGCACAACTAGACCCCAAATGGAGCCTACATACCAAATTTCATCAAAATCGGTCAATGCTAAGTGGCAAAAGTGCCGCGTACGGCGGACGGACGGCCAAATTTTTATTCGATTTTTGGATTCTACGTACCTTGATACGTAAACCATCAAATTTTGAGGGGGTGTTAAAATTTTTTTTTTCTTGGTCGATTCCAAAGGTTTATTATTGAAAATAATAAACCAAAATGCACGTTTTCTAACACGAACGTTTTCTAACGTTTCAAACACGAATTTCTCCCCTAAATTTGGTTGTAAAATATTTCTCAATTATACCATTGGAAAGCTGAGATTCTAACGCAGTTTTTACTGTTCGTGCATCTTGAAAAAATATGAGTTCTCGTAGTTCAATTTGCGATTAAAAAATGCGAAGTTTCCAAAATTACAAAAAAATTTCTTTTTAGAGGAAGTTTTCATGTCTCAAAACTTTCTAAAAAAAAAAAAAAAAAAATTAAGGCATCTATCTGATAGGAAATTTAATGCTCTTTCCAATACTATCCTCAAATTGTAACTTACACAGCTAATTAACGGAGTTATGACCAATTTAATGACATAAGGTCAAAATCACGAAAAAAAAAGTTTAAAGTTGAAATAACTCGAAAACGAAGGGTTTAAAAAAAATTGCTAAGAGACATTTTTTGTTGCGAATTAGTTCTAGAATCGACTGGTACCGTATGGCAGACCAGTTAGGCTTACACCCTGTATTATAGTTTCCTCGTATTCATAACCCGATTGTATAGATGGTCCGATGCATAGTAGTAGTAAATCTCAAAACATCAATCTCCAAGTACTTTGCACTACCTCATAGGGGACGTCAACCCGCACAATCTCTGAATTTTGTGGGAAAATGTAGAAGGATTGCAGGTTTGCGCATGCGCACAAAATACTTTACATTTTCATAAAGAACCATCTCCACACCAACTCGCATCTCCTGAAAATTTCATCGAAATCGGGTGATAATGGTAGAAATCAATGCCGTGGCGAGGATTTCACTTTTGCGCATTTGCAGTCGCTTCTATCAGTCCGATGGTGATGATTTTCATAGGGGACCATCTGCACGCAAACCCGCACAGTCCCTGAAAATTTAACCGAAATCGGATGAGAAATGTAAAAGTTATGGTGATATTTGGAATAAGCGTACTAAATATCGATGGAAAAGTTGTGGTATTAGCAAACCCGTACAGAAAAATAAAGTGTTGTGGAATGATTTGTAGCGTGAAAACATTTCAAAAATCACGTATCTATAACCATCAAAATGGAAACTAATAAAATGCCCTCGCCACACACTAGTGAATCGACAGACATACGAATATAACCAGGAACACGTATTACGAACCATTTCCTCCACGATTGACGAACCCACCTGCATGTTAGTTCGAATTTGGCAAAACAAAAAAGCAATAAGAAAAAAACATTAAACCATTTTAAAAAAAGATCGCCATCTCGTTAACACGGTGTTTTATTAGGTGTGAAGAGGGTCGTAAAAAATTGTTTAACAACTTTTCAATGCGCGGGTTTCTCTTCATCTTCGAGTTTTCAACGATCAATAAATGAAGGTGATATAATGGTTCTCAAGCCCATACAATTGTCGTTAAGCTGTTGTAACCTACATTTTCACCGTGATCCGGAAGGAGACCTCTGGTGTGAAAAAGGTTCGCGGGGAGTTTACTTCTCCGGGTCGTTTTATTATAATTTTTAGGACTATCGTAAACATTTCGGGGAACAATGGCGAAACGACGAAGCGTCTGAGAGAGAAAACTTACGATGATGAAACTGTGCTGAAGAAAATAAGCGACTCTGGTGGAAAAAATTTTTAAATATTTTAACAACAATTTTCGTCAGAAATTACCTGGAAAACCTACGGTTAGTTACTTTGAGTTCATTAAAGAAGCAAAAGCCTTTTGCGTTTGGATCAGAAAAAACGTTTAATATTTTTGATCTTATTGAACAATAATTGAAAAGGTGGTCCTCAGTAGGGTGACAATTCCTGCTTATCAACAGTGAAATTTTGGAGATTCCATCTCACGCGACGGTTGAGGAATTTTGATTCCAAAAGGTTCTATATACGTTTGGTCAAATGTGAGAAAAACTCGTAAAACCTTGAGCGACCTGGAAAATGTGCTAGGGTAAGTGCACCAGTGTTCGACGTCTTAACGTTTTTTTCCTAGCTTTTTAATCACAGCACCTTTAGTATCCAACCAATTTGATGATTTCACCACTTTTCTAATGGGCCAACATCTCAGGAATCGGAAACCAATTCAATTTTCATTAATAAACAAGAATTTAAGCTTTAAAACCTTCAAAACTGAATGTGGTTTTTTGTACCAGTTGTCGACATGCGATGCCCAGTTTCCGACAGGGGTTAGATCCTGTATTCGACACCCACCATTTTTCCATGGTTTATGAGGTAGTACCTATCAGTTACATGCAAATAGGTAGTACCTACCAGGTACATACAAATAATAGTCCAAGACAACAACTCTAAAAACATTTTTAATCATTGAAGAAACTCAACAGTTATAAGAATTGAAATTACACTATTAGAGATCATTTTTCAGAATGGAAATATTGAACTTAAAACTACTCACATAAAAACACAGCCTCATTTTCATACATTTTTTTAAACCCCATACATAATATACTCGTATCAGCTAACAGTCTTTCAAGTATTACGCATTAGTCTTAGAATCAGACTAGAAATTTGTGTGAATAAAATCACTCGCTATGAGATTGTGGAAAACCTTTTAATCAAAACGGAGTTGAGTAGAACGTTGGCCACAAAAATAATGAGTTACAAGTTAAATCGATTTCAACGGTTAGGTCATCATCAGTAACAAACAATAACTGAAGGTACATCACAGAGAGCATAGCTCCCAGGTCCCTTCACTTCTCTGAGCCAATAGGATTCTCCCTTCACTTATCTGATTGGGTATGACTTTCACTTTCTCGACCAATGGGATTCAAGCTTCCTTTCACTTGTGACTATATAGTCACAAGTGAAGGGACCTGGTAGGATCATCAAATGCCAATCAAGGCAGACAAAGTAAAAGGGAGCTCAAACATTGGTGAGGGTAACATTGTGAAGGTGAGACCAGGCTATTGTAGGAAGGAACCCATCAACGGTGAAACATGTTGAGGGACCACCTCATTCACACATTTACCAGACCTATCACTCTTAAGAATCTCGAACTTTTCAAGCACATCCAACATACCTCCCTTCGGGCAAAAATGAGGAAATTCTATGTACTGTCCGTTTGTCAGATCAAAACGTGCCTACGTGCTTCGTTACTTTTTATTTATTTCTAAATTGTAGTAGGTAAATAGTTTTGGAAAAATGTAAATTAGTTCAAAGTTTAATATGATTTTGAACGAGATTTGATATGTCATGTTTATGGATATACCTAGTACTTTTTGAAACAAAACTTCGCGATTATGAATGAATGAATACATGTGTTATTTGTTGTGTAACACATAGTGTATTAACAATAGTCAACATAAAATAAACCATGGCTAACAAAAGAATGTGATAAAGAAACAAGTGATAATACTAGGACTGGTAACGTAGGTAATGAGAAAACGCTGCAAATTATTACACAATGGTTTATTATTTTTCTATATCGATCACTCGTCTACAAAGCCACCAACCATCCAACATGAAGAAAAACATCGATCGCATTTCGGTCAGCTTTAATTTGAACGGAGATTAGGCCTCTTTTGCGATTCACACTCGTGTTTCTGATTTATCGTACGTCCAACCCTTAAATTCTCGTAGGGAGCGAACGGTTTGTCCTACAGACCTCCGGGTGGTCTCAAAAAATTCTAAAAATTCTATAGAATCTTAAATTGAAGGAAAAACAATAACTTAATAACACAATTTTTTGAGTTAGGGCGTTTTCAAAATTTCAAAATTGATTTTGGAACCCTTAGAACTGACTTACATCAACCAAAATCTTCGGGGCACAACTCGACCCCAAATGGAGCCTACCTACCAAATTTCATCAAAATCGGTCAATGCTATGTCAAAAGTGCCGCGTACAGCGGTAGGGGTGTGTCGGTCCAGATATTTCCCTGGAACGGTTCCAACGGTTACGGTGACAAAGATGTATCCGTTCCAAATTACTGTTACAGTTCCATTGCCGGTACAGGCGATCAAATCCCACTCACATGGCATGGATGAAGCAGGAAGTCAAATCCCTATCGTCCTTCTTCCATGCTTATGATCTAAACTTGCAATACAATAGCATCATTTTCCTTGACAATTCGCTAAAAGGAAGGAATTTGAACAAGTGTTACAAAAGAGGCAATTTATTATAAATAATAGTTACCAAACAATTCAAGGAAAGAATAATTACGTTGCAGTTTAAGAACTTAACATGACAATATTAAATTAATAAAACTGGAGACAACTTCCATGCTAACCTGTCCAGAAGATAACTTCCCGCACAAGAGCCATTCCATGAACCATTCTCAGTCCATGGAAGTAGTAAGGGCGCTTCCAGGTACAACATGGAACAGAACTGAGAACAAGATCCATGCTTACCGGTCCAGAGCCATTGAACCATTCTCTATGATATCTTATCGGTCCGGTTCCATCCTTACCGGTCCAGTTCCATCCTCACCAATCAGAATGATCAGATTGATGAGATGATTGATCAGATCATTCTGATTGGTGAGGATGGAACTGGACCGATGGAAAAGATTCTCTTCCCAGTCCAGAGACATTTCAAGATATCTCATCAGACCATGGAACTGGACCGGTAAGGGTAGAGTTTTTGTCACTGCGTGGAACCGTTCCAACCTGATACTCGGTTCCACAGTCCCGGTACAGCTGTACCGACACACCTCTATACGGCGGACGGACGGCCAAATTTTTTTCGATTTTTTGATTCTACGTACCTTGATACGTAAACCATCAAATTTTGAGGGGTGTTAAAAAAAAATTTTCTTGGTCGATTCCAAAGGTTGGTTATTGAAAATAATAAACCAAAATGGCAATCTCACAAATTAGAGAATTTTTATATGATTAAAACTAAGGGAGGTTTTTTTTTTGTTGTCTGGCGTAGAATGCTCCTCCGTCAGGTGTTTTGGGCAACGTGTTCGTGTAACTCAATTCATAAAATCCCAACCCGTGTGAAGTGTAACTCCGTGTAATATCCCCCGACATATGGCTCGGTGCAATATCCCCCATTTCTCTTCCCCGGTTTTCTTTTCACATAACTACGATTTGTTTTTGCGTGCTTTTAGCTGGCTTTTCACCTAGTTAAAACAGAGTTAACAAAAGTTATTTTTTACTATATTTTTCCATTTTTCAACCTCTATAAAGAAAACTGACTTTCGTGGATTCTTCGATTGATTTTCGCAACTAGGAATCCGCAGCTATTATAAAACCGTTGTGTGACATTTTATAAATCCTTCCCAGCTTCTGACTGAAAGCGGAGACCTCGATCGTGATATTGCTTACACTCCTCACCTCTTCAACGTAAATATTTTGAGTACAGCTTTCCAAACATCCAACATCCCTCAGAAATCACGGTTGTTGGCGCTCCGACAGGAATCCTTTGGCGCTCTGATCCTCGAATATGTTCGTATTTCAAGATTTCGTACGGATGAAAAACCCGATATTAATGAGTAGAACGATGAATCGATCGATGAATGAATTCGAAGACCGTTTGAAGTCTGACGTGGGGATGGTACATCGAACGGAAAACATCGATGTCGATATTTCATAGAAACATCGTTTGAAAAACATCGATATCGATAACGTCGTAAGGTAAAACATCGATGTTTTTCGCAAGGGAAAAGCGGGAGAAAACCTGAAGAGGCTGCTCTTCCACCTCATAAGAAGAGGACGTGATTTTATTTTACTGGATAACCTACTCCAATATAATTTTTTTCATACGTCATCAATTTTTCCGCTTTTTTATACTCTTCATTTTCCATTTCGATATCCTATAGGTACCTTCTCCATTTCATTATTTCAAGCATGAAGAGATTTTTCCTTATCGTTATCTAGTTAAATAAAATGATGAATGGTCTGGAGTTATCTGGTCTGGAGTTTGGAGTTTCCTTGCAGTACCTTGTAGTTCAAAATCAAATCAAAAGTTTTTTTATTCACTTAAATAATCATATAATGGTGTACATAGAACAAAATAAAATTGTCGGAATAAATATTGCCCGTCTAAAGGCTGAAAGCCCGAGGCGACGGGTCAAGAGCAGCTACTCACGACGCCATAATTTCAAGATAAAACTTTAAGAAAAAAAAAAATAGAAACTACAGTGCAAAATAAAGCAATCGCAAATCAAAATTAAGACAACAAACTAACAAATCTTGAATGAAAAAGATAAACGAGATAACACTGGCAAACATAAATACTTTTCATAATCAAGTTAGATTTTACCAGATTCAGAGAAATTAAATAGGAAATTACAGAAGACTTATACTTGATTTTCGGACACGTAGACGGAGACTTGAGTTCCTTACTCAATTTGTTGTGCAACACATGGAGTATATAACTAGGGCTCTTAGAAGTCAAAACTAAACGGTTTAGAGGACTTACAACATTCCCTGCTGCTTTAAAACGAGTATTATGATCATGGACCGACGAAACATTGATCAAAGAAGGAACTTTATGGTAAAAAAACAATAAATTCTTCAAGAATAAATGACGTATAGAAAATAACTTGGATATGCTAAAAACAGATTCGCTATCAAATAGTTTAGGCTTCCTATAAATTATTTTAATAATAGATTTCTGTAAAATTAGTAATTTTTCCAAATTAGAAGGGTAGGTTCCACCCCAAGCGATTATTCCATATTGGAGAACCGAATGGACGAGACTATGGTATATGAGACGTAATTGAGAGAGACCCAATACAGAACGGATGTTGTAAAAGAGTGATGGAAATTTTTTGAGTTTGTCATACAAAAAACTAATATGGTCTTTCCAAGACAAGTTGGAGTCAATCAGTATACCCAAATATTTAAATGTTTCTACTCTACCCAGCTCTTCACAGTCACAATTCATCGGATCATTACAGGAATGAATAACAATGCTTCGCAGGAGATCAGATCTGCCAACATTCCCGATGGTCATAAATTTGGTTTTGCCTACATTCAGTGTTAGGTAACTACATCGGAGCCAATCATTCACCTTATTAATCCCCAGTTGAGCTCTATCAAAAACAGTCCTCCAGTCACTGTCCACAAATTCACCAAATCATTCACCAAGTCAAATTTGCCAAACGATGTTATAAGACCATCCCCTTGACATATCGATGTCATCGGACCAAAAAATCGAGTGTAAAATATCGATGTTTCAATATTATCGATATCGATGTCCCATCCCTAGTCTGAGAACCCTAAAAGGTCATATGCAGGTCAAACTGACGTCGGGACTGTCGTGTCACGTAATTTTCGACCATAAAGATGGCATCTCTCGCAGCCTCCGTCTGACTCAACTTTTTGTTGAGAGACAGACAGCCCGAAACCGTTCCCGATTCGTTTTTATTGCCGTGACCGCACGTGATTTGTGCTGCCGCGTAGGGAAATACCGGTCATCGGCGGTATGTGATTTACGCATAGAGAAGAGACCAAATCTCGAACAAATTGACAAACCAAAGGAAATGTAAAAAAGTGATACATTTGGAACTAGTTTTTTGTTGAATGAGGAAACCAGGTTGTAAGAAAAAAAGTCTGCCAAGTGGGTGTGGCACATACAGGGTGCGGCAGCGTAACTTCCTTTTTGGTTTATTATTTTCAATAATGAACCTTTGGAATCGACCAAGAAAAAAATTTTTTAACACCCCCTCAAAATTTGATGGTTTATGTTTCAAGGTACGTAGAATCCAAAAATCGAATAAAAATTTGGCCGGCCGTCCGCCGTACGCGGCACTTTCCCCACCTAGCATTGACCGATTTTGATGAAATTTGGTATGTAGGCTCCATTTGGGGTCTAGTTGTGCCCCGAAGATTTTGGTTAATGTAGTTCACTTCTAAGGGTTCCAAAATCAATTTTGAAATTTTGAAAACGCCCTAACTCAAAAAATCTCGATATAAAGGTATTGTTTTTCCTTCAATTTAAGATTCTATAGAATTTTTAAAATTTTTTGAGACCACCTGGAGCTCTGTAGGACAAACCGTTCGCTCACTACGAGAATTTGAAGTTTGGACGTACGATAAATCAGAAACACGAGTGTGAATCGCAAAAGAGGCCTAATCTCCGTTCAAATTAAAGCTGACCGAAATGCGATCGATGTTTTTCTTCATGTTGGATGTTTGGTGGCTTTGCAGACGAGTGATCTATATAGATAACTAAAAAATAATAAACCATTGTGTAATAATTCGCAGCGTTTTTCAAAACTGAATAAAACGTATTATATGAATCAGAAATTTCATAATTTAGTTTTTACAATGTAGGTAAACTACTAAAGTTTTCTTTTTTATAGTTTTGAAGATAAAATCACTTTAGTGACGTCCCCCATTCTCAATTCATTAAATATACCGATTTCTGGCGTTTTTCATGACACTTTCAAGCATAGCAGGCGTTATGTTGGAAATTCCTTTGTTAATACGTTATGTTGGAAATTCCTTCCTAATCTCGTTCTTTAAATCTTAATTGATCCTTGGAAGTTTCACATAAACAATGGATTTCAAAAAACCCGGAGAAAAAATCACAAGGGGACAAATCGGGAGATCCGGCCACTGCAAATCGCCGCTGATTGAGATGGGGCGTTCTGGGAAGTGTTTCCTCAAAATTGCCATCTTGTTGTTATTGGGTGTTAATTTTTTTGTTTTTAGGACATCTTTTTCCACCAAGACGGTGCGACAGTACACTTTGCAAGAGCATCGATGGCTGTTTTGAGGGAACACTTCCCAGAACGCCTCATCTCAATCAGCGGCGATTTGGAGTAGCCGGATCTCCCAATCGGTTTCCTTGTGATTGTTACTGTGAGGTTTTTTGAAATCCCGTGTTTATGGTAACTGCCCAAGGATCCTTTAAGATTTAAAGAACGACATCAGGAAGGAATTTCCAACATAACGCCTGCTGTGCTTGAAAGTGTCATGAAAAACGCCAGAAATCGGTATATTTAATGATTTGAGAATGGGGGACGTCACTTAAGTGATTTTATCTTCAAAACTGTATAAAAGAAAACTTCAGGAGTTTACCCACATTGTAAAAACTAAATTATCAAATTTCTGATTCATCTAATGCGTTTTATTCAGTTTTGATAAAAGGAAGTTACGCTGCCGCACCCTGTACTTTCCTTGTATCCATAACCTGATTGTATAGATGATCCGCTGCATAGTTAATCTCAAAACATCAATTTCTAAGTACCTAGCACTACCCTGTTAGGAACCACCGTCATCCCAATCCGCATAACCCTTGAAAATTTCGTCGAAATCGGATGAGAAATATAGGAGTTATGGCTGTTACTAGGAATTCACGTTTGCGCATGCGCAGTGAGTACTATCAGTCTGGGGTTTCATTAGAACTATCCTACAAAATTGCATCAAATTCGGATGAAAAATGTAGGTTTTATACTAAGCTGTAACAAGGATTTCACGTGTGCGCATGCGCAGAGACTACTGTTAATTTGCGGGCAGTGATTTTCATCGAAAACCAACATTTTATCGAAACCGGATGGAAAATGTGGAAGTTATGGTTGTTACAAGAAATTCACGTTTGCACATGCCCAGTGAGTACTATCAGTCTGGGGTTTCATTAGAACTATCCTACAAAATTGCATCAAATTCGGATGAAAAATGTAGGTTTTATACTAAGCTGTAACAAGGATTTCACGTGTGCGCATGCGCAGAGACTACTGTTAATTTGCGGGCAGTGATTTTCATCGAAAACCAACATTTTATCGAAACCGGATGGAAAATGTGGAAGTTATGGCTGTTACTAGGAATTCACGTTTGCGCATGCCCAGTGAGTACTATCAGTCTGGGGTTTCATTAGAACTATCCTACAAAATTGCATCAAATTCGGATGAAAAATGTAGGTTTTATACTAAGCTGTAACAAGGATTTCACGTGTGCGCATGCGCAGAGACTACTGTAAATTTGCGGGCAGTGATTTTCATCGAAAACCAACATTTTATCGAAATCGGATGGAAAATGTGGAAGTTATGGTTGTTACAAGAAATTCACGTTTGCACATGCGCTATCAGTCCGGGGGAGATGATTTTCATTGGGGACCGTTTTGCACGCCAACCCGGACAATCCCTGAAAATTTCATCGAAATCGGACAATAACTTAGTATAGTTATTCCCGTTACTTGTAACTTACAATCCTTGTAAGGATTTCATGACAGAAACACAGACAGACAGACACGGAACCAAAATCGTTCAGGACGGTCAGAAACGCAAGTGGAAATTTTGATTTTGGAGAACATATTTTTCAACCTTGAAAAGTGAAAACAAAGCTTCCAATACCTTGGTAGACTCGGAAGCAAAATCAATTTCACGTTTTGTTCGAGTTCATTGGAAAATCTAACTGCTAAGGCTTTGGAAAGAGTGTTTTGCTCGTCTTGCAGCTCAACTTGGTGGCAGCGTTTGGAACTATTGTTGATAATTGGCCGTCTTCACTACTAACCATCTCCCGCCACACAATAAATAAAGAAACCAAACTACGATTCTCGAGCACCATTCAGTTTTTGTCTGTTAACTACTTTTATTTCCGACTTTGAGCGAGAAAAACTGGATAAATATTTGCTCCCCGACTGTCAATATTATGCCGTCCCCGATCGGCTGTTTTTCTTCGTGGTTGTTCGACCCACGATAGATTCCCCCTTCATAATCCAATTATTGCTCACAAAGCAGTAATCTGAAGCGACAACCCCAAGTTTCAGCGCCAGAAATGATATTTCACGCTCCTGGTTTTTCAAATAAATAAATATTTTATGTACCCCGTTTTGATTGCCAAAACTAAATATCTTTTATTACATCTTTTGCAGACTGTTGAAGATTTATCTGTAGGTAATAAACCGCAGTGTCAAAATTCACAGCGTTAATTCTACCGCTATTATGACGATCGCAGTTATAAACGATAATTATTATTAAGGAAAACCATCAAACAACCATTTCTGGTCGTGTTGAAGAATTTTTGGATGAAGAAAACCCATTTTAATCGTTTTCTTTCATTATGAAAGAACGTCGAGTCCATAACAATTTTACTTTCCTTTATCTTGTTAAGTGTTTGAGTTCCAACGCAGCACCTAATAAGAGCCAAGAAAGTACTTTTTGTGTAATTAAATTTGAAAAAGTATCCACGCTCCACAATGTATATATGGCAGCTATACAGGGTGTAAACCTAACTGGTCTGCCATACTGCACGAGTTTATTCTACAACTAATTTGCAACAAAAAATGTCTCAGCAATTTTTTTTGAGGCTTCGTTTCCGAGTTATTTTAGTTTTGAAAATTTTGTCCGTGATTTTGACCTTAAGTCATTAAATTAGTCCTAACTCCTTTAATTTGTATTAATTTGGGATTTCGTTGAAAAAATACACGTTTTTCCGCGTTCAATCACGAATTTCTGTAAGAAGCCCCAATTTAAAAATAAAAAATAACTATACCGTTGGAAAGCTGAGATTTTTGCGCAGTTTTTACCGTTCTTGCATCTTGAAAAAAATGTTGGTTCTCGTAGTTCAATTGAAATGGTTTCGCAAATTACGTAAAATTCGCTTTTCAGAGGGCTTTTAAATTTTTTTATTTTTTTTTTAATGGTTTATTTCCAACAGTTATTACAAAATACATCATGTGGTTAGTAACTTAGGAGGTGTTTTACACCTCTAACACCTTAGGTTTTATGATCACTATTACAAGTTAGGCTTTCAAAAGAAATTAATCTTCCATATGAGCAAGGTGCTCGTGGCGGAAGATGAGTTGAGATCGGCTGATAGAAGATATAAAATAAGAATTATGAATTAGATACATATGTTATGATAATTATAATTATGTTACAACAAGTATTAATGTAATTTTTTTTTTAATAATCCTACTATTGTTATTTATTTATTTATTTTATTACGTGTGCAGTAAGCACTCTCTGAGCTGGTCTTTAACAACTCGGGTAAACTTATTGTACAATAGATTCTTTCTAAGTGAGTTGGGCAAATTGTTGAACGCCAGAAGCCCGCTATACCTATAAGATTTTTGGGCAAAAGTTGTGCGGATGCATGGATACCCAATGTAATAATTATTACTAAACCTTGTGTTAGCTGTATGCGATGGAAGGTTGTAGTGCTTTGCTCTTATTATTTGCCTTATATTTTTCAGTGCAATCAGCTTATCGAATGGAAGGATCTGTAGATTTTGGAAGAGTTGAGCAGTATGTTCAAGTCTACTTTTCTTCAATATTTTCCTAATTATCGCTTTCTGCGTTTTTAGGACGTCCCACAGTAAGACTTGGGCGTCCTTATAAGATCGATCTGGGGTGAAGTTGGACAACACTCAACAGAAAAAAAAAATAACCACACAGTAATCCGTTTTAGACCATTCTGAATCCAAATCCGCGAAAAAAACCATAGGTGTATGTCTGTGTGTGTGTGTGTGTGTATGTGTGTATGTGTGTATGTGTGTGTGTGTGTGACAAAATCTTGTGTCGTCTGCCCAGGCCTTAGTTCTCAACCGATTTTCCTGGTTCTTTTTTTGTTCGACGCGGAAAACTATCTAGTTGTGCACTACGTCGCCGGAATTTCGAATTTTGCCTTTTAAGGGGGGGAAAGGGGGGGTTAATGCTCAAAAAACGTGCATTTTTGGGCATAATCTTGTGTCGTCTGCCCAGGCCTTAGTTCTCAACCGATTTTTGTGGTTCTTTTTTCGTTCGACGCGGAAAACTATCTAGTTGTGCACTACGGCGCCGGAATTTCGAATTTTGCCTTTTAAGGGGGGGAAAGGGGGGGTTAATGCTTAAAAAACGTGCGTTTGCGGGCATAATCCTGTAAAATTTGCCCAGGCCTCAATTTCCAACCGATTAGTGAGTTTCTTTTTTTGTTTGACTCAAATAACTTCCGAGTTGTACATAATTTCACCCGAGTACCAAAATTCGCAAGGGGGGGGGGGGGTGTAGTGGGGGGATAATATTCACAAAATATCCGATTTTTCAAAATTTCGGTTCCTTTACTGCGTACTAATTGTACCCAAGCTTTGAAATTGAGGAAAAATTCTCATTATACCTCCGGGTTTTCATGAATTATTCTCTGTAGCACCAAGGAAATAATAGTGGTGCCACCATGGTGCCAGGACACCATAAACCGCATATTTCGTGCTTTTTTTTTTGTGTTTCACCTTGAATACGGATGTGAACCTCGACGGACCGCCTACTAAAACTAATAGATGAAAGTGCAATGTTACGACGTATTCCCCCTTTGGTGCCAGACTGGCACCATTGGTGGTGGTTGGGGGGGGGGGGGGGGGTGAACTCGAATTCGCATGTTGGGTATCGTAGGTCATGGATTTTAAAATGCTCTTCAGATTCTAGGCTCCCATGCCGCTAGAAATGTTTTGGTAGATAATGGTGAGGGGGGGGGGGTCACTATTTCTTGCCTGAAGTAATAAACCAAATTACATCGAGTGAAACAGTTTTATCGCTTACCAACTGGTTAACTGATCTAATGCTTATCCAATGGGACGTCCCCTGGAATGCATGCATTACTAAACAATATGTTTACTATTGGGTCCAAAACCGTTCCGTACGTACTACTCCAGACGGGGAGGCAGTAAGACATCACCGATTCCACCAGGGCAAAATAGACCTGTCTCAACATCTTTCGTTCCAGTATGGGCGTGAGCTTCGAAAAAACATATAATAATTTTCTAAGTTTCATGTTGGTGCTCAGTATTTGTTGCTGGAACTTCATATTGGAATCGTAAATTATGCCCAGATATTTAGCGGAGTTGCTGATTGTCACAGACTTACAGGCAGTACAGTTTCGAATATTGCACTCTGCATCGTGGATGGTGATGGGAGTCAACTGTGGGGGGTTACGATAGTCAAGGGTGAATGGGACAACTGTAGTTTTTTCTATATTCAACGTCAGCTTATTCCGTAGCATCCACTTATGCAAGATGTTCATCCCAAATTCAGCCAGCTTATGCGTAGATTCCCACGAGTCAGTGGAACAGTAAAAAACAGTGTCATCTGCAAAAAGGAGTACCTGACCAGGCAGCTTCAGTTCTGATATATCATTTACGTACATTATAAATGTGACAGGCCCGAGCACAGTACCTTGAGGAACAGAATAAGAATCGAGTTTGACTTCCTCACTTCTCGTTCCATTCAAGTTGACCATTTGTCTCCGGTCCTTCAGATAGCTTTTAAACCAATTTAGTACCTGGTCACCAATTCCATATTTCTCCATCTTCTTGAACAGTATCTCGTGAGAAATTGAATCAAAAGCCTTAGCCTGATCTAAAAATAAAAATAATAAATGTCTTAAACCTTGACTCAAAAAAAGTTAAGGCGTCTATCCGATAGGGAATTTAATGCTCTTTCCAACGATATCCTCAAATTGTCATTATCACAGCAAATTAAAGGAGTTAGGACCAATTTAATGACTTGAGGTCAAAATCACGAAAACATTTTTTAACTAATAAAATGACTCGGAAACGAAGCCTCTAAAGAGACATTTTTTATTGCGAGTTAGTTGTAGGGTAACGAGCCCAATAGTTGTACAGTTGGTTAATTTCTTCCTAATAAATAAGGGTACGCTCCTTTGTTTTTCACCTTTCAAGGTTGAAAAAAAAATGTCCTCCAAAATCAAAATGTTCACTCGAGTTCTTCGTTTCATACCTTTCTGAACAATTTTGGTTCCGTGTCTGTCTGTCATGAAATCCTTGCACAGCCATAACTTCTACATTTCTCATCTAATTTCGATGACATTTTCAGGAATTATGCGAGTTGGGATGGAGATGATCTCCTATAAAAATCATGGCCCCTTAATGGTTTTTGCTTCCGAGTCTACCAAGGTAGCGGAAGCTTTGTGTAATGACTCATACTTTCAACTGTGTAGTTCTCCAATAAAGGTCGAGGGAAACCCTGAGTGACTCACACCATGCACGGTAGGTAAGGTGAGGTACGGGGAACAGTGACGTCAGTTGACGTCACCTTTTTCCACCCTCTTCTTACCTTGTCAAGTCCATATAAAAGGAGGACTCAGGGCTTCCCCTTCATGCATTCGTCTTCGAAAACTCGACTTGTTTATTTCTCGATCTACCTCGCCTCTTCTCTGAAGCCCACAGTTCATCGGAGGGTCTCGGTATGCGATAAAGCTCATCGCGCCGGCTTCTGCTCCCATTTACCCTAGTCGTCGTCTGCCTCCAACTAGGTATAGGTAAATGTGGTGCATCCCCCGGGTCGGCGAGCAATCGCGCCTAGGAATGTATCCGAGCTGGCGATCTTAACACTCTTGCACACGGTCTGCGGTTACCCGCGCCGGGCATCGAGTGTTGTCCCGTCCTTTGTCTTCGTTGAGTAGGAACCAATCAAATCGACAATCCGAAGGAAGCCGATCGCCTTCACGCTCCGACACGCAGTCATAACATTGGTGACCCCGCACGTTTTTGGTTTGCTATCCAACACGAAGCTAACTCGAGGATTATGGACCCACCGCTACCGCCGCCCGCACCGGACTTCGCCGAGGCCACGAAGGTCTCAATCCCGCTCACGCTTCCGCCGTTCTACCGAGAGGATCCCCGGCTGTGGTTTATACAGCTCGACGCGGCTTTCACCGGCGCGCATGTAAACACGCAGCGCGCTCGCTTCACCCGGACCATCCCTCTACTGCCCTACGATGTGGCAGTTCAAGCGGCGGACTTAACACAAGCCCAGCTTGTGACACCATACGACGACCTCAAACAACGGCTCATCGAAATCTTCGAGCCGTCTCGGCATGCGAGGATCACGGCACTCACCGAGCATCGGCCACTGGGGGACCTCAAGCCTTCCCAGCTTTTACGCCAAATGCGCCATCATCTGGGGGACCTCACGCCTAACGACATCCTAAAAGCATTTTGGATCAAGGCGCTACCCATCGCGGTCCAAATGTCTATTGCTCCGTGGATGGACAAAACTCCAGAATTCCTCGCGCCGATCGCAGATGCTACGCACGAAATACGTAGCGCCGCAGCGGTTCATCAAATCGAACCGGACTGTAATACTGAGGCGGTAGCTACGAAGCGACCTCCGAGACGAAATAGCCCCGCACGACAGTACCAGCAACCTCGTCCGCAATCTCCGACTCAACAAAAAGGTATGTGCTGGTACCATTTTAAATACCGCGACAAGGCGACTAAATGTCGACAGCCTTGTTCATTCAAAAAGGTACGATGGCAGGAAAACTAGCGGGCCCGCCTGTTTACAAGGCGGGCGCCCCTTTCCAAGACATTTCCAACCGACTATTCGTCAAATGCCATAAGAATAATATACCTTTTTTGATCGATACGGGGGCTAGCATCTCAATTCTTCCGAACTCTTTAGTTCATCGGAAGAACAAGACATCCGACTACCTACTTTTCGCCGCGAATGGCACCGCCATAACGACCTATGGTAATTTTACAACAAAGGTTTATCTACAAAACGACATATACGAATGGACTTTTGTAGTTGCGGACGTAAAACGACCCATTATCGGAGCTGATTTTCTCGGATATTTTGGCTTACACGTTGACCTAAAAAATCGATCATTATTCAACCCTAATTCGCAAAAACCTATACGAGGGTACGTCAACACGGTCAATTCCGGCGTCACTACCGAACCTACTCCGCCGACCTTCATCAACATGCTCGCTAAATATCGACCGGAGCCTCGATCCTCGTCGCATCTCTCCACGGTCAAGCATTTCATCGAAACGAAAGGTCCACCTGTCACAGCGAAAAGTAGACGTCTTCACCCCGAGCAACTCCGTCAAACGAAAGAACATTTCAAGCAACTCATCAACGACGGAATAATTCAACCTTCGAAATCACCTTGGGCGAGTCCACTTCACGCGGTACCTAAACCTAATGGTACTTGGCGTTTTTGCGGTGATTATCGACGACTGAACGAACGCACTGTCGGAGACCAATACGCCGTTCCGCATCTTCGAGATTTTTCGTCTCACCTCCACGGATGTACGGTTTTCTCCACGCTCGACATATCGCGTGCGTTTCATCACATCGACGTGAATCCTCAAGACGTTCCGAAAACAGCGATTATAACGCCCTTTGGGTTATACGAATACCGCAAAATGAATTTCGGATTGAAAAACGCTGCACAGTCATGGCAGCGATATATGGACCAAATCCTTCGAGACTTCGACTTTGTCTTTTGTTTCTTAGATGACGTTTTAATCGCGTCCCGAAACATCAAGGAACATGAACGCCATGTAAAAGCAGTCCTCGACGTCTTCGCTGCTGAGGGTCTCACTGTAAACAAGGAAAAATGCGTCCTTGCGAAAAACGAAGTGACCTGTCTCGGTCATATTGTAAACGAAAATGGGATTCGACCGGTACCTAAGAAGGTAGACAATCTCACGACATTCCCTCTTCCGACTACTGTCACCGACCTACGCAGGTTTCTGGGGATGTTAAATTTTTACAGACGGCACATTCCGAACGCGGCTATACACCAACAGCCGTTAATAAATGCGATTCCACAGCCTTCCAAAAAGAAGGACCGTCGCACGATTGAATGGACGGAGGAAATGAAATCTGCATTCAATAAATGCAAAAACGATTTGCAAAATGCAACTACGCTGGCTCATCCTTCCCCGAAAGGTCGACTCTCCATTACTACGGATGCCTCGGACGTCGGAATTGGCGCGGTGTTACAACAGGAGGTCAACAACGAGACGTCACCCCTCGGATTTTTCTCTAAAACTTTATCAACAGCTCAACAGAAGTACTCCACTTTCGATAAGGAGCTTCTGGCTATTTACGAAAGTGTAAAGCATTTCAGAGACTTCGTAGAGGGACGTACTTTTCATATTGTAACTGACCACAAACCGCTCACCACGTCGCTCCATCAAGACCGAAAAACGGCCTCGCCTCGTCGTATTAGGCAAATGGAGTTTATCAGCCAATTCACGACTGATATCCGATATACACCGGGCACCTCCAACGTAGTCGCTGACACATTATCTCGGCCTTCGCTCGAACTTCACGAGCTCACGACTTTTCCGTCCGGAAAAGATATTTACCTAAATCAACAGACCGATGAATCACCCGAGTTCTGCAACCTTATTTCGACCGGGCGTCTCGAAGAAACCCAGGTACCTGCGCTCGACCTCTCACTGTGGTGTGATACGACATCGGACATGCCTCGCCCGTTTGTTCCTAAACGACTTCGCCGCAAATTAATTGAACACTATCATTCATTTAGTCATCCAGGAATACGCGCAACACGAGACCTAATTCGCGCGAAATTTTTTTGGCCTCGAATGAACACGGAAATACGGGAATATGTACAGGCATGCGCCAAATGTTCGAAATTCAAAGAATTCCGCCACCCTCAAATTCGCCCAGCGGAATTTGACGATTCGCTTCCCTTCGAAGAATTAAACGTTGATCTCGTGGGGCCGCTTCCGGATTCGCAAGGTTATAAATATCTGTTAACCCTAATCGACAGACATACCAGCTGGCCGGAATGTATCCCATTACGAACGATAACGACAAAGGCGGTCACTGACGGCATCCTTAACAATTGGATAGCGCGATTCGGTTGTCCATTAACGATTATTACCGATCAAGGCAGGCAATTTGAGAGTGCAGAATTCTCCGAATTCCTAAAAAAATTCGGCATCAAACGCAATCGCACAACGGCCTACCATCCTGAATCGAACGGAAAAATCGAGCGATGGCATAGGGATTTAAAAAACGCCCTACGTACTGCTACTTCCTCGCCATCATGGTCTAAGGATCTTCCGACCATTTTATTAGGGCTCCGCACTACCATTCGGTTTTCGGACGGTTACAGCGCCGCCGAACGTACTTTTCGTGCGCCCCTCCGCCTCCCGGCTGACCTATTTCCGCCTCAACCAACGGAATATCACCGACCGCCCGCAAAACCCTCAACGGACAAACGCCCACGGGTTTTCCCCGATACATTCCAAAACGCAAAAAGGATGTTTTTGCGAGAAGAAGGGCTTCGGAAAGGCTTGAATCCCCTCTACTCCGGCCCCTACGAAGTGGTTAACAAAGGAGAGCGAACGGCTACGCTGCTTATTGACGGCTCCCAGGTAACCGTCTCTCTCAGTAGGTGTCGGCCGGCTTTCGGTATTTCCCCCACCACCACAGGGACGGATTTACCTGAGGTACCTCCAGACACAAACTTACTCGAATCATTCGACGATAGCTACCCAACCGGTAAACAACGCTCCCGCCCGCACGACTCTCAATACAGTCACTTCTCACGGCTCAACCAACTTCGCTCCGATGCCGCGACGAACTCGCCTCTGCGCACATACGCGCAAGTCGCAGCCGCCGGACACCCAACATCAGGTGCTAAAAGCGCCGCGGCTCAATGTCCAACCTCTCGATCTCCCGTTCCACTTCAACGACTCACTGCTCACAATCCACCACTCCTCCATCATACTAGTCAACGTCAATCGAAGGGACACTATGAAGAAGGAGAATATCAACGTAAACCTGCTAGTTGAAAATACGATCCAAGATGTTTTTCCGCCTACGAACAAACCCGTTACTTACGATCATGAAGACTCCAACATCGCCCGTATTGCGCCAGGGGATATCCTGCGTATCACGATCAACGTGGAAATCAACAACTCCGCTTCACGCAGCCAGTCTTCACTCGACTATATCGTCACAATGCAAATCCACGAGTGCAACATCTACGAACTCCGCTTGTACGAAAAAACGGTAGACGGATTCCAGCTGAACCATTTTTATTTTCCGATTATGCAACATGGTTAAATTCAAACTATACTCTACCGACTGCTTCTGTTTTTTGATCACACATTGTATTCGCTTGTCATAACACTTCAATATTTTATCTTTATTGTACGAACTGGGGGACCTATGTAATGACTCATACTTTCAACTGTGTAGTTCTCCAATAAAGGTCGAGGGAAACCCTGAGTGACTCACACCATGCACGGTAGGTAAGGTGAGGTACGGGGAACAGTGACGTCAGTTGACGTCACCTTTTTCCACCCTCTTCTTACCTTGTCAAGTCCATATAAAAGGAGGACTCAGGGCTTCCCCTTCATGCATTCGTCTTCGAAAACTCGACTTGTTTATTTCTCGATCTACCTCGCCTCTTCTCTGAAGCCCACAGTTCATCGGAGGGTCTCGGTATGCGATAAAGCTCATCGCGCCGGCTTCTGCTCCCATTTACCCTAGTCGTCGTCTGCCTCCAACTAGGTATAGGTAAATGTGGTGCATCCCCCGGGTCGGCGAGCAATCGCGCCTAGGAATGTATCCGAGCTGGCGATCTTAACACTCTTGCACACGGTCTGCGGTTACCCGCGCCGGGCATCGAGTGTTGTCCCGTCCTTTGTCTTCGTTGAGTAGGAACCAATCAAATCGACAATCCGAAGGAAGCCGATCGCCTTCACGCTCCGACACGCAGTCATAACACTTTGTTTTCACTTTTCAAGGTCGAAAAAAAAAAGTTCTCCAAAATCAAAATTTTCACTCGCGTTTTGCGTTTTAGACCTTTCTGAACAATTTTGGTTCCGTGTCTGTGTGTCTGTCTGTCTGTGTGTCTGTCTGTCTGTGTGTCTGTCCGTCTGTCATGAATTCCTTGTAACGCGCATAACTATACGAAGTTATTGTCCGATTTCGATGAAATTTTCAGGGATTGTGCGGGTTGGTGTGTAGACGGTCCCCTATGAAAATCATCATCCTCGGACTGATAGAAGCGACTTCGCATGCGCAAACGTGAATTTCTTGTAACGGCCATAACTTCTACATTTTCCATCCGATTTCAATGATATTTTCAGGGATTTCAAAGATTAGTATTCAGATAGGCACCTATGAAAATCACCACCTTCGGACTGATAGTAGCCACTGCGCATGCGCAAACGTGAATTTCGTTGTAACGGCCATAACTTCTACATTTTCCATCCGATTTCAATGAAATTTTCAAGGATGTTACAGATTAACTTGTTTTGATGTTTAGAGATTAACTACTGTGTATCGGATCATCTATACAATCAGGTTATGGATACGAGGAAGCTATGTGCCACACCCACTTGGCAGACGTTTTTTTTTTTATTTTTAATCAAAAGTAGACCTCATCCTGAGAATTTTGACACCAGCCGTCCTCTTTTTGGATGAGTAGATCTTTTTCTATGATTTTTCAAAGTTTCGAATGTTTATGACGTCACGCGCCCCTCCCACCTAGGCAGGACCTCCCAGCCCACTGTAACGTCATAAACATTCGAAATTTTGAAAAATCATAGAAAATGATCTTCTCATGCGTACTCCCCACTGAAAGTATTTTGTGCGCATGCGCAAACTTGAAATCCTTGTAACAGCCATAACTTCTACATTTTCCAACAATATTCAGAGATTGTGCGGGTTGACGTTTGGATGGTCTCCTATGAATTTAGTCCAAGGTACTTAGAGATTAACTACTGTGCATCCGATCATCTTTACTGGGCTATGTGCCACGCCCACTTGGCAGACTTTGTAGTGCTTCTAGATGTAATGTGAGACATCTTACCAAGTTTCATCAGAAATTTCGGAAATAAAAAGTTACGGTCACTAACGGGTTGTTTTTGAACCAAAAGATTCTCGTAATTGTTATGTGGGAATGCCACTCTGCCCACCCCGCTTGGCGGACGTTGTATTAGCTTTACATCTCTTGAACAAGGAGACCTTCACAAAGCTCAATTTTAAATTAACCAAAAAGGGATTCAGAAAAACTTATCTATTGATTCTGATCGATGAAAGAACTCGAAGGACTCAACGATTTTTCGGTCGAAAAAGACTTATTTCGGTCCACAACGGATATCGAGTCGTTTGAAATTTTGCCAATATGTAAAAGGGAAGCTCGTGGGTTCGCGGTGTGTTGTAAAATGCGGAGTTGAGGGGGAGAATTAAAAGAAAAAACGTGTTTCCAATCAACAAAGAGCACGTAGCGGAGATCGAAAATAGAGCCTTGCACCGACAAGCGGCCATAGCGTGCGATGGCGAGGACTTGAAGAAAGTCCGTGGGAAGTTGTTGTGAAAGATCTCAACTCGAGTGCTTCCCTGTGAGTAGGTACGTTTTAGGAGCACAAGTTCTCTAAATTTGGAATTTTCGCAACTGGGGATTTGCAATACCTGTCGCAGTTTGTTGTTATTATCATTCAAAAAAGCTTGTTGTTCTGACAACGAAATACTTTTGGTTTATTATTTTCAATAATAAGCCTTTGGAATCGAGCAAGAAAAAAATTTTTAACCCCCCCTCAAAATTTGATGTTTTACGTTTCAAGGTACGTAGAATACAAAAACGCTGCAAATCATTGCTCAAAGGTTTATTATTTTCTGTATAGATCACCCTTCTGTATAAATCACTGGTTCTCCATCAATAGCACCTACCACCATCTGTATTCTCCCTTGACCTTCCCTCTCAAATTTCAGCTTCCTGCGTTCAATAGGATTGAAAATGGCTTTGGAGCTCACTCTGCTGATCAGTGATCTGAGGAGTGAAGAAGATCTCCTCGAATGCTGGAGACGCCTGGAAGAGCACTTCCATTCAATACGATTAAAAATAGCTTTGGAGCTCACTCAGCTGATCAGTGATCTGAGGAGTGAAGAAGATCTCCTCGAATGCTGGAGACGCCTGGAAGAGAACTTCCATTCAATACGATTAAAAATGGCTTTGGAGCTCACTCAGCTGATCAGTGATCTGAAGAGTGAAGAAGCCTTTGAGCAATGAACGTTTTTTACCCATCAACATATTTTACCTACCAACTTTTTTTACCTACCAGCTAGGTACTACCTACCACACCACGCTTCACACTCGATTGGAAAAATAGAAAGCTTCATATGGAAATTTGATTACTGGTTACGCAGAAGGCAAAACTGTACACAAATCGAAGAAATGAACAGCGATCGCATTTTAGTCCGATAAAATTTGAATGGAGATTAGACCTCTTTTGCGATTCACACTCATGATTCTGTTTTATCGAAGGAAAACCTTCAAGTACTCGTAGGGACCGAACGATTTGTCCTGCAGAGCTCCGGGTGGTCTCAAAAATTTTTAAAAATTCAATACTATTTAAAATTGGTGAAAAAACGATACCTTTATTTCGAGAGTTTTCGAGCTAGGGCACTCTTGAAAATTTCAACCCTTAATTTTCACCCCTTAGAAGTGACCTACATCAACCAAAAGCTTCGCGGCACAACTAGACCCCAAATGGAGCCCATATACCAAATTTGAACCAAATCGGTCCAGTGTTGCTAAGAAAAGTGCCGCGTACGGCGTACGGCGGACGGACGGAAATTTTCTTATTCGATTTTCGTATTCTACGTACCTTGAAACGTAAAACATCAAATTTTGAGGGGGGGTTAAAATTTTTTTTTTCTTGCTCGATTCCAAAGGCTTATTATTGAAAATAATAAACCAAAATCGAATAAAAAAATTTCCGTCCGTCCGCCGTACGCCGTACGCGGCACTTTTCTTAGCAACACTGGACCGATTTGGTTCAAATTTGGTACATGGGCTCCATTTGGGGTCTAGTTGTGCCGCGAAGCTTTTGGTTGATGTAGGTCACTTCTAAAGGGTGAAAATTAAGGGTTGAAATTTTCAAGAGTGCCCTAGCTCGAAAACCCTCGAAATAAAGGTATCGTTTTTTCACCCATTTTAAATAGTATTGAATTTTTAAAAATTTTTGAGACCACCCGGAGCTCTGTAGGACAAACCGTTCGGTCCCTACGAGTACTTGAAGGTTTTCCTTCGATAAAACAGAATCATGAGTGTGAATCGCAAAAGAGGTCTAATCTCCATTCAAATTTTATCGGACTAAAATGCGATCGCTGTTCATTTCTTCGATTTGTATACAGTTTTGCCTTCTGCGTAACCAGTAATCAAATTTCCATATGAAGCTTTCTATTTTTCCAATCGAGTGTGAAGCGTTTAGTTCTTTCTAATAAACTTGATTGTGAAGGTGTGAAGCCAGTATGGTGTGGTAGGTAGTACCTAGCTGGTAGGTAAAAAAAAGTTGGTAGGTAAAAAAAATGTTGGCGGGTAAAAAACGCTGCAAATCATTGCTCAAAGGCTTCTTCACTCTTCAGATCACTGATCAGCTGAGTGAGCTCCGAAGCCATTTTTAATCCTATTGAATGAAAGTGCTCTTCCAGGCGTCTCCAGCATTCGAGAAGATCTTCTTCACTCTTCAGATCACTGATCAGCTGAGTGAGCTCCAAAGCCATTTTTACTCCTATTGAATGGAAGTGCTCTTCCAGGCGTCTCCAGCATTCGAGGAGATCTTCTTCACTCTTCAGATCACTGATCAGCTGAGTGAGCTCCAAAACCATTTTTACTCCTATTGAATGGAAGTGCTCTTCTAGGCGTCTCCAGCATTCGAGGAGATCTTCTTCACTCCTCAGATCACTCATCAGCTGAGTGAGCTCCAAAACCATTTTTACTCCTATTGAATGGAAATGCTTTTCCAGGCGTCTCCAGCATTCGAGGAGATCTTCTTCACTCTTCAGATCACTGATGAGCTGAGTGAGCTCCGAAGCCATTTTCAATCCTATTGGACGCAGGAAGCTGAAATTTGAGAGGGAAGGTCAAGGGAGAATACAGATGGTGGTAGGTGCTATTGATGGAGAACCAGTGATCTATACAGAATAGTGATCTATACAGAAAATAATAAACCTTTGAGCAATGATTTGCAGCTGGCAAATCTGTATACTGGTTACGCAGATCTGCAAACTGGTTACGCAGAAGGCAAAACTGTATATGTATGTTTACTCTTCTTCAGGGAGAATACAGATGGTGGTAGGTGCTATTGATGGAGAACCAGTGATCTATACAGAAGGGTGATCTATACAGAAAATAATAAACCTTTGAGCAATGATTTGCAGCGTTTTTTTTTTTTGAGAGCGTTTATTTGTCAATTTATCAACTAGTTATATTTGATGTATTGTATATCAGGTAACTATCTAGATATTTACTTCACATATATTACGCATTTCTCATGCAAGTATTAGTCCAGTGACTTTCACTACATTAAAGTTGCACTTCAGCATCCAAGGTCCAGTGTCTTGGTCCTTTTTGGACGTCGGATTTCTTGAGTGTTGTCCCGAAGCTAGATGGCTTCTGGGTTTGTGTGTGCGTGAAGCCTCTTTTCGTAGTTTCTCGCGTATCTTTTTGCAACCTCGCTAATAGTCTCAATTTTGAGGTCCTTGTGGAGGTCATCAGTACGAATGTACCACGGAGCATTCACAATACTCCTTAGTATCTTTTTTTGTATCCCCATAGCTGTATACCATAGGTCCAAATTGGCATAAGTACTGTTTTGTATAACAGCACTTTGTTGTGTAAGCTAAGTTGTGAATGTCGGCCCAGGAGCCAATACAGTTTTCTGAATTTGATTGTTAGCAGTTCCTTTTTCTTTTAACATGTTTAATGTTTTAGGGCTGGGGGTCGTTCTGTGAATTCCGACACGCAAATCTGCAACGTTTTTTTTTCTTAGTTACCACGGACCGATTTCTTAGTTACCACGTTATATCGTCTCCATTTGGGGTTTTGACGTGTTCTTTCCACTTCAGCTTCGTATCTAGTGTCATTCCCAGATACTTAGCTGAGTTGGAATATGGGACTGTGCATTGCATAAAAATCAGCGGCATATTTGTAATTTTTTGTTGGTGAAGTTCACATGAGCGGATTTGGTTTCGTTTAATTTGGGGCGCCATTTTCGAGTCCAATCTCCAGTAGCATTCGTAGCTTCCTGTAGCTTTTCTGCAGAGGTTGCAACTAGGTATGTCTGCAACTGCCAAAACTGCTCTATCGTCTGCGAATGTGGCTATAGTTGTTCCCAATTTGCGAGGAACATCATGTGTATATAGCAAGTAAGGAGGGGTCCAAGAACACTTCCCTGTGGGACACCTGCTCTAATTTTGTTGAGATTTGAGTATTCATCTTCATTTTTAATTCTGAAGTATCTATTGATGAGGAAAGATTCCAGAATTTGGCAATATTGATTAGGCAACATCCCTTGTAGTTTATTGTTTAGTCCATCGTGCCATACTTTATCGAAAGCTCTGTCTGTCATGAATTCCTTGCCACAGCCATAACTTCTAACTTCTTCTTTCATCCGATTTTGATGAAATTTTCAGGAATTCAGGAATTATGCGAGTTGGGTTGTAGACGGCCCCCTGCAAAAATCATTGCCCGTGGTTCCCTATGAAAATCATCACTGAGAAAAATGAGAACAACTGTTGATGAAAACTGACCAGCTATGAAAAGGCTGTGGATGGGGGGAGATGCGCGGGTCGCAATGTTGTTCCTTCAAGGGGGCGGGGGGGGGGGGGGAGCGCAGGTTCGTAAGAGATTAGACTAACCCACAAAGACGATGGAACGGCGACTGAGACCCCCTTAATTGACATAATCTTGATTCATTTTCAAAATTTCCATTTTTATAATTTGTATGTATAATTTGCCGGCAGATTACGATGTAAAAGAGTTGAACGATAGTAAAGAGCATTTGGCGTACACAGAGGAACTCCTGGACTCGTTGGTGCCCCGGGAAACGACAACCAGTGCCAACGTGTCCACCACCACATTCACCACAACTACATCCAAAGATAGGAACAAGTACGTATCATTTCAAGCCCCTCTTCTTACACATTTTTCGACTTAACTCATAAGTGCCAAAGTGTTATAGGCCCAGCATCTAATAAATAGGAGCATCTAGGGTGAGAAAGTGGTGGAATGGCCAGAGAGCTATCTAGCGACAATTAGATGAACTTTCTGTTCTATTTTGGCAAGATGGATGCACCTTCGTTATTGACTGGTGATAATGTCTGTAGATCCCTGCCTAATCTATAGAAACCAGAAATTTTCTCTCAATGAAAAGGCAATCTAATCTGTTTGAGGCATCAATAAGAAAGGCATTCAGTCTGAAATGCTTGGCAGCGCTCACGCCGTTCCATTACTTTCTTCCCCTAGATGCTCCTCTAATAAATAACTACACATTTACCCAACTGCAAATCTCTGTCTGCACAGCGGGGACGCAGACTGTTCGAGCTCAACGACGTCGACGCCCGGCGCCACGTCGACGAGCAAACCTCCGTTTTCCTACGTCGCCCTCATCACTATGGCAATCGAGTCCAACCCTAACAAAAGGGCCACCCTCTCAGAAATTTACGGGTTCATCACGTCTAGGTTCCCGTTCTTCGAGAAAAACAAAAAAGGTAAATACAAATTATTTTAGAGAATTCTTACTATAATTTCTCTCCGGGTTCCCAAAATAATATGTCAACTGATTGGGAATGGAGTCAACTGGAATAAACTCCTTTGCCGAGCCTTCGGTAAATTTATTACCTTCTTCAGGGCTCCAAGGAGGGCTCGACAGAAAAAACTGTTTTTTTTTTTTCTATTTGCTCAGTTGTTCTGACTTCCAATTTTCCTGAAAGCTGGCATTTTATTAATTTTTTCTTCGTTTAATACTATAACATTTAATTTTCAATAATTCTTAATAGGTAATTCAATTTCAAAAATTATGGCAGCATCTCCACCTCCATTGACGCGTGGTATGCTCACTAAGTAACATGTCCTTCGAGCCGTGAAGAAGGTAATATATTTACCGGAAGTTCTGCAAAGAAGGAGTTTCAATTTACAGTGTGTTTTGTTGGGCCGATCCACATATTTGCTGTTCCCAAAATAGTGCAGAACAAGATCTGCTGCTCAGAAATACGTAGGAACCTAAGATCGTGGATTCTTTATTAAAGGATACTTTCTTGGCCTTTTCTCAATGATCTAAAGTGAGCTATTCGTGCATTTTCATGATTATTTTGTTGAACTGCCTCAGTGAGTGCTTTTCCAAAAAGATGCTGCACGAGGGGTATCAGATGTTGGAAGGAAGCTGAAACGAATGAAGAAATATCGCTAAGACGCCTATTTACGTCACCCTTCAATTCAATCTATGCATATTCTATCAGTCAAAACGACTTACACAGTGGCACTATTCAATTCACAGTGAAAATTTCGTGGAAAGTGATTCTCGAGTTCTATAACGATGTAAAGTTATGTAATAACCATCAATAATGTTGGTCGCTGTTACAGGTTGGCAAAATTCCATTCGACATAACTTGAGTTTGAACGAGTGTTTCGTCAAAGTTCCTAGAGAAGGCGGAGGTGAACGAAAAGGCAACTACTGGACTTTAGGTAAAACCTCATGGAAATAACTAGTAATTTATTGATTCCTTGATACTTAATCGGAGCAGACGTTAGGTGTCAAACTGGCGCCAGTTCTCCCTGGCCCCACGGGGAGCGCCGGATAATTGGGATGACCGATATTACCGATAATTGGAGCGCAAATTAATGCCAAGCAATCGCCAACTTATCGCTTATTAGATTATTGCATAAAATCTATATATTTTCTCTTCTTCTATATCAAAATCCAGCCGCCCTTATAGTCCATCTATATCGTCCTCTATATCTTCTCCGGAAATCAAAGATGTATAAAATGGCTGGTCTAATTTGGGAATGAGATGCAACATGCTTTGTAAGTCATTCAACTTGGGTTGTGACACGCATTTCTATTAGAGAGACAATCAAAATAACATATTAAATTGATGGTTGAGGCGCGATTTTTATGAAACCCTTTTCTTGCAGAGATCGAAGATCTTCTTACACCTTGAAATTATACTAATCAAGGGAACAGGATTTCAGAATCAAAAGATTTTTGAATGAATACTTCGGGTGAAAAGAAAACAGGCATGAACATTTACACATGTGCGAGATCAGAAATCAGTAAGCAAAAGAAAAATGAGCCTAGCTTGCCGCTACACTGCGAATTCATTTAGCTGTTTCAACGAAAGAGATACCTACGTAAATAATACATAATACGAAACAGTAACATGAGGCATTCGCAGTTGTTCCTGGGAAATATATACGTGAATCCAAACTAACCACCAATATTCATGTATCGTTTGTTTGTAAATTACATAACTTTTCCATGGTGTGCCGAAGGGAATGGGGAATTTGCCTCACATTTTTTTTTTTTTTTTTCAAATGAGGGTTTATTTTTATGGAATAAAACCATAGTGAGCTGCTCGAAAACGCATCCAAAAAATTAAGAGAATTTAAGGAAGATGGAAATTTTAAATGTGGTGGCAATGTGTAAGAGGCAGCCATGTTTGAAACGTAACGGATGTTCTACCAATCTGACTTCAAAGGAGGTTCTGTGGCGCTTACCACAGAAGCGGAACATACACGAACTTTTAGCTTACAACGATTAACACAAGAGTGCGCCGGGAACTGGCAGGAAGAACCCAGACACAAAAGTGACCAAAAGAAACAATATTACTCACTTTTTTACAATACGATTCTACCTACAAGTTTATCAAGCATTATTAGTCTTCATCTTCTCTTATTTAGTTTCAAGATTTGAATCACATTATTCGAGTAGCCATTTCACTGGATCGTTTTGTGTGGCGGTGCTAGAACTCTGTCTGTTGTCAGGGTTGTTTTCGCGTCGTTTTTTTTTTCGAATGACGTCAACAATATTCCTCGATTTTCGCGGTGTTTTGTAACAGAGCTTCACTTGTTTAGGCATTTTCTCCTACGGTAATTTTTTCCCCTTGATTATTCCTAGTGTTAAACGTTATTCTAGGGCCCTATTATAGGATTTGACTTGAAATTCCAGAATCTAAAATTGAGGCAAATTCCCCATTGTGAAATTCAAAACGTCGCTTAGTAAATAGGTACCTGTGATAGGAAATAGTTCAATTTTACAACAAAAGAAGGGCGCAAGTACCTAAAGAAATCTATTCTACTCGGCAAGATAGGTACCAAAAGCTCGATTTTGGAAACTTTGTCACTCAAGAGGTATTTTTGCATAATGCGGTCCAATTTATGTTAAAGCGTGATTAACAAGACTTTGAAAAAATGTCAATAATTCGCCTCTGCTGCACTACTGCACTCTCGGGCCTGTCTTGTTAATTAACATCAAATTATCGGTAACATCGGTAATCCCAATGGGGTATTTCGGTCAATTTTTTTTATTTTTTTTTTTTCAAAAGAGTATGGCTCAGGAATAACGGTAATCGGGTCTGTTCGTCGAGAAAACGTTTTTAAAAAATCAGAGAAGCTAAGGAAAGTTGAAGATTTGAATGGTGTGACGTAGCTAGCCAATCGTGACGTAGCTAGCCAACTGTCTTTGAAAAAAGTATCCATGCACACCCTTGGAAGACCTCTTGGATACTACAAAATAGTACTCACACACGCGCGGCGTAGTCCGCGGCGTAGTCCTTGCCTAGTGTGTGTGCATTTATAGCGGCCCGCCTTTTTCAAACGTGTGATCTCTTTAATTAATTTTTCTACCACATGTTATAGTATCATTGGGCTTAAAGTTGTAGTATATAGGTTTTCAAGGGTGCTGAATCCAAATTTGAGGTCAAAAACCTGAATTTCCGACCCACCGAAATACCCCATTATCCTGCGCTCCCCGTGGGGCAACACCTAACGTCTATTCTTAATCGGGCAGCCTTGTTTTCACTTGTTACCCGAAAGCTACAACATTGTCAACATCCGAGGTTCGAAATCTTCAATGATATCATTTATTAATTGTTGATAAATTACTTAATAATTAGTAAATAAATAATAATTAGTTTGAGAAACTTAACGTACGCCAAGGAGAAGAAGCTGTAAATCAAGATTATGTATGTACGTAGGTACTTCTATGTCTTCAAGGACTGCTTACATCACCTACTTTATTGTTCGCAAATTTGTATAATTTAAATAACCCCATTTCTGACGATTTGCAGATCCGCAGCACGCAGATATGTTCGAGAACGGAAATTACAGGCGGAGAAGAAGAATGAAGAGGCCCTACAGACCTGCGAAATTATTCCACGACAGCCCTTACCTTCATAGAGGGATATTTCACCCACCCTATCCTTATCCTCCGAGGTAATTACCTTAGTATGACGATAAAGAGTAATAATTATTTTATTCCTGAAGCTTTAGGAACTTACTTGATATTTTTCTTATGTTTTTATAGAATTTTTGCTTAACACACAACAGGCGATTCGTAAGATCTAGGGGAACTATCTTTGTTGATTAATAATGAAGGAGGCTGTTTGTTTCTTCAACAGTTCTGCTTTAGAAACATATTGTTTAGTAATGCATGCATTCCAGGGGACGTCCCATTGGATAAGCATCAGATCAGTTTAACCAGTTGGTAAGCGATAAAACTGTTTCACTCGATGTAATTTATCTATTACTTTGGGCAAGAAATACTGACCCCCCCCCCCCCCACCATTATCCACCTTAACATTTCTAGCGGCATGGGAGCCTCGAATCTGAAGAGCATTTTAAAATCCATGATCTACGATACCCAACATGCGAATTCGAGTTCACCCCCCCCCCCCCCACCAATGGTGCCAGTCTGGCACCAAAGCGGAAATACGTCGTAACATTGATCCTTCATCTGTTAGTTTTAGTAGGCAGTCCGTCGAAGTTCACATCCCTATTCAATGTGAAACACAAAGAAAAACAAAAAAAAAAAAAAAACACGAAATATGCGGTTTATGGTGTCCTGGCACCGTGGCACCACTATTAGTTCCGTGGCGGTACAGAGAATAATTCTTGAAAATCCGGAGGTATTATTTTTCCTCAATATTTCCTCAGTTTCAAAGCTTGGGTACAATTAGTAAGCAGTAAAGGAATCGAAATATTGAAAAATCGGAAATTTTGTGAATATTATCCCCCCACTCACCCCCTCCCCTTGCGAATTTTGGTATTCTGGTAAAATCAAGTACAACTCGGAAGTTAATTGAGTCAAACAAAAAAAGAAACACGCAAATCGGTTGGCAATAGAGGCCTGGGCAGTGTTTACAAGATTATACCCGCAAACGCTTTTTTTTAAGCATTAACCCCCCCATTCCCCCCCTTAAAAAGCAAAATTCAAAATTCCGGCGCCGTAGTGCACAACTAGATAGTATTCCGCGTCGAACAAAAAAATAACCAAGAAAATCGGTTGAGAACTAAGGCCTGTGCAGAGTACACAAGATTATGCCCAAAAACGCACGTTTTTCGAGCATTAACCCCCCCTTTCCCCCCTTAAAAGGCAAAATTCGAAATTCCGGCGACGTAGTGCACAACTAGATAGTTTTCCGCGACGAACAAAAAAAGAACCACGAAAATCGGTTGAGAACTAAGGCCTGGGCAGAGTACACAAGATTTTGTTACACACACACATACACACACACATACACACATACACACACACACACACACACACAGACATACACCTATGGTTTTTTTCACGGATTTGGATTCAGAATTGTCTAAAACGGATTACTGTGTGGTTATTTTTTTTTTCTGTTGAGTGTTGTCCTCCTTCACCCCAGATCGATCGCATAAGGACGCCCAAGTCTTACTGTTGGACGTCCTAAAAAGGGTATTTTTGTAATTTAGTGAGGAAAAAGTGAAAAAAAATTCGTTCGTTTACGGTCAAGAAAATAGGAGGTTTTTATAGCAAAGGTGGTTCAAGTGTTTACAATTAAATGTATGGAGCAGTACTGTTGATCCTTAAGGATTTAACGGTAGTTGGACATTTCACGCGCCTGATAAAATGTGGTAATCATTGTTCCTCTAAATTTCGGGATCTACTCCATGTTTCAACTCATATTTTCTTTGTCAAAAATAGTGTATTTTAAAATTTGACGCAGGAATTTTTTTTTTTTTTTTTTTCATTTTGAAGGGAAATTATGACAATCTGGAACATTAATGAAAAATTACCTTTTTTCAACCATGAGGTTAATTTACTCGTAGATACTGCTGTTAATGAAAAAAAAACACAAAATCTTTGGTCAAAAAGTTTCAGCTGGACCTCACAAACATTTAGAAAAAAATAATGACGCGATTAGTCTAATGATGTAGAATAAACTGAGACAAATATACCAAAAAACGTGGTTTCCAGGAAACACAATTTTTTAAATATCAGCAATCATTGAATCCTTATATATTATGATGTAGTTAAATGAACAATTTTGGTTTATTATTTTCAATAATGAACCTTTGGAATCGACCAAGAAAAAAAAATTTTTAACACCCCCTAAAATTTGATGGTTTACGTTTCAAGGTACGTAGAATCCAAAAATCGAATAAAAATTTGGCCGTCCGTCCGCCGTCCGCCGTACTTAGCATTGACTGATTTTGATGAAATTTGGTATGTAGGCTCCATCTGGGGTCTAGTTGTGCCCCGAAGCTTTTGGTTGATGTAGGTCACTTCTAAGGGTTCCAAAATCAATTTTAAAATTTTGAAAACGCCCTAACTCAAAAAATGTCGATATAAAGGTTGTTTTTCATTCAATTTAAGATTCTATAGAATTTTTAGAATTTTTTGAGACCAAGTGGAGCTCTGTAGGACAAACCGTTCGCTCCCTACGAAAGTTTAAGGGTTTATATTGAAATATATATATAGCATTTTCCAGTTGAATTAAACCTTTTTCCAAAATAATTAAACTTTTTTCCAAATGAATTAAACCTTTTTACGAAACAATTAAACCTTTTCCCAAATGAATTAAACCTTTCCCCAATAAAATTAAACTTTTTTCCAAAATAATTAAACCTTTTTCCGAAACAATTAAACCTCTCAAAAGAAGGGGATGTAATAGAAAATAAATAAACGACGTAGCGACCAGTGAAATCTCAGTGAGCATGAAGATGACACCACTGCTGAATCCCTTCCGAGTGATATCACTGAGAAGGGATTCCTTCGTCGGTATGCGTCGTCTATTCCTCCTTAATGACCCAACGTCGTTTGACCACAGTTTCTCCTAGCCGCATACCACTTTCTGCTGTACCTACGGTTCTGTTCGAACGAATGATCGTGAGTGCTAGCGATTCTAGCTCAAGTTCAATTATTGTTGTTGAGAGAAGGCGCGGAGCTGTAATCGAAAGTGAATCAAGTTCATCAGAATCTACTATCTGCAATTCATTCAAACTAATTCATGATTAAACTGTTTCGCGATTCATATACATGTAATTCCTTATTTTCCCGCTAAAGGTTTAATTGTTTCGGAAAAAGGTTTAATTATTTTGGAAAAAAGTTTAATTGTATTGGGGAAAGGTTTAATTCATTTGGAAAAAGGTTTAATTCATTTGGAAAAAGGTTTAATTCTTTTGGAAAAAGGTTTAATTCAACTGGAAAATGCTATGTATAAATCAAAACACGAGTGTGAATCGCAAAAGAGGCCTAATCTCCGTTCAAATTAGAGCTGACCGAAATGCGATCGATGGTTGGTGATTTTGATTTTTTTTTTTTTTTCTTTTCCATATTGGATGGTTTGTGATTTTGTAGACGAGTGATCTATATAGAAAAATAATAAACCATTGTGTAATAATTTGCAGCGTTTTTACTAAAAATAGATTTTTGGACGATTTTTTTACCAGCATGATGTGCTGTGAAAGCTGATGCTGCTATTGGGACGACGAATCGTTAAAAACGTGTTATTCGAAAGGATCCAAAGTGGGGGCGTTTTTGTTCCACCCTATTAAAATTTATTGTATCTTCCTCGAACATTATTAGAAAGACTGGAAATATTAAAAAATTGAGAGGAAATAATCTAGGTCAACTTGAACTGAGAACATATAGAACTGGGGAGAATGAAGGCGACAGAAAGACGGAAGTATTGCCCCGACAATTGGTGAAAAAGTCACTGCTTTTTATTTATGGGCATCAATTTACTCGTACCTGAAAAAAAGATTAGGCTAAAGGGTAGCCTTGTGTGAATTTCGGATAATAGGTCTACTAGGGCTTCTACGGAAGTTTTTATTTTATTCAATTGGAAAGGAATTTAGCACATGGCCAATGAGTAGACCGCTATCGATTAAAGTTAGATGAGGTTTGTTATAACCTGCGCTCTTTCGATTAGCCACCGTTATTACAGCAGGTAGTTAAGGAAGATAGGGACAGAACCACCGGCGCCCAGAGAGCAAACCTCTATTAGCAAAGCTCTATTAGGAAAGGAGGTAAGTAAAGTTGAAGCTTGAGATAGTTAAATCTCATTAAATTAAACAGAGGTATCACAGAAAATAGAAAAAGGGTATTACAGGGGTTGTATTATAGAAAACTGCCCTTTCCTCATGGTAAGTTTCTTTCTTCTTTTCTACAAATAGTAATACCTAAATAATTGTATGCAGATTCCATCTATAAGATAACGGTTTCTAGTGTTATTGAGGGCACTGAGGTGCAGTGGCGTCTCCTCCAGGCAAACATAGCAAACACTGTTTGCTTTACTAAAAATATGCAAAATGAATAAATTAATTTTGATTAAGATTCTCCTATATTTCCATTTTTTGCAAGTAATTTTAGCCGATTTTGAACTTTTATATTATTTGGGGACTATTTGATTTTTTTTTTTTTTTTAGAGAGAAAAAACACTTTAATGAACATTGTAGAAGGAATGAAGGTGGTCAAGGACTCCAGTAGTTGTCTAAAAGTAATGGATTTTCCGAAAGTTCAAATTGAGTTGCCAACAGTTCAAATTGGTATTTCATTATTACCAAGGAAGTTAGATTGAATAGGAGAATGGAATAAGTACGTATTTTATCGTGGATACTAGCCCGCAACACACCAGCTAGTTGAAAAGGTCGGTAACTACGATGGATTGCGGATGATACACGAACTAACGCGAGGACCGGTGATGTAAGGCAAGCAGTTCCAAAAAATGAATTTTGCGGGACTGTTTTGAACGAGAAAAGACGATCAGCGGGTAGGCGTGGGGTCAGCGCGGGGTCTAATATTTCTATAACCCCACTATAACAGCATAAGCCAAAGCAAACAATCGAATAGCTGTTTCGTGGCCTTGAAAGAAGAGAAAATTGAAGGATGAGCCATGGGTTAAACTTCCTTAGCAACTGTAATCTTTATTTCTTTGAATGGAGTGTGAAGCATTTCATCTAAATAAGCTCGATTTTGAAGCGAAAACATGGTTGGTAGGTAGTGACAATGGCAAAGCTGTCCTCTTGGCTGGCGCTTGATCTATATAGAAAAATAATGAACCTTTGTGTAATAATTCGCTGTTTATTGTTTATATTTATTGTTTATTGTTGTTTATTGTTTATTCCACTATTGTTTATTCCTCTAAGACTAGTCAAGGTGTTTGCCTGACGAATATTGTCACCTGACGCCACTGCTGAGGTGATTCTTGAAGAGGTTTAAAGACCCTCGACAGATTAAGTCAGCAATTTGAATCAGTTCTTTCGGTTTTCTTCAAATTCTTAATATTATCACGACTGTATTTCAGTTGTAGCAGTTGGGGGATGAACACGGCGTCGCAGCTTCATTATCCCGCTTGTCAAAACACCTTCGTACGAACGACGCAACCAAGCTATTCTACCGCACTCCAATCGCAGGTAACCTCAAAACTCATACTTGATAGACAACACTTCCCTTTAGACACTACTTCCCTAACTACAAGGATGCTGAAAATGAAACTTTTACAGGCTGAACTGTATTCAGTTAGTGACTTTTTTAATATTCAATGGTCTATTTAACTTTTTGTAATGTGTATACAGGGTGTCACCCTTACGGGCGCACCACCGGGCAGGGTTCGATTCTACTACTAATTTGCAACAAAAAATGTCTCTTAGCAATTTTGTTTTAGAGGCTTCGTTTTCGACTTATTTCACAGTTAAGATTTTTTTCGTGTTTTCGACCTTACATCACTAAAATGGCTATAACTCCCTTAATTGATGGAGTAAATTCAAATTTGATTATATCATTAGAAAGAGCGTCAAATTTCCTATCTCCCTGATGGGGTTTAAGAAAATTTCAAATGAAACGAACGGGTGTAAAATAAACCAAAAGTAAACAATTGGGAAAGTTTCGAAAATTTTCACTTTTTTCAAAGTTTGTTTCTCGAAACGTCGTGAACGGAAATTTCCATGCTGTAGGCCTAAAATTTGCATGTGAATCCCAGCTTTCTAAAGGTGTAGTAATTTTTTTTAAAACACCACTTATTCAGTTATAAAATGACGTTTTTAGGGCAGAAAACTATCATTGTTGGGTGTAAATCGGCGTTTTTCACCAGAAATGCTTTCCAACTTAATAAATCATTTGACATGAAATTTTACGTACTTTTTGACGCTGAATCGAATGGTAACACTTTCCAATCTCCTCGACAAACAAATAGTACTTTTCAAGCCCTTTCTCGGTTGAACAGGGTACAACAACTGAGTCCTCGACTCCCAACTTGTTATCTATCGAAAAGATAAAGCTTTCCGCAAATGATCGGGACGATATTTTCAAGACAGAGGGCAAAAATTAGGTAAGTCAACAAAGTGGAAGGAGTGCGAGTCATTAATAACCCAGACCTCCCTTAATGACAATTTTGGATAAAACGATTAACGAGATTGAGCCCTTCGCCCAACGGAAAGGGCTTGAAAAGTACTATTTGTTTGTCGAGGAGATCGGCAAATGTTACCATTCGATTCAGCGTCCGTACGTGAATTTTCATGTCAAATGATTTATTAAGTTGGAAAGCATTTCTGGTGAACAACGCCGATTTACACCCGAAAATGAACGTTTTCTGCCCTAAAAACGTTATTTTCTAACTGAATAAGTGGTGTTTTTAAAAGAATGGCTACACCGTTAGAAAGCTGGGATTCACATGCAACTTTTAGGTTTACAGCATGGAAATTTCCGTTCACGACGTTTCGAGAAACAAACTTTAAAAAAGTGAAAATTCTCGAAATTTTGCCAAGTTTTTACTTTTGGCTTATTTTACACCCGTTCGTTCCATTTGAAATTTCTAAAACCCCATCAGGGTGTCAAAGTTGATGAACTTATAAATTTTAGTAGGTAGCTAACAACGTACCTACGCGTGTTTGAAACTCCAAATTATTATTATCCTCAAAACATAGGATTGTATTTTACACTTGTTAATAAAAATTACTTTCGCTTCTTCTCTCAAGAAATAAGTTGTGTTTATATAATATAATAAGTAGTACGATCGTGACATTTTGGCTCCCCGGCGGGGAATCGAACCCCGGTCTCCCGCGTGACGGGCGGGGATACTGACCACTATAATAGAATAATTCTACCGAGGAGAAGTGACTAACTTCAGAACTGAATACCCTCGACTGGCGGGATCTTTCGGATTCATTGTACCAGGCAAATTTCTCCAACTTTTAAGGTCGGTTAAGGTTTTCATCTCTCTCCTAGTTCGTTTCACGTTAGGATCATCAATACCTAATACATCCAGATTAGATACGGAAAACATGGTTGTTGTTGGATTATTCGATACTGAAACGACCTCACCCATCAGTGTCCATCCTAACAAGGTCTCAACTGCCACCAAACCATTCAGGTCAGACCATCTGGTCAGATAGGAAATTTGACGCTCTTTCTAATGATATAATCAAATTTGAATTTACTCCATCAATTAAGGGAGTTATAGCCATTTTAATGATGTAAGGTCGAAAACACGAAAAAAATCTTAACTGTGAAATAAGTCGAAAACGAAGCCTCTAAAACAAAATTGCTAAGAGACATTTTTTGTTGAAAATTATTAGTAGAATCGAACCCTGCCCGGTGGTGCGCCCGTAAGGGTGACACCCTGTATTGACGACTCAAAAGAATGATAATAAGTAATAGGGTTTATTTAGATTTAGTTGACTTATATTGTCTAGCAGAGGAATTTTTTTGTAAGTACTCTGGCTGGTATAGTGCCTGATCTGTGATATTTTTTGTCTTCGTGTTTTTTTTTTTTGTTATATTTAAAAATTAATTATTAGTGGTGTGAATGTATGTATTGAATGAATGAATGTATGGTTGGGTTCTCTTCTCCTGTTGGTCGGTGGTCGCCCTATCGGTCCTTGGGGCGGCTCTATTGTTCTCTTTTCCCTGTTGGGAATGGGATCTGTGGGGATGTCGTGTGTTGGGGGCGGCTGGTCACTGGTGTGGCAGCCGTTTCCCTAGTGGGCATCCTTATGCGTGGAGCCGACATGGTGGGTGGGGCCTGGGGCCGGTCGGTTGGGGGAGGGAGGCTCGCCCACTTGTGATCGGCACTGCCCTTATTGAACTTGAAATTCGTAATTGTATTCTGTACTGCCTATTTTTAGGATTTGCAAATAAAAACTTTTGAATTTGAATTAACACGAAAAACCCTAAAAAATTGTTATTTTGGGTGTTTTAGCCTCGATTTAGGACTTCTAGTACATTTTCTAGGATAATTATTGAAAATTCAATTCATATTCTTCTGTGTGTTTTGTGGAAAAACCTCCCAAAAAGGCCGTTGTTTTTATGTTTTCATCTAACTTACTCAGATTCGTCCCCGATTGATCGGACACAAGGTCTTCAGTACTTCCAGGGAGAAAATATCAAGTCTAGCCGATATTATCAACATTGTTGACGAAGTATACCTTTTACTCGTTTATGAGATTATATTCAGCATCTTATTAATGTTTTCAATCAAATCATAGCTGGAAATTGGAAGTGAGGCTTCCTAATTATGGCTTGTTTGTTCGTATGAAGGGCTCGTGGGAGAGTGGCCTATTGAATTGTTATTATATTACTAATAAGTTAATTATTTTCATTGTTACTTTGTAGTTGCAAGCGCCACTGCAACCAGTGCAATCCTTACCACTCCCTTCGGTCAACGGTTACAACCAACTAACCCCCTCCATTCCTTCCCCAATGGGTGAGTACAGCTGATTACTTGAAAGATTTCATGAATATTCGTATGTACTGAATAGATACTAGAATTGCTAAAACAGGAATTGCAATTAGCATTACTTATTCCAATTAATTTAGGAAGAAAGTAATGGCAATTATCTTCCTGTTAAGGGAATAGTTTTTTCAATTAGGTACCATTACGTTTTGTTGGAAAAGTGATGGGTTCAATCACCCATTACAGAAAAGGTAAAGAAATGGAAATGAATTTTCATTCCCATTATTGGAATTTTATGAAATGTTGTACGTATATTTGGTAGGTAAGGTGCGTCGGGGTAAGAGGGGAATATACCTTTCACAAGCAAACATAAGGGCTGACATGAATGTCCTCTGTGGGTGTTGTAGAGAAGTACGGTTTCACAAAACACCACTAGAGTGTACTCGTATCGGTTGTAACCTTCACTGTGAGGTTATGATGTACCACATGTGTTTTCATCTGTGAGGTCGAGGTGATAAAGTATTTTTCAACCCGATTTTAACCTGCCTCTACTTGGGTATTGCTAATGACTGACAAGGTAATTATACACTTTAAATGTTGCAGTTTCATTGTACATATGACATTTTGTTCTAACTTTGGTTATAATGAAAATAAGACCTCCTCTGCACTTTCCCCGTTTTATCCTCCTATGGGGGGAAGTGCAGAGTAAGAAACATGGGCAAGTGTGGAGTTCCGCACTTCCCCCTAAATAGATGACCAAAGGAAGTATGGAGCCTACACTCAATCATAATACTATGTATTTTGCTTCCGAGTCTACCAAGGTAGCGGAAGCTTTGTTTTCACTTTTCAAGGATGAAAAAAAAAAGTTCTCCAAAATCAAAATTTTCACTCGCGTTTTGCGTTTTAGACCTTTCTGAACAATTTTGGTTCCGTGTCTGTCTATCTGTGTGTTAGGGATGGGTATCGTTATAAAAGTATCGATATTTTGTATCGATACTGTATCGTATCCGAGTATCGATATCCCAAGTATCGTTGGGCTTGAGTATCGATATTTTAAAATATCGAGTATCGATACTTTAGTGTCACAAACTATCAATATTATCCAATTTTCTCAAGAAAAATAATTTTTTACACAACTTTTATTCATTTTTCACTATTAAGTGTCCAAGCAGAGAGATTTTTTTCCATGATATAATTGTTATTTGTGCAACCAAAGAATAATGACCCAAAAGCCTCTCTACTTTCTTCATTTTTTAGCCATTATGTTGAATTTTCCGCGAGAACAGTATCGATATTCGATATTTAGAAATATCGGATCCAAAGTATCGATATCCAAAAATATCGGATAGCGCAGTATCGATACTAAAATATTGAGTATCGGTAAGAAAGTATCGATGTTTTGAAATATCGAGTATCGATACCCATCCCTACTGTGTGTCTGTCTGTCTGTGTGTCTGTCCGTCTGTCATCAATTCCTTGTAACGCGCATAACTATACGAAGTTATTGTCCGATTTCGATGAAATTTTTAGGGATTGTGCGGGTTGGTGTGTAGACGGTCCCCTATGAAAATCATCATCCTCGGACTGATAGTAGCCACTGCGCATGCGCAAACGTGAATTCCTTGTAACGGCCATAACTTCTACATTTTCCATCCGATTTCAATGAAATCTTCAGAGATGTTATAGATTAGTATTTAGATGGTCCCTTATGAAAATCATCACCTTTGGGCTGATAGTAGCCACTGCGCATGCGCAAACGTGAATTTCCTTGTAACGGCCATAACTTCCACATTTTCTACCCGATTTTGATGACATTTTCAGGGATTACGCGGATTAGGTTGTAGATGGTCCCCAATAAAATCAAGGCCTTAAAATTTACAGAAGCCACTGATAGTAGCTACTAGTAAAATAACCACTGGGAACCGGGCTGAATGAAAGAGACGAAAAGCGAGAGTTAATTAGAACGATAGCACCACGATTTATTAGAGATCACATCATGATAGACACTACTAGGAACAAAGGAATGAGTTACAATATGGTGGGGAAGCAGGATTGCCAATACATAAAATAATACCCCCTTTCAATTCTGCGAACATATCTCAATAAGAGACAAACTTAACATTTAACATATAAATTCAATTTATCTTTCAAATTTTCAAATATTTTGACACACAGCGGCTTGGTCATTATATCCGCAATTTGTAAATTTGTAGGAACAAAAACAATTTCAAACCTTCCCTCCTCAATAAGACTCCTTACAAAGTGAAACTTTACGTCATAATGTTTTGAACGTTTAGTTTCTTTGGTTGTAGCTATCTTGATAGTTGATTGATTGTCTTCATACACTTTTACACAAGACTTAACTTTTGATATTTCTTCAAGTAAATTTGTAATAAAAATGCATTCACACATTGCACCTGCCAGGGAATAATATTCGGCTTCGGTGCTACTTTGTGCTACCACATTTTGCTTTTTAGAAGACCAGCTTATGACATTATCATTCAGAAGTATTAAATTTCCTGATATACTCTTCCTATCGTTAGGATCTGATGCATAATCCGCATCGACGTAGGCTTCTAAAATATTTTCAATATTACCTTTACGTTTAAAAACCAAACTATAGTCTTTAGTAAATTTTAAATACCGCAGGACTCGTTTCAGATGAGTCCAATGAGTTTCGTTGTAGCTAGTCTGAAATCGACCAAAATAAGACACTGTGTAGCATAAGTCAGGTCTACTTCCTAACATTAAATACATCAGGCTGCCGACTAATTCACGATATGGAAATCTTTCATCACATTTGTCACCTTTAGATAAAAACAATTTAGGTTCAATCGGAGTAGAGCAAGGAATACACTCCTCCATCCGAAATTTTTGCAACATTCTATCGATCATCTTACTTTGAGATATAGTAATCGCTCCATCAGAAATTGTAATTTCGATTCCAAGAAAAACTATTTTTTTACTACCTTGAGACAATTCACGGATTTTCATTGTCGAAGACAAATTTTCCTTAATTTCCTCAAATTTTTTCAAATTATTGGTAAAGCACAAAAAATCATCGACAAATATTAGCAAAAATGTTGTTTGATGTTCATCAAAATATAGGCAAGGATCTATTTTTGATCTTCGAAAACCAAGCTTAATTAAAAATGTGTCTAAATACTTATTGAAACACGAAGGGCTTTCTCGTAAACCATAAAGGGCTTTCACTAACTTCAGCACCTTACCGGAACCACAATCAAGTCCAGCTGGAGCTTCCATAAAAACGCTGCTGCTGAGAGGAGACGCTAGGAAGGCACTACTCACATCCATCTGACGCAGGAACAGACCCTTCTCTACAGCCAGTGAAAGCAGAACTCTCATGGTTGTAAGACGGGCGACAGGCGCATAGACATCAAGTTCTGTCCTTGGTTGCTGATAGCCACGAGCAACCAGACGAGCCTTCTTCTGCTTTTGTCCCTCCAAGTCTTTCTCAACGAAAACCCAACGGGAATCTATGACCTTCACACCAGGTGGGCGGTCGACGATTTCGTAGGTCCCATTCTCTTCCAATGACTTCAGCTCCTTCTTGATCGCAGGTCCCCATCCATTTCTGACAGCTTCATCAAACGACTCAGGCATCGGTCCACCAACACACAGTGCCAGGAGTTCACAATCATAAAAATTATCGCTACATTCGTAATCCTTCAAATACCTTGGTGGGCGAGTCTCACGCTCAGATCGACGGATCGGTTCACCAGAAGATTTTTCTCCGGCTGTATGGTGACCGTTACGCTGCTGATTTTCGTTCGGTATAGGCTTTGTCTCCGGGATTGTATGCTCAGACGCTGGAGGTGCGGGTTCCCTCCTCTCCGCCTCTTCATCTCCCAAGTCCTGAGATCCAGCTGGAAACACAGGACAAACAGATGGATTTTTCCAAGATTCATCAAAACGCACGTGACGAGCAGTGACTATTTTTCTCTTATCAGAGTCCCATAGGCGATAGCCATTATCCGTGTAACCCAGCATAAACATCTTCTTAGAATGAGATGCCCATTTCCCTTTCCGATCCTCTTTAGGGACGAAAGCATACGCAGGACAGCCGAACACACGGATTTTCTGAAGGTTTTGCTTCTGTTGATACCACAATTCTGCTGGCACCTGACCGCTCGTCAAAGCATTAGTAGGCAATCTGTTGGATACATATGTAGCCGCCAGAATCCCCTCATCCCAGAAGCTGCTGCCCAAATCACATTCAAATAACATGCATCGTGTGATTTCGCATAAGGTCCTGTGCATTCGTTCTGCCACGGAATTCTGCTCCGGATTTCTAGGTACCGTCGGACACATACGAATCCCTCTTTCGTCACAGAACGTCTTAAAATCGTAATTTAAATATTCAGTCCCAGAATCCGAACGAAGCATTTCTATTTTCGTTCCAAATTTCGCTTCCACCATAGCCACAAACGATTTAAACTTTTCAAAGGCTTCACTTTTCTTCCTGAGTAGGTACACAGTTGTAAAATGAGTATAGTGATCAACAAAATTTATGAAATAGCGATAACCCGACTTCGAAATCGGGGAAATAGGGCCACAGACATCAGTTGAAACTATCTGAAGAGGTCTTTTCGCTTTCCTATCGTCAGGAGTAGCATGAAACTTGCTCCTTGCTTGCTTACCCTGTAGGCACACCTCACAAAGACGACGAGGTGGGTACCGATAAGAATGACCCATACGCCTGTGCATCAAATCAGCATCAATACCAGGCAAAGCACTATGAGCTGATTCTTTCACCAAGTTCAACTTGGCAATGTACAAATTCCCACTTAATTCCGCAACCAAAATCGGCCTACCCCTGCAGGTAACCCTTGCACAACCATTTTCAAAAACTACTTTCATACCTTTATCTTCGAGGCAACGAACCGACAGCAAGTTGAAGGCTAAATTTTCACATACGAGCACATCCTTGATCTTCACGTCAACACCACCCCCGGTCGTGACTGGCAAGGTCCCGGAATGAGTTGCCCGGATCGACTGTCCCGCCTTCGCCACTCCGATTTGCTTTTCAACCGGTTTTCCGTCCATCAAGTACGAGCTAAAATCACTTTTAATTAAGTGACGAGTGCTTCCACTGTCCAAACACATTGAAATAACGTTCTCGCTGCTTTGTTTACAACCAAGTCCGATATCACAGTCCGCTGATAAGAAACACACCGATTTCCCTTCCTCTTCGCGCTCCGCGAACATAGCTTGTTGTTGTTGCGTCTTTTTCCAGCGACAATCCTCCTTTTTGTGTCCCCTCTTTTTACAAAAATAACATTTTCCCGGGAAAGATTTCGACCGAGCCGGAAAATTTCCTGAATTTTCCTTGTTAGAAGGATTTTCCTTATTTGAGAATGAACTCGGCCTCCTGAATCCACTTGAATTTTTCTTGAAGGAATGGAATGTGTGTTGGCCAACCTGCGTAGGCCCTGCCTCCTCTAAATCATCATGGCCGCCTCTCCTACGAAGTCGATCTTCTTCCGCCAAAAGCCGATTTTTCACATAATCCAAGGTGATGCTGGATGACAACTTTCCCTTCAATTCCGTCGTTAAATGCGATGTCAATCGCCGAAACGACATTGTCGTACTCCTCCGGCATGGCGACCAAAAGCTGAATAATTATTTCAGCGTCATCAACTTTCCCGCCCGCAACACGGAGGTCAGAACAAACGTTCCCGAACTCAACGAAAAATTCATGAAGGGGTTTATCACCTTTGAATTCCATTCGGCGCCAACGTTTCTGAATTTGAATTCGAGAAACCATTCCGGTTTTGAGGTAAGTCTTCTTTAGGCTCTCGATCATGTCCTTCGCAGTAGGTTTGTCCTTAACCATCACCAAAATGCTATCATCAACACGATCCACGATGATTCCGCGGGCCTTGACGTCCATCCTCATCCAATCTTCCAAGGCCTTTTTACTCCCGGGTATTCCTTCGTTCACCACCGGCATTTCACAATCTATCGCATCCAGTACTGAGTTTTGCTCCAGCACTAGGCGAACCCGGAATTCCCAGTTACCGAAATTTTTCCCATCGAACTGCTTGATAGTTGGAGTAGGGTTCGAACCGGCCATTTTGCACACGAAACCACAACGCGAAAATCCAGCAGCCGACAAAATTTCACACAGTCTGTGTGACACAGATCGCACATAAAACGTGAACTGGTGCCCGTAACCTAGTAAAATAACCACTGGGAACCGGGCTGAATGAAAGAGACGAAAAGCGAGAGTTAATTAGAACGATAGCACCACGATTTATTAGAGATCACATCATGATAGACACTACTAGGAACAAAGGAATGAGTTACAATATGGTGGGGAAGCAGGATTGCCAATACATAAAATAATAGCTACTGTGCATGCGCAAACGTGATTTCCTTGTAACGGCCATAACTTCCACATTTTCCACTCGATTTCGATGAAATTTTCAGGGATTATGTGGATTAGGTTGTAGATGGTCCTCTATGAAAATCATCATCCCCGAACTGAACGTCCATAACTTTTACATTTTCCATCCGATTTCAATGACATTTTCAGGGATGTTACAGAGTAGTGTTTAGATAGAGGGATTCATTCATAGAGGGATGGTATCCTGTAAGAATCTCAAATCTTGTACATGACAAGGCTTCAATAGCTCAGAGGACAGAGTCTTGATTTGTGCTCCAGGGATCGCGGGTTCGAATCCCAGCCGAGACTAAGAATTTTTTGATCCAATCACATACATCCACTCACTTAATTTTTCATCCGAATTTGATGAAATTTTCTAGGATTGTCCAGATTAGCGTGTAGATGGTCCCCTATGAGGGTAGTGAAAGGTACTCAGAGATTGGTGTTTTGAGATTAACTACTATGCATCGGATCATCTATACAATCGGGTTATGGATACGAGGAAGCTATGTGCCACACCCACTTGTTTTTCCTCCTATGGGGGGAAGTGCAGAGTAAGAAACATGGGCAAGTGTGGAGTTCCGCACTTCCCCCTAAATAGAGGACCAAAGGAAGTATGGAGCCTACACTCAATCATAATACTGTGTATTTTTCATCTACTCGTGTTGTGAACTTAGGCACTTTTAAGGTAACTGGGAACTTGTCTCTTGTCTAGATATGGAGACTTTTTTCATTTCGAAGTTTTATGCAAACTTTTGCAATGTTAAGATAACCATTGGTAGAAGAAGATAGTTAAAAAAGTCCTTATTCTTAAGACTGATGATGACTTATAGTGATTTGAAAATTTTTTAATAAAGATTCAAAATTTTGAATTTTGCAAGATTTTTGTGAGTTTTTCTATAGTACGTTTTTAACTTTTCAAAACTGTGTACCTTCATCAATTTCTGTCCGATTTCAACTTTGCAAAAATCAAAATAATGCCTTTTGAGCGGAGTAAGTGAGGAGTACTGACAAAAATTATAGTATTGCTCGAGAAACCCACTATAACTTTAAAAAACCTTAAACTAACTACAAAACTGGTTAGAGGATAGTCCGAGGGGTGTAATGAAAGAAGGAAAAAATCTAGCTTTAAAAATGAGTTTCTAAGGGTCTACCAAAGTTGAACTATGCAAATTGTACTCTGCACTTCTCCCGACGCACCTTATAAGAATAGGTCGTAAAGTACTCTAGGTGAGGGGAGGGGGGGGGGAGGTCGAAATTTTTCGATTATTGTATATGAGTACAAATGAAAGTTTTTGACTAGGGGATGTAAAAAATTAATATCTTTGAAAAAAACCTTATGTTGTAGTAATGGGCTGCCTTCAACCTTGATCTTCCGGTAGGGTGCGTAGTAATGAAAAGGGTGGTACCTAGGGTTCAAAATCGGTACAGATTATTGCAAATTCTCAACACCCCCCCCCCCTAGGGTACTTTTGAACTAATCTTGACCTACCAAATACATATAACGTTCCATACAAAAGAAATCACTACATTTAAATTCATTACTATCTTAAGGAGGGGGTTCATGAGTCAAAATCGAAAAATTTTCAAATTTTTTGTTTTTATTTTTATAAAATTCTGCAGGTCTTTCCAGACATTTTGGTATATAACAAAATTTAATTTGAGCAGTGGAAAACGGAGATATGAGTTTTCAAAGATTGAGGAGCCAAACGCTGTTGCCGGAGGATGGCTGTTCTCCGCTCCAGGAGCTGCACTGCTCGTAGTTTCTTAGTTTCCGTAACTACCTACCGTTCTTTCGGTGTTCATAATTTCTTATAGAAATATAATTCCTACACCATGCCACTAGCACTGGTCATTGTATCTATCTAAAAACAGAAAAACTACTAAGGTAGGAGCCATCATGCAAAAGGTAAAGAAAGTATGAAGCATCAAGTTATTCTCATACGAAACCGGAGAGAAAGCTGGGTGAGAATAGAGTTCAAATAATGCTATTTTTACGTCTTTCCTTTAACTCATACTCATGCTAGTAAACTCAACGATAAGTAATAAGTTTTGTTTGAGACAAGTACCAAACAAACAAACAAAGCCGGGAAGATATACGGGGAACGGGAGAAGCGAAAACTAAGCACAAGCACAAGATATGTATTTTTCTTATCAGTAAGCGATATGACGAACCGACACTTTACCGGTGATAACACTTACTGATAAGAATTATGGGTAAGGAATAATGAGACCTCATTTTCAATGTCTTCAACATGAAATGACTCGCAATTGGATCGAATACCTCAAAAAACGGGAACCTTTCACAAATCGCGGTTTTTCTCCAAACCGAAAAACACCTGTTTTTCATCACTTAGGTACCTGTTTCTCGGCAACCAATAGAGCTGGCAACTTGATTTTTTTTATGTTGTCAAGGGGTCTTTATTACATTCACTGAGCAAGTTTGGACGAAAAACTCCAAACAGAAACAAGGCTAGAATAAAAAAAATCATAAACATAAAAAACACGAAAAATTTGTTTTGCTATATAGCTTTTAGGCAAAATAATATTTGCACAACAGAGCTGAAACTCACTCAGTAATTATATGAAGAGTGGACAAAGAATTTAAAAAAAATTTATGAAGATATCATGAATATATCTAGAGAAACAGATACATGAAAAAGTGTTAAAGTAGAACTGACTCATGAACCCCCTTAAATTGGTGAAAAAACAATATCTTTATTTCGAGAATTTTCGAGCTAGGGCACTCTTGAAAATGTCAACCCTTATTTTTCTCCTCCTAGAATTGACTGACATCAACTGCGCCACAACTAGACCCCAAATGGAGCCCATAACCCAAATTTGAACCAAATCGGTCCAGTGTTGCTAAGAGAAGTGCCGCGTATGGCGAACGGACGGAAAATTTTTTATTCGATTTTCCGATTCTACGTAGGTACCTTGAAACGTAAAACATCACATTTTGAGGGTGTTAAAATTGTTTTTTCTTTCTCGATTTCAATGGTTCATTAATGAAAATAATAAACCAAAAAATTTAGCGATTTGTCGACCTGCATTTTACTTACCAAGTTAAGGTTTAAACATCAGTGTTTTGCTTAGGAATACTTGATAACACTCACTTTACTTGAAGTCATTGCTGTTTATAAAAGTAATCATTGTCTAATAACTCTGATAGATACTTTATGTCTTGCATGTTGATGAATTTAAATTTAATAGCCGATTATTTTCAGTCGAGTTGAGCACGTCGGTGACTACTTCGGCCAGTTCTTTCTCCAACTACGGCTCCTGTTCTGTGTCCAGGAAGTTCGACTCGCACGTCGTCGACTCAGGGCTGAGGTACAGCCCTTACTGGACACCCAGCTCTTCTGAAGGTACGCAGTCAGGTACAGTATCACCAATTGATGGTAACTGAGAAGTTATAACCGGGTAGTTTTGGCAAAACCGAGTGATATAACGTGAAAGCGGTTTTCTTGAGTGTTAAAAAACGCTGCAAATTATTACACAATGGTTTATTATTTTTCTATATAGATCACTCGTCTACAAAATCACCAACCAACCAATATGGAAAGAAAAATTGAAAAAAAAAAAATCACCAACCATTGATCGCATTTTGGTCAGCTCTAATTTGAACGGAGATTAGGCCACTTTTGCGATTCACACTCGTGTTTTGATTTATATATATATATATTTCAATATAAACCCTTAAATTTTCGTAGGGAGCGAACGGTTTGTCCTACAGAGCTCAAAAACTCAGAGAACAAAACAGAGCTAAAAATTCTATAGAATCTCAAATTGAAGGAAAAACAATACCTTTATATCGAAATTTTTTGAGTTAGGGCGTTTTCAAAATTGATTTTGGAACCCTTAGAAGTGACCTACATCAACCAAAAGCTTCGGGGCACAACTAGACCCCAAATGGAGCCTACATACCAAATTTCATCAAAATCGGTCAATGCTAAGTGGCAAAAGTGCCGCGTACGCCGCGGCGGACGAACGGCCAAATTTTTATTCGATTTTTGGATTCTACGTACCTTGAAACGTAAACCAACAAATTTTGAGGGGGTGTTAAAATTTTTTTTTCTTGGTCGATTCCAAAGGTTCATTATTGAAAATAATAAACCAAAATGGCGGCCTGGTAATGCAAAACTACACACAAATTACAAATCTTGAGTTTTTTTGTTCTTCTCAATAAGAAAACGGTGAATGCTCTTTGATGAAAATTCATTTTTGGAGTTAATCGAGTCATTATTTCTATGGGGCGGATTCATATGCAATTAGATACGAACGTCTTAAACTGCACCAGCAGCATTAGTTCATGTATCCTCCGCTCGGGCACCAGTGGTTACCATTAAGTAGTTACTGTGTTACGATTGAAAGAAAGCGGCTGGCTCGGTGAGGTTTCCATTTGTATTACAGTCCCAAAAACGTCGTCCTTCTTCTACCTGTCACTCGCGCCAGGGAAAAATGAGACCGAGGGTGTGTTTATTACAGACCGTTCGTGGTCGGCCAGGGTTTTGGGATTTACCTTTAGGCAGAGGTTCCCAATTATATACAGAATATCTACTATTGAGATGGACCACACTTTAAGGATCAGCTCCACAACTAATTTTCAACAAAACTACCTCTTAGCAATTTACATAACTCCCTTATTTCTCATGCAAATTCAAATCTGATAGCAACTTTAAAAAAGAACGGTAAATTTCCTATCCGTTTTTCATCAGCAATCAGCATTCAAATTTCCCAATGAAGCCTCCTCAACTCTTTATTTCTCCAAATGAACTTTTTACAAGTTTTCGACCTTGCAGCTCTAAGATGGTCATAATCTCATATTTCTCATGCAAATTCAAATCTGATTACACCGTTGGAAGGAGCGTTAAATTTCTTATCCTTTAGGTGGAAACCCCAATTTTTGGAAGCCATTTGTGAAAGTGAAAAGTGAAAGTCTAAGTGAAAGTGAAAGTATAAATTTATAATTATTTTCGAAAATCGCCATTTTATAATAATGATTTCAAGACAATGATTCCCCCGTAATAAATAGCGCTATCGAGGTGCACTCAACGGCAAAAACTACCCCAAGATCTGAGCTTGCCAACGGTATGTCAATTTTAAGGGTTTTTTTTACAAAAAAAAGAAAAGGTTTTTTAAAACGGAGGCTCGGCCCTTTCTCAGCCTGACTCACCAGGCTACCTAAGATTTTGGAACAGGTAGTCGTCTATGTTAGCAGGTATACCCTTTGAAAAATTGGCCAGCCGCATTCTTTCTATCTGCGAACAGTAGGTACATTCATGAGAAATTACCCCCAATGGTTAGATGTCTACTCAAACTCTGCCGATGATTGTAAGCAAACACCAAAAAATTCACCCTTTGTCGTTGAAAGCACAAAATAAACATCAAAATCATTAATTGATAAGATGCTACTAGGGAAGAAAGACAACATTCAGGAGATGAGACAAGCTCAGGTATTCAATGAACCTCAAAATAATGAGAAGCAGCTGATTCAAGGGAAAAGCGGGATTAGCCCTAGCGGAGGATAGATGAACTAATGCTACCAGTGGGGTTTAGACGTTCATCAATTATGTTCATTTAATATATATATAATGTTTATTATATCAGCAAATTAGATGGAGATCCCAAATTTATTCGTCCTTTTGATTCATTGACTATTTGGAGATTACGTTGAGTAAATTCATCATTTTGGAAGAAAGAATATTTTACTCGTATGAGTAATTTTCGCATTAATACCCATCTCGAAGCACATTTTGTCTATTTTGGTTCATTGTTAATGAACCTTTGGAATCGAGGAAGAAAAATTTAACCCCTCCCCCGCCTAAGAATTTGATTGTTTACCCTTCAATGTACGTAGAATCCAAAAAACCAAATGAAAAAAAAAAAAAAAAAAAAAAAAATCAAAAAATGTCAAAGGTGAAAAAATAAATGAATGGAAAAGGTGAAAAATAATGGTTGTAATTTTCAAAACGCCCTACCTCGAAAACTCTCGATATAAAGGTATTGTTTTCACCATTTTAGAATCGAATGAGACCACACAGAGCTCTGTAGGACAATCCGTCTAGTCCCTATGATTATTGAGTATTGAAGTTCACAACTACGCTGCATAAAATTAACATAATTGTGAAAAACAAACGCAAATTTTTTCGTTTTTGTTGTACAGTTTTCATTAGTTATTAAATAATTTGGATAACAAGTATTTCAATCGTAAAATTAACAATTATTCAACCCTAATTGGACCATGGTGTTACTCGTGTCACAAAAAACATCTTAAGAATTCCACAGCTGTCCCAAAGTGTCCACAGATTGACTATATTTAAATTGCAACTTGAAAATTATTGGACTGAGCTGAATTTTTTAAACAATTTTTTGTGAGTTATTAAAGGTCCAAAAATTATGGTATGACGAAAATTTTGCAGTTTTTGTTCATAGATTTTTTTGTGGATATTTTTGTCATAACTCTTCTCCGAGTCTTCCAAAAGCCCACTAAAAATTCTGCTGTTCATTAAATTCAAAATCGCAATTTAATTTTGGTTACTCAGGTGGCACTTTGGGACAGCTATAGAGTTCCTGTGATGTTTTCGGTGACAATAGTGATACCATGGTCCATTTAGGGTTAGGTGTTAAGATGCGGTTTTCACAGAATTTGATCTATACAGAAACCCACAGCTGTCCCAAATTGTCCACAGATTGACTATATTTAAATTGCAACTTGAAAATTATTGGACTGAGCTGAATTTTTTAAACAATTTTTTGTGAGTTATTAAAGGTCCAAAAATTATGGTATGACGAAAATTTTGCAATTTTTGTTCATAGATTTTTTTGTGGATATTTTTGTCATAACTCTTCTCCGAGTCTTCCAAAAGCCCACTAAAAACTCTGCTGTTCATTAAATTCAAAATCGCAATTTAATTTTGGTTACTCAGGTGGCACTTTGGGACAGCTATAGAGTTCCTGTGATGTTTTCGGTGACAATAGTGATACCATGGTCCATTTAGGGTTAGGTGTTAAGATGCGGTTTTCACAGAATTTGATCTATACAGAAACCTTTTTCTTTTTGTTCAGTGAAACAGGAAGACATCCTGAGCTCGGCGTCCATGGCGTTCAATTCCAGCATTGATTTTGGATTGGGATCCACAAGATCAAAATGCAGCTACATCTGAAGAGACCCCAAAACTAAGGTACCCCCTCGATGAAGGACGAATATGATTACGCAATAAGTAACTTATGGACTTCACCATTCGCAATGGAAATTAAAATAATTAAATTAGATTAAATTACGTTTGTTTGTACGAATGACCATGGTAAGTTGATAGTCCTGGAGCCGAGGCCGAAAATCGCACTTCATTTAGGGATACGATTTGACGACAAATTATGAAAATCTTGTCCATTCTGAGAGAGAAAATTCAAGTCTGCCATTCCAAAACGGTTGTTTTCGAAAATGGCGGCCACGTGAAATGTTCAAAAATCGCGAAAAATCATCATATCTCCGGGATGGATGAAAACTCCGTGAATGAGAGATTAGGTCCAATCATGGATGTTTTCATCAGTCTGCCACTCTTCAACGGCTGTTAACCCTCGGCAGACTCAATTTTAAAAATTGTACTTACACTTTTGTGCAATTTGTCCCAAATTTTTACAGCTGGATTTTAAAAGTCTACTTACGGGTTTGAGACTTGTCTGCCAATCCTAAGCAGCTGTAAGGTGTGACGATCCTACTTTTTTATAAGGGACAATCCAATTGGTTTGTTCCCGATTTGTTGGAGCTACGCCTTTAGGGATATCCGATTCATAGAGATATGAATCGATATTTTCTTCAGGCCGGCTGATTAATCTAATCACTGGTTTGAAGGGGTAGGGTCGTCACACCCTCCTCTGTCTCATATATGGGCAATTAGGTGTATTTCAAATTTGTTGTACAAATTGAAATTCAACCTATATTGTTACAAAGGCCTGGCAGAATTAAATTGATAAATTGTCAAATTTGATTCAAAATTCAGACAATTTTGGGATGATTCACTAGACGGGTGATGTGGACGACTACTAACTGTGAGCACTATAGCGGCGCGCGCGCAATAAGTCCAGTTTTTTCACGTTTCAGTTCAGTTCGCTGCTAGAAAGCAACGGAATACCGATGGCAGACTGTGTTACAAAGTTTTTACTTTCGTGCTAGTACCACATGCCAAAATTGCAACTTTCCCAAAATACATAAATTTTAACCCTCACATTTGCATTTTTTCAATTTTAGTATGCCTCATTTAACCCTCTAGCGGGCAATACTCGGGCGTCATGGGAAAATTTTTTTTTCCGATCTAGTCGGGTCTTTATGGATCTATCAACAATATTTCAGCCTTTTTTGCGAAATAAAATGGTTCACGCGCCATAAAATGGCATGGTACAGCATGTTTACCAAGGACCACCAGGTGCACTTTTCGGTCATGATGTTCCTTGGTACAACATTTGTACCAGTAAAAGGTAATCAGGGAATGATCATAATTTGAGTTTATTCTGGATGATCTTACTTTCAATCAATATAAAACTGATGACAAATTCGACAGCAAACAACATTTCAATAGGACTTGTTGCGTTGGTATGCGACGCGTCCAATCTCCAGGGAGAAATCATGGGGCGCCCGCCCCGAGAAACTTCAATAACATCGTTGCGAGTACACGATTCCAGTGGTATGCTTTCATTATGGATACTTGAATAGCTATAGAAAAATTACGTTCCTCGAATAGAAGACGAAATTCATCCGTGTGGACATCACCGCGTAATGTTTTGGTTTGAATAAAAAACAACAGCAAAAAAACTTCGTCGTTAGCGTTCCTTGGTACAACAGTAGTACCGCAAAACACCCACTTTTGCAATATCTCGACATATAGGCGGAGCTAAGAGATGCTACCATTTTTCCCATGATGCTGCACCCTATTGAGAAGGAAAGGAACGAAAAACACGCCAGAATTCAAACTGCTTCTACCTTGGTACAACAGTTGTACCAAGGAACGCTAAAGGGTTAAGCAATGAGTTATTGAAGGCAGACCACGCTGCTTGAGTTTCAATGAAGTAGTACAGTATTGAGCAAAAATTTGAAGTATCCCAAAATCAATAAATTGACAATTTTTGAATTTGATTCTGCCACTAGAAGACAGCGGGCTATCCAAGGCAGACCACGCTCTATTGTTTACATGCCACTCATACTTCAACGTGTTAAAATGTGAATCATCCCAAAATTGTCTGAATTTTAAATCAAATTTGACAATTTATCAATTCAATTCTGCCAGGACTTACAGCTGCTTAAGATTGGCAGACAAGTCTCAAACCCGTAAATAGACTTTTAAAATCCAGCTGTAAAAATTTGGGACGTCCCAAACGTTGTGGATTATTGCACAAAAAGTCTACAATTTTTAAAATTGAGTCTGCCGAGGGTTGACAGCCGTTGAAGAGTGGCAGACCGATGAAAACATCCATGATTGGACCTAATCTCTCATTCACGGAGTTTTCATCCATCCCGGAGATATGATGATTTTTCGCGATTTTTGAACATTTCACATGGCCGCCATTTTTGAAAGCAACCGTTTTGGAATGGCAGACTTGAATTTTCTTTCTCAGAATGGACAAGATTTTCATAATTTGTCGTCAAATCGTATCCCTAAATGAAGTGCGATTTTCGGCCTCGGCTCCAGGACTATGAAGGAAGCGCAATTTCAAACGGAAATGAATATATTAAAATCAATGTGGAATAATACAGCCTTAAAGCAAGGTTAGATAACAACTGATAACTGATGAGCTATCCTTCGAGTTGAATCAAAACTTCTCATGATCAGAGAGAATAAAATCGATTCTGTATTCCCCGGCAGGGGCTGAGAAAAGGGAGGGGTAAATGGACGAGACCTGCATTTTCACACCACTGGGCATGCGCAGATGGGGCATTATCTAAAAAACACCTCGTAACCATGGGAACTCCAGGGTCCAAACTGTTTGAGCCCCAGTGTTTCCTTGGCAACGTGTTTTTCGATAAACATTGGAAATTCGAGAGTAGACAATTGATTGTTGGATTCCTATCGATTCCCTACTACTTCTTCGTGTTCTCCTTCTCTCAAGGTCCTCTCTGGTGACTAACTTCCACTTTCTAGTTTCACCATGGATACTTGACAATAATTACTTGTAATTTTACACTTTTCAAAGTTTCCATGGATTATCAGTGATTTTTGAGGAAAAAAAAACTTTCTAAAAGGGATTTTTTTATACTTTGGGGAGAAGACTTATTGAAGCGGGTTTTTTCAACTTTGAGGTAATAGAGAGTTCCTAGTAGGGTCGATTCGGCGCGCCCGAACTGGATTGTCCGCCATGTTTTCAATACGGCACGCCGGATTGCCTCCTAGTGACGTATTCGACCGTAACAATACGGCGCCGTATTGGATACGGCGTGTTCTTATCACAATTCGGCGCCGGATTGAGAGCATGGAAGAAGTATATTCTTCCATGTTGAGAGTGTGTGTGTAATACGTCACGCCGTATCAAAAACCACTAAGAACTCTCTAATAATCTAACTTTTTTGGGAAATTTTGCTGGGGCAGGACCCTGAGTGGCCGTATGGACGCCACGCCCCTGATTAAGATCATCATGCACGTCATCATATAAATTTATTCGCAAAATACAACGAAAATTCAATTTTCACAGATTTCAATTTCCTTTGGATCTCTTCGACAAGGAATGAAGAAGCAACTTCAAAATCATCTTTACTTGTTTCAACTATTTATTTACTTGACGTTACTGTAAAATAATATTACACATATTTATAATTAAGGAATTTATATGAAAACAAATTAATTATTATTCGGCCCAAGGCTAATTTTCCTATCCTAAAGAAGTATTACGATTAATGTGATCCTCGACGTAATTGACTCTTAGCGTAAGGTGAAAATATTATTTATTGATTATTGTAATTTTTATCGTTTCATTAAGTTTCCTGTAATGTTATTAGGTATTGACGAGAAATCGAGCGTGTGTTCTTAATTATTACTCAATTTGGTCAACTTTTTGTTATTACTTTGAAACACTTGGAATAAGGGAAAACGATTTTTATTGTATTTATTTGAAAACGGATGTTGTGTTTTTCATTAACCTACAACCTTTTTAAATCATGAGAAGCTTATAAACGGCGCATTATCATACTTTATTAGATTAAGTTCCTGTTCCTGTCTACAATTCAACGTTTCGACCGAGGTAAGCTGAACTGAGGTAAAATATCATCCGCTAAGTAGGTATATTGAATCTGTTCGGAGAGCAGAGTTGTAAAGTAATGATTACTTTTCAAAATTACTTTTCTTATTAGCAATGAAATGAGTGAAGTGATTATGATTATGTACACATAAAACCAATAGCTGGGGTTTTAAGAGACACTTTAATCCAAAGTAATTGCCATTACTATTACCCATTCCTGTAATGGGAATGGAATTTTCAATTACTTTTTCCAATTTCTTGTAATGGTAATGGTTTTTCCTATTCCCCGTTACTCGTAGTTGGAAAAGTAATGGGTCCTTCCAATTACCCATTACAGGAGGGGTAATGGGAACCCATTCTCCATTACCACCATTCAATCAGTAAGTTGAATAGTGGCATGAATTCTGATTGAATGGTGGCAATCAGTAAGTTGACTATCCTCCAATTCATAGGGGACCATCCTCCAATTCATAGGGGACCATTCCCAAATTCCTTGGGGACCATCCTACCATTCATAGGGGACCGTTCCCAAATTACTTGAGGACTAACCGCCCAATTCATAAGGGACCATCCTGAATCGGGAGGGTAGTCCCCAAGGAATTTTGGAATGGTCCCCCTTGAATTGTAGGATGGTCCCCAACGAAATGGATGGTGGGATGGCCCCCTATGAATTGGGAGGGTGGTCCCCAAGAAATTTGGGAATGGTCCCCTAAGAATTGGAGGATGGTCAACTTACTGATTGAATGGTGGTAATGGGGAATGGGTTCCCATTACTCTTCCTGTAATGGGTAATTGGAAGGACCCATTACTTTTCCAACTACGAGTAACGGGGAATAGGAAAAACCATTATCATTACAAGGAAATGGAAGAAGTAATTGAAAATTCCATTCCCATTACAGGAATGGGTAATGGTAATGGCAATGAGGAATTTCACCATGTCGGAATTTCCTATTTTTGTCCCCAAAATCGGATTCAGCACCTCTAAAAACCCCCTAAGGCAAACTTTCAGCCCGAACTTCCTAATTTACGAATAAACAAAACAGTGTAGAAAATACGAATGTTTAAAAAAACCGGGAAAATGACGTCATCCTGGAATAGTTCATTTATGGCCGCTTGAAGCGCTGAGATCGAGAAATCCATACTCCCCAGATGCAAAATTTCATGAAACAGTAAAGTTCGAAATCGAAAAACTGAAGAAAAAAATAGAAAAAGCGAGATGGGGAAAATTAGGTTTCCTCTGTTTTTGTTTGATAACTTTTCTCTTAGAAAACACGATTTCGTCGTCACAATGGGTAACACTGGGAGGAGACGGCGATCCGAACAGCCCAATCAGCGAGCGTTCCCGCTGCACGTCCGTTTTCCCGGTTAGTTTTGAAATCAAAAATTTTGATTGTCTCCCAAAAATAACAGGAGACTTATTTTCCGAAATCAGCCCGATTTTCATCTATCCCACACCATTAACTATTCAGGAAAAATGCAAACAGAAATCGGTGAAATTCCTCATTACTTTGTTCCTAAAGTAATGGGAATTGGAGTTCCTATTTTAACAACTCTGTCGGAGAGGCAGTACTGAACGGTTCGGATGGGTTTGGAGGAGTTCGGAGAGGTCCAGGCGTCTCCATCCCCTCCCCTTTTCAGTTCCGGTTTCGTTCCGGACTGCCTCTCCGAACAGACCCTATCTTCTTCAAAGTTACCATATCGAGGGTGTCGCCACATCTATAAAGTTTGAGACAACTTTTCAGGAGAGACAAAAAACGTATAAAATTTTAAATTTTCATAAAAATTCCAATAACGTTTAATGTTTAGGCACAAATCAATCTGGCAGGAGAGCTTGAATATTTTTCAAGAGTATAAATTATTCCAACATTAAAATAGCGATGGTAGGACATCTTGATATATTTTGAGCCTCATAGGACATGGTGTCCTATGAGGCTCAAAATATATCAAGATGTCCTACCATCGCTATTTTAATGTTGGAATAATTTATACTCTTGAAAAATATTCAAGCTCTCCTGCCAGATTGATTTGTGCCTAAACATTAATTGCCATATGGCAACACTGGGCGTTAATAGGTTAAAAGGAGTAATACTTGATAATTTTCGTTATTTTTGGATGAACCAATATTATTCTTAACATTTCGTGGGGAAGGCACGAGTATTTGGAACAGGTCAATTACAATTTTTAGTTAAGTAACCACACAAATGTGCTACTTTTTCTTCTTGTTCTCGAGAAGAGAGTTGAAAGAGAACTACTATTTAAAAAGAGTAATAAGTTAGGTATTTAATCTTGAAAATTGACTTCGTTCCTGGATATTTTTAATAGGTCTGCCAAGTGGGTGTAGCACATAGCTTCCTCGTTTCCATGATCCGATGCATTGTAGCTCTCAAAATCAAGTATCTTGCACTACCCTCATAGAGGACATCTACGCACAATCCCTGTAAATTTCATCTAAATCGGATGGAAAATGAAAAAGTTATGGCTGTTTCAAAGAAATTCACGCATGCGCAGAGGCTACTTTCAATTCTGGTGGGACGATTTTCATAGGGAACCATCTACACCATAATCCCTGAAAATTTCATCCAAATCTGATGGAAAATGAAGAAGTAAAGGCTGTTACAAGGAAAAAACGTCTGCAAAGTGGGTGTGGCACATAGCTTCCTCGTATCCATAACCCAATTAAATAGATGATCCGATGCATAGTAGTTAATCTCATAACATCAATCTCTAAGTACCTTTCACTACCCTCATAGGGGACCATCTACACGCTAATCTGGACAATCCTAGAAAATTTCATCAAATTCGGATGAAAAATGTAAGTGGTTGTAAAAATGTATGTATGTAAGTATGTAAAAATGTTATGGCTGTTACAAGGATTTTACGTATGCGCATGCGCAGAGGCTTCTATAAATTTTAAGGCCTTGATTTTCATTGGGGACCATCTACAACCTAATCCGCATAATCCCTGAAAATTTCATCGAAATCGGGTAGAAAATGTGGAAGTTATGGCCGTTACAAGGAAATTCACGTTTGCGCATGCGCAGTGGCTACTATCAGTCCAAAGGTGATGATTTTCATAGGGGACCATCTAAATACTAATCTGTAACACCCCTGAAAATTTCATTAAAATAGGATGGAAAATGTAGAAGTTATGACCGTTACGAGGAATTCACGTTTCGCTTCTATCAGTCCGAGGATGATGATTTTCATAGGGGACCGTCTACACACCAACCCGCACAATCCCTGAAAATTTTATAGAAATCGGACAATACCTTCGTATAGTTATGCGCGTTACAAGGAATTCATGACAGACAGACAGACACGGAACCAAAATTGTTCAGAAAGGTCTCTTTGTTAGGAAAACGCAAAACGCGAGTGAAAATTTTGATTTTGGAGAACTTTTTTTTTTCGTCCTTGAAAAGTGAAAACAAAGTTTCCGCTACCTTGGTAGACTCGGAAGCAATTCACGTTTGCTTAGGGGAACATCTGCACCCGCATAATCCCTGAAAAATTGGATCGAAAATAGGCATAGAAGTTATTATACCTATGGCTGTTACAAGGAATACACTTTTGCGCATGCGCAGCAACTAAATCGCTCCGGGGGTGATTTTCTTGGGAAAAATTTCATCGAAATCGAACAATAACTTCGTATAGTTTTGCTTTTTACAAGGATTTCATGACGGACACGGAACCGAAATTATTCAGGAAGGACTGAAACGTAAAACGCGAGTGGAAATTTTGATTTTGGATAACAATTTTTTGTCAATCTTGAAAAGTGAAAACAATGCTTCCACTACCTTGGTAGACTCGGAAGCAATTTACTTTATTTATTCATTATTAAATCACAGTTCACTTTGAACATAGTTCCCGTGGAACGGAGATATTAGGGGTATTCATGGTCTGGGAGATTTGACTTAGAATTTGGAGATTCGACGAGAGTCAATGCGCATGCGCACCGGCTAATCCGACGATTCGACTTACCACGGGCTGAAGGCGTCGATTATGGATTGTTTGTGAAAAAGGTCGAAGTTTAGTATGATAAGAGAAAGATAGTTCCTCGAAGGCCTCCACTCACCAGCGCTTATCACTTACATCTAGGTTAGGTTTCTGCAGGAGATCACTCTCACATCTCTTCTCGATGTAAATCGAAGTAGGTAGCTAACGGTTTTTTCTCGTATGACTTTCATTTTCATTTCCCTCGCGAGTCGCGACATATGTTGTAATTATCTAGGTGTTGAGTAATTTAGGTCCTTGTAGGTTTTACTCTGCTAGATTCAAGTTCAAGTAGTTTTCTGTGACTGTTTACGCCCGAGTTCAGTTTTGCTTTCATCCTGAGTGTTTCGGTGATAGATTTCGTTACTTTCCGAATGAAGTGCCGTATGTACCACCCCTAATTCGGGCCAAAACGACTGGCAGTGCGGTCCATAGTCATTTCGCATACGATTCGCGAGTTTTGTGTTTGTGAGTGACGAGTGTATCGGAAAATCCGGATACGGCCAGCTTCGAGCGCTTTACGTAGAGTGGAGGTTGATCATCGTGATCACATCGTCGAACATTCACCAAAATCGTCAGGTTGGGTGTGTTCCTACCAAGGTAGAAACTAGTATGTAACTTCCATTTAGAAATACATATAAATTAATATTCTGAGGAGGTGGATTCATGCCACTTATTCCTGCATGCAACTACATTCGAATAAACGTCAGCCAAGTGGGTGTTGCACATCCTCGTATCCATAACCCGATTGCTTAGATGATCCGATGCACCGTAGCTAATTTCAAAACAAAACTAACAAGTAAGGTCGCCAATTGGTTCGTCACATCAATTTCCACAGCTGGGTTCACATGAGCGCGGTCAACGCGGTTGTGCGACGAGGCGGTTACGCGTTCGGGACTCGGCTGGTGTCTAGAGGTTCACATGGTCGCGGTTGCGCGACAGCTTTTCGACTTCTATTTTCCCGCGCTTCAGTTGAAATCCTATTATGTTTTGAATCCTTGCTGGTCTGAATCCTATCATTTTTATTTTCACATTGTGATTCAATTCAGCTCGTCCGAACTATATTAATCACTATAAAATCACCAATGTACCTCCTCATCAAGGGTGACTGGGGGGTACATCAAGTAGGTACATTTTGCTTCCGAGTCTACCAAGGTAGCGGAAGCTTTGTTTTCACTTTTCAAGGACGAAAAAAAAAAGTTCTCCAAAATCAAAATTTTCACTCGCGTTTTGCGTTTTAGACCTTTCTGAACAATTTTTGTTCAGTGTCTGTGTGTCTGTGTGTCTGTCTGTCTGTCTGTCTGTCTGTCTGTCATGAATTCCTTGTAACGCGCATAACTATACGAAGTTATTGTCTGATTTCAATGAAATTTTCAGGGATTGTGCGGGTTGGTGTGTAGACGGTCCCCTATGAAAATCATCATCCCCGGACTGATAGAAGCGACTGCGCATGCGCAAACGTGAATTCCTTGTAACGGCCATAACTTCCACATTTTCCATCCGATTTCAATGAAATTTTCAGGAATGTTACAGATTAGTATTTGGATGGTCCCCTATGAAAATCATCACCTTCGGATTGATCACGGATCACGTGAATTTCCTTTTAACGGTCATAACTTCCACTTTTTCTACCCGATTTCGATGAAATTTTCAGGGATTATGCGGATTGGGTTGTAGATGGTCCCCAATGAAGATCACCACCTTCGGACTGATAGTAGTCACTGCGCATGCGCAAACGTGAATTTCCTGGTAACGTCCATAATTTCTACATTTACTATCCGATTTCAATGAAATTTTCAGGGATGTTACAGATTAGTATTTAGATGGTCCCCTATGAAAATCACCATCTTCGGACTGATAGTAGCCACTGCGCATGCGCAAACGTGAATTCCTTGTAACGGCCATAACTTCTAAATTTTCCGTACGATTTCAATGAAATTTTCAGGGATGTTACAGATTAACTCGTTTTGAGATTTACTACTATGCATCGGATCATCTATACAATCGGGTTATGGATACGAGGAAGCTATGTGCCACACCCACTTGGCAGACGTTTTTTCTGTACCTACGATGTTCCATTTCATTTTTAAATGCATCAAAGATGAACTGTATTTTACTGAATCGAGATAGATACCATTACCTACCAACTCCAAAAATCGGAATTCTGATAGCTTTATTGCTTCCGAGTCTACCAAGGTAGCGGAAGCTTTGTTTTCACTTTTCAAGGACGAAAAAAAAAAGTTCTCCAAAATCAAAATTTCCACTCGCGTTTTGCGTTTTAGACCTTTCTGAACAATTTTGGTTTCGTGTCTGTGTGTCTGTCTGTCTGTCTGTCTGTCTGTCATGAATTCCTTGTAACGCGCATAACTATACGAAGTTATTGTCTGATTTCAATGAAATTTTCAGGGATTGTGCGGGTTGGTGTGTAGACGGTCCCCTATGAAAATCATCATCCCCGGACTGATAGAAGCGACTGCGCATGCGCAAACGTGAATTCCTTGTAACGGCCATAACTTCCACATTTTCCATCCGATTTCAATGAAATTTTCAGGAATGTTACAGATTAGTATTTGGATGGTCCCCTATGAAAATCATCACCTTCGGATTGATAGTAGCCACTGCGCATGCGCAAACGTGAATTTCCTTTTAACGGCCATAACTTCCACTTTTTCTACCCGATTTCGATGAAATTTTCAGGGATTATGCGGATTGGGTTGTAGATGGTCCCCAATGAAGATCACCACCTTCGGACTGATAGTAGTCACTGCGCATGCGCAAACGTGAATTTCCTGGTAACGTCCATAATTTCTACATTTACTATCTGATTTCAATGAAATTTTCAGGGATGTTACAGATTAGTATTTAGATGGTCCCCTATGAAAATCACCACCTTCGGACTGATAGTAGCCACTGCGCATGCGCAAACGTGAATTCCTTGTAACGGCCATAACTTCTAAATTTTCCGTACGATTTCAATGAAATTTTCAGGGATGTTACAGATTAACTCGTTTTGAGATTTACTACTATGCATCGGATCATCTATACAATCGGGTTATGGATACGAGGAAGCTATGTGCCACACCCACTTGGCAGACGTTTTTTCTGTACCTACGATGTTCCATTTCATTTTTAAATGCATCAAAGATGAACTGTATTTTACTGAATCGAGATAGATACCATTACCTACCAACTCCAAAAATCGGAATTCTGATAGCTTTATTGCTTCCGAGTCTACCAAGGTAGCGGAAGCTTTGTTTTCACTTTTCAAGGACGAAAAAAAAAAGTTCTCCAAAATCAAAATTTCCACTCGCGTTTTGCGTTTTAGACCTTTCTGAACAATTTTGGTTTCGTGTCTGTGTGTCTGTCTGTCTGTCTGTCATGAATTCCTTGTAACGCGCATAACTATACGAAGTTATTGTCCGATTTTGATGAAATTTTCAGGGATTGTGCGGGTTGGTGTGTAGACGGTCCCCTATGAAAATCATTATCCCCGGAGTGATAGAAGCGACTGCGCATGCGCAAACGTGAATTCCTTGTAACGGCCCTAACTTCTTCATTTTCCATCCGATTTCAATGAAATTTTCAGGGATGTGACAAACTAATATTTAGATGGTCCCCTATGAAAATCACCACCTCCGGACTGATAGTAGCCACTGCGCATGCGCAAACGTGAATTTCCTTGTAACGGCCATAACTTCCACATTTTCCACCCGATTTCAATGAAATTTTCAGGGATTATGTGGATTAGGTTGTAGATAGTCCCCTATGAAAATCATCATCCCCGGACTGATAGAAGCGACTGCGCATGCGCAAACGTGAATTCCTTGTAACAGCCGTAACTTCAACTGTCCCCCAGGGGTCGCGGGTTCGAATCCCAGCCGAGGCTAAGTATTTTTTTTTATCCAATCACATAATGTGATGTATGATACATCTACTCACTTAATTTTTCATCCGAATTTGATGAAATTTTCTAGGATTGTCCAGATTAGCGTGTAGATGGTCCCCTATGAGGGTAGTGAAAGGTACTTAGAGATTGGTGTTTTGAGATTAACTACTATGCATCGGATCATCTATATAATCGGGTTATGGATACGAGGAAGCTATGTGCCACACCCACTTGGCAGACGTTTTTATTTGTAATCATCATTATCAAAGTGAATTATGATGTAGAATATTCATATGAAATGCGTGATTTTTATGATTTCGTTGTAGGTGCTAATTATGCAAAAAAATCTTGGAAATCACCTCATCAATTAGGTGGTTGAAATTCTCATCAATTTGAGTATCCATTACATAAATAAATCACAGATCATATTTATTAGATAGGTGTACGTTTCATTTCATTACGATGCATTCATCAAATGTCTACAAAAGACCAAAATAAACGAAAATTTTAAAAATAAGTTAAGTAAAAAATACTCGTCGACCCCTAACATAAACACACAGCTCTCTTCTCTCCTGAACTAATTCAATTACAATTTAACTAAAACTTTGATTCATTTGGGATCAAGCTTCCGGAGAAATCACAATACACCAGTTGATACCCGTACTGGAAGAAGTGGTGATAACAAGTCGTGATAACAAAAAAAACCCTGTGTTGTTGCCTGTAAAGTCGGTATACGGGCGAAAGTTTTACGTGACAACGACTTTGAGTGGTAAAATAATTTTAATGTTAATATTCATTCGTATAGTAGGAAGAAGGATAAAATAAAATTCTTTGTCAAGTTGCACAGAGTAGGTATTCCCCGTAGGTAGTAGGTATTTTCCATGGGTGGGGGGGGGGAGTGAGTGCCAGGGAAGGGGGGCGGGGCGCTCCCGCTTTTGTGAGCACCCCCCGCCCCCGCCCCCCGCCTTTAGGGAGCGCCGAGCTGCACCCCCTCCGTGAGCGGAGCGTAACGCAGTTTCTTGAAGTGTCCCGGTAAACCAATTTATAAGACGTTATCACGTCAAAATGTAAACAAAGGGCGCACGGTTACGCGTCGAATATCAGAATTTTTGAAACGCGACAGTCCACTCCAATAGTACTCAGGCGGCTGAGGCGCCACCAATCAAATGGCCGAACGCGTAACCGCCTCTTCGCACAACCGCGCTCATGTGAACCCAGCTTAATGGTCATACGACATTGCGGTGACAGCTTCGACATGCAGAAAATAGCTGGTGAAAATATTGATTTTGTAGAATGCAAGTGGTTTCGACCTGTTGCTGTTTTTCTAAATTTAGTTACGAAGAGTAAGTAAATACTGAGGACGGAGAAGAGGAATAGTTTCTGATACTGCATTCACCAAATTTGAACGATTTTGAGCCAACCAATCGTAGGAATTTCAGTTTTATTTTGTTTCTAATCTGAGATGATTTCGTACGATTTGTCTATTAAACTAAGAAATTGACTATCACTGAAAATTGATTCAAAATCGGACTGATAGTTCAGGATTTTGTTGCAAATTACCTACTACAAGTTAATCTTTTAATAATGCGGATTTACTTTGTTTTGGTTGAATTTGATGAAATTTTTTGGAAATAGTCGGAATTAGATCTAAATTGGCGAACAAAGTTTACGTTTTGCTGAACATTTTATTTCATTTTTATAAACGACATTTCCAAAAATAATACTTTTTATCCAACCTGTGAGAAAGTGGGGAGAATCTACCGTGGATCAAACCCTTTTGATGAAATTAAACTATTAAAACTTCTGCAAACTATTTTCATCTACTTTAACTTCCTCATCTCCAATATGTGGAACCTATTTGATAAAAATGAACTTTCTCAACTTCAAGAGAACCTTTTTTATAGAACCATTTCAACCAGCAGTGGGAAATTGGGAAGAATCCGGGATGGATCAAACTTCAATTGAAGAACTCCTTCAATTTAACTCCTTCAACTTCATTAGAACCATTTTGATTTACGTTAACTTCCCCTTGTCATTGATAGAACCAATTTGATAGAACTGAACTTCATTGATTTCATTGGAAACGATTTGATAGAACCAATCAAAACGCTAAATAGGTACCATTAGAAGAATTTTCCAACCGACAAATCTAACTCCAGGTAGAACCAATCTGATAGAGAAAAAAACGTCTGCCAAGTTGGTGTGGCACATAGCTTCCTCGTCACCGTAACCACTGTATACGTCAATGAAAATATTTATTCAATCAATTTTCTCAATCATAAATTCAATTATCAGTTCGAAGTTTTAGATTAGGGTAGAATGTGGAATATAGTTTGGTTATTGTTATGCAGACGCATAACACGAAAAAGGTGAAAATATATTTTATTATTATCAAATTATGAAACGACGGAGGAGTGATCGGTTAACGTTACTATGAATTGTTGATGGCAAATATATTAAATTGTTGATATATAATTAATAATTTAGTGATCACAGCATTTCTAAAAATAAAATATATGCGTCGTTTAATGATGGGTCGAATGATGTAGAGTTGACTGTTGAGTCGTTGCAGTGAACCCAACTGCCGTCATCCCTCCGCACAGTGGCCGTATAATGTCCAGAAAACACAGTCCTGCCGTGATGAGAGACGACGGCAGTGCAGGCATATGATACTCCAAAAACTTGGACGTGTTCAGGATGGAATCCGTCAACGAGATCTGTTACCTTGAACATGCGCTCTCCGTCATTCTGAAATCGTACAAGTTGAATGATTAAATATTTGCTGGGAGATGAAATTGAAGTTTTAGATTTCAGATAACAGGATGTGCAGGAGGGACAAGTTAAGTCAGTTTCTTTGGGGGCAAATAGGTTATTAAAATTGACTCGACCCTCTGAATGTTCAGGGAAATAACCTCTGAATAACATATCTTGCGACGTGGAGGGGAGGCCAGAGTAATTACATTCAGGACAATAACTGACTGACGTTGAGGTAAAATGAAAATGATTGAAAAGCGTCAAGTGTGGGAGGGTCTCGGTTAATAGAAATTGTAAAAACTCCGCAGCATCCTGTTGTTCGTTTAATGCAAAATAATTCAATCCAGTAATATCATCAAGGCATTTTCTCACCTGCAAAGTTTGGACTGGTTGTCTTTGATCGTTCAGTATAGAAGATAACTGGTTAACAAGGTTTGAAGTCGCTGAATGTTGACACAATGCTGAGGTGAAGTCGTTGAGACGAAACAATGATTGGAGAGTGGAATTTACGTAACAATTATTGTTACCAGGAAGATTTTCCATTCCTCGGGGATTCAAATAGTTTATCGGCAGAAAAGTGGTTGGCTCATTTCTAGTTATTTCAGGTTCTTTGAATGTACTTAATGGATTGCTATTAACGGAAAACACAGATTGATTACTATATGGAATATTTATGAATATAGGTTTGTGATCAGAAAAATACGTTTCGTAAGTGTTGGCAAAAAATGATGGAATGTTTCTCTGGAAGATCACATCTATCTGGGTATTAAAATCTGTGGTCGAAACTCCTGGTGGAAGGGCCCTTATTATGTTGTACTTGGATTCCAGAGTGGCTGCAAAATTTGAATTTTCAGTAAATGTGTCCCAATTGAAATCCCCGATCAAAACAAATTTATCCATCGTATGCAAATGTTTCAAGCATTGGTCAAATAATGAAAAGAAAAGTGGAGTTGGTGATGACGGAGAGCGGTAACCAGTTATAATAATGATTTTATAATATTGTACAACTATTAAATCGATATGATGCCTGTCTTTATTGTACTGAACGGAGTGTAATATTACTGGAGCAATCTCGTTGCGGGCAAAGCACATAATTCCTCGGGCTGATCTCGAATTGAATTCTCTATCTGAACGATGGAAAAGATTATAACCAGGAAGAATTACCTGGTCAGAAGAAATAGTTCGGGTTTCAGAAAATATAATTATATCTCCCTCATTATACCACACATCTGCTTTAATATGTTCAAAATGCTTCAGTAAAGACCTAGTGTTCTGGTATATGATGGTACAACTTTCATTGGATCGTATGTTATGGGCATATGATAATGTTAACTTCTTTTCGCCTTTCAATCGCTTGAGCTCAATTGTGAGTGAATTGTCTGCGTTTGGAGACTTAGGTGGTACAAAAGAACCTAAAATGTACAAATTCGGGAGTGTCGTAACTCGGCTCAATGCTACATATAGTAAGGCTCTCTTCTTACTAAAGGCAGATTTGTCTCTCAGATCAACACATACGAGACTATAAGTTTGGCCTTGACTTTTATGAATGGTTATGGCTTCGGCGGGGACAACAGGTATTTGTTCTCTCGCAATCTGGCAATCCATCTTTTGTGCAATTGTCACAGGAACCGAAATACGTTTGATGGGTGTGGCTGTTGGTGGTATGTCGATGTTATCAGGAGGTTGCAGTGATCGTGCCTTCTTGCCAACTTTTTCTGAGCCAAAATCTATCCATGCCGTTTCAACTTCCTGGAATTTATTGAATGTAAGATGTACGAGTGAGCCACATGCACCATTTACTAATCCATCTGCTAAATCTACATTAGATGTTATCATATATTTTATGCCGATTTTAAATGAAATTTGAGCAGGTAGACCTCCAGTTTCACTCGTTTTCTTCTTTAACAATGCATCTTCTATTTTAGATTTTCGGGCTTCAGTTATCTTTCCGGTGATGTGATCTTTGGCGTGACATGTGTATAATTGACCTGAATGGTTCTTAATTTTTGATTCATTGAATTGTTCTACAGATAAATTTAAACTAAAAAGTCGTACGGCAGCTATTGGAACATCTTCTTCTCTAACTTCTCTTGATTTTATGAGGGATATGTCTTGAGGTGTCATAGTACCGGTGGCAAGGTTATTCAAAGCTGTGATGAAAGCTGCATCATTTCTTTGGCGCATAATTTGCAATAATTCGAAACATCGAAATTCTTCCCATAAAACATTTTCTGTGAGGATGCTGAGTTGACAAGTATTTGGAGGTAAATAAATGGATGTATCTAATACAGGAGGTAATTGATTAAGGTCACCCACTAAAATTACTGAAACGCCTCCAAACGATTCATTCCTACCCATGATCTGCCTCAGTCTCGTATCTACGCGCTGGAGGAGACGACCTCCGACCATTGAAACTTCGTCAATGATGAGAAGCTGGAGGTCGCTCAACTGAGCCCTGATAGTATTGGCAATATCGTTGGACAATTCAGGCATTTGACCACCGTACTGAGTGACAGGAAGGGAGAAGGCAGAATGTAAAGTCATTCCTCCAATATTAAAAGCTGCCTTGCCGCTCGGAGCTGCCAGGAGAATTTTGATGCCATTTGTTTTTGGGCCGACTTTTTCTTCGAAATATTTGGACATTAAATTGAAAATAGTGCTTATTACGGTGCTTTTGCCAACACCAGCAGATCCAGAGATATATATTCTTAAAGGAACATAATTTTTTTTGAAGGAGTGAAGTACATTCATTACTATTTGTCTTTGTTCTTTATTGAGAGTAAGTAAAGTGTTAAATAAATCGTCATGATGTGGTGTTGGCGGCACTGTGAATATAATTTTCCCTTTATCTTTTGTAGTTTTTTCTGTGTTGGGATTACCGAATAAATTCACCTCTTGACTTTCTCTCAATGCATTGGCCACAAAATCACGAGCTTCTTCATTTTCAAGGTCTTCGTTAAAAGCATTCTCCAGCGCGTCATCAATTACTTCTTCCCCAACTATACAGTAACGTTTACGATTTTCATCAATAATGGATTTCATTAATTTAAACTTTTCCTCGTAATTAACTTTTTCAATTTCTAATAGTTCATTCCTCCATGGCGAAAACATGAGCAGCTGCTCTCTGTAATAGTCTGAAGGGGTTTGAGCCAACTTATATCTTCTAAATTTTAAAATCTTATCTTTTTTTCGAGTTGTAAATGTAGGTTCATTAAAATTGTCGTCATTAATCTCTGGATTTGTAGTTTTGGTAGATCGCTCGTACCTCGCTGCATAATCTGCCAGGCAAATATCTTCTAGGTTTGAGGGTCTTTTGGCATATTTTTCAAAAATGTTGGGGAGAAAGATGTCTTCACTGTCAACGTCAAGGTGCTCTAAATCTGATTTCGACTTCAACATACGTGTTCTTGATTCCAATGGAAAGGTGCTTATATATGTAGAGGCTCGAGAACATAGAGTTAATGGTAAACCAAGAACGTGATACACAGCCTCTTGAGCCCCCATGACATTACTATTGATGAATACGTTGCCCACTTTACGGAGTCGTTGTCTGATCGAAGTATTCCCTTCCTCTATTTCCGTGGCAGCCTGACGTAAAAGTTTAGAGAGGCCAGCATCAACTTTTGTGACATAATTGAGCATATATGAGGCACAGCTGTATGGGTCTAATACAAACTGAATATCAATATTCGATCCCAAAATATTTAGTATGGTTGGGTTGTATGAATTTATAGCAACTTCTAAAGAAGTGCGTTTTAAAAAAATTTTAGGTCTGTTTAAGGAACTTCGAATAGCTAAAATGTAATCGTTGTATGACATTTCCAACTCAATCAACATTGTATCAAACGGAACATCTAAATTTGTATCAAAATATTTATTAATTGTTTCCTTAATTTTTGTCCAGTGTAATTTATTAGTTTCAGTGATAAGTTCTTTTTCTATTGGCTCTAAAATTATTGTACAAGGCATAGGTGGTATGGGGTAATTGAATCTACAGGACTTCTTGTTCTTTCTTCCCTTACTACATGTTGTTGTGTGTTTATGGCGTTGGAAGCACATATTTGGATTAGTTGGATCATATTTGCAAGTGATAAATCTATCTATAAAATTAATGCACTCCGTAACAGATTCTGGCCTCTCCTTATCATACACTGGGGCGTTGTTGCAGTAGAGTAAATTATGAGTATGCACAGACCCTCTAGCTTGAAATTCGCGCCTCTCAAAAGAATCAACGACATGATGTTCGCCAAATGGCCCATTGACATCCCCCAGAAGTTTCATGATTTCGTGAAAAATGTTGTCAATATATCTAACAGTTGTTACGGGATCGTTCCTAATCAGTTTCGTTTTGTCATTCAGCTCCATGTACATAGCTTCTTCTAAACTTATTTGCTTGCCTTCAGCTAGTTTGTGTAGGATAACAATCAATTCTGGCCATTTTATTTCTGTGGCTGAAAGAGTGAGGAAGAAAGTGGGAAAACCTATTTGCCTTATCATGGCCAACAGAGTTTTCTTTTTGGATTCCCAAAACGCTGGAGAGGATCTCACCTGCTGTAAAACTCGGAACCCATCGTCGAACCTCATCGCGTCAGAAATGAATGTATCTGTTGTAGCAAGGCCCGCATTTATTTTCGTGGTGGTATTTATTTTTCTTAAACATACATTGATATTGCTGATCACACTTCTTTCTAATTTCTGCTTGGCCATGAAAAGAACTCTGCGAGGGATGCAAGCGCGTCTGTCCCTCCGACGGCATTCTGATTTGATTCTCTGGGCGTAAGTTAAATTTCTGTCCTCGTCGATCGGAAAACCACCGTATATTTTTGGGAAACATAGTTCGTCGAGATACTGCACTTCATGCCACGATACTGGTGTTTTCCCTTGTCCAGGAGCCATCACTGTAGTGCCACTTTCATTTACTGCCAAATCGCCTTGCTGAGCTGCTTGATAATTTCTGTCTACTATCATTACTTCGTCATCAGCCTCCATCCTCAATTCATCGTCATCAGATTGTAGTTTATTTTCATCAACACTGTCGTTTTCCAATTCAAACTCGTGGGGGTTATTCACATTTTTGCTCAGAATATCCGAGTCTTCAACGATAAAATCAATTTCAATGAGGTCATTCTGTTCGTATGCGTCAAAAAATGAAGTATCCAAGGTAATTCCTAATTTTTTATAAAGTGGCGTGGTTAAGAGATATCTTAATGCTTCACAAACAACGGCTGGCCTAATCGTTTCTGCCATATAATCGCTTTGATGATCGACGTGACGCTTCAGTTTGATTTGAATAGTAGACATATTGTTGAATTGCCTAGGAAGGACTCTCGTCATGGTATCAATTTCTACAGGTATATTGACCACACTTCCTTTCAAAGAAAGCTGAGGATTGATGGCGTATGGGAGGAGAGGGAGGATCGTCATGAACGGAATGTAGGGAGAACACATACGTTCCTCTAACGGGGACAGTGCTTGGAGAGATGGAGGAATTTCAGGGAACTTCAATTTATTGGAAATTGCAGTTTTAGGAACTCGACCTTTATTAACATAATTAAGGCAAGTTGAACATATTAAATTTGAAGGAAAGTTGCAAATGTTGGTGAGGAAACTATCAAAATCTGGACCGCTATAATCTTCTTTCAACTTCTGTATATTAAATGTTCTCAGAGATTTGTCGAAAAATAAGTTGTCGCAGCAGCAACAAACGTTATCTGGGCCTTTGCTTTTGGAGATAAGAAATTTATGAATGAGTTTTGAAGTAATCGTAACACTGGCCTCCTCCCGAGTTTTTCTAATCAAATTCTCCCGGAATTGATAAAGTTCTTCTAATCTTAATTGTTTTTTTCTCAGTGCTTCTTTCTGTCTTTCGATTCGCCGCAATTGATTATTTTCCCTCCTACTTCTCATTGCTTCTTTGTTAGCTTCTCTTTCAATTTCCCTAAATTCATTGTCTACTCGCCGATTTCTCCTGGCTATTTTATCAGATTGTCTTTCGACCTCTCTCGACTCTTCATCTTTCCTCCTACTTCTTTTCGCTCCTTTATCGCGTTCTCTTTCAATTTCTCTAAATTCATTGTCTACTCGCCGATTTCTCCTGGCTATTTTATCAGATTGCCTTTCGACCTCTCTCGACTCTTCATCTTCCCTCCTACTTCTCATTGCTTCTTTGTTAGCTTCTCTTTCAATTTCCCTAAATTCATTGTCTACTCGCCGATTTCTCCTGGCTATTTTATCAGATTGTCTTTCGACCTCTCTCGACTCTTCATCTTCCCTCCTACTTCTTTTCGCTCCTTTATCCCGTTCTCTTTCAATTTCCCTAAATTCATTGTCTTCTCGCCGATTTCTCCTGGCTATTTTATCAGATTGTCTTTCGACTTCTCTCGACTCTTCATCTTCCCTCCTACTTCTCATTGCTTCTTTGTTAGCTTCTCTTTCAATTTCAATAAATTCATTGTCTGCTCGCCGATTTCTCCTGGCTATTTTATCAGATTGTCTTTCGACCTCTCTCGACTCTACATCTTCCCTCCTACTTCTTTTTGCTCCTTTATCGCGTTCTCTTTCAATTTCTCTAAATTCATTGTCTACTCGCCGATTTCTCCTGGCTATTTTATCAGATTGCCTTTCGACCTCTCTCGACTCTTCATCTTCCCTCCTACTTCTCATTGCTTCTTTGTTAGCTTCTCTTTCAATTTCCCTAAATTCATTGTCTACTCGCCGATTTCTCCTGGCTATTTTGTCAGATTGTCTTTCGACCTCTCTCGACTCTTCATCTTCCCTCCTACTTCTTTTCGCTCCTTTATCGCGTTCTCTTTCAATTTGACTCAAAACGTCATCATCCCTCCTACATCTCTTGGCCAATTTATCATTTTGTTTCTCGCGATGTCGTACTCCAACGTTTTCCCTACTCTTCCTTTTGGCTATCCTATTAAGTTCTTTTGTACGTTCTCTTCTTTCAAATCTTCGGTCTTCAGCTTCATTTCGCACAACGCCAGGTGAAGTGGGTGTAGGCAGATCGTTAGGTTTGTCAGTTACCATGTCTTGTTGCGATTGAGCTATTTTATTGTTCCTCCATAACTTCATTCTTAATGTGTTTTTAGATTTTCTTGCCATGTTAGTTTGTAGAGTGTGACATACCGTCTTATCGGGGCCTCCGATCCCCCCTATGCTCCCGTACGTACAACTCACTCTTCCACGGGCTGGTCCTACCAGCACCGCTTCCGTTAAGGAAGACCACGTCCCAGCACACCTCCTAAGACATGACTAGGTCGGGTATACTGGGGGTCTGATCCCCAAAGTGAGGACTGATGGGAGACGACAAGTATGTGGACTGGCGATCCTGTGGGTAGGCACACACACCCGAGCTCGGGACAAGTGAACGCTTTCCGTCACCCCCTCCGCCCACCATTTCAAGTCATATAGCAATGAGAATCATTGTCGCTCTTTTAGTCTGGTGTTTCCCTATTGACCCTGAAGCCTGATACAAGCTTGGCTCAATAGTTCACTAACACACACAAACCCTTCTACCACGATAAGGTAAGAGCGAACAGAAGGGAGGACTGAGACAATCATACTATCTTTTTATGAATCTTTAAGTACACCCAAAGATGTACCAAAAGAATTGGAATGGATCATGAGATCCATCTCAATCATCAGCAAGTATGTATAACAACAACAAATTTAATGAAGCCAGTATCAACTTTTATGACAATGGAGCATGTATGAGGCACAGCTGTATGGGTCAAATACAAACTGAATATCAATACTCGATCCCAAAATATTCAGAACTGTTGGATTGTATAAATTTATTGCTACTTCTAGAGAAGTGCGTTTAAAAAAAAAATTAGGTCTGGTTAAGGAACTTCGAATAGCCAAAATGTAATGTGATTGTAATCAAAAGACGAATGTGCAATCCAGACCTCCCTATTTCACATCATATTTCCTTACATCACATCACATTTCCCTCTCCAAATATCTATAAAGTTTGAGAAACTGAATCCAAAGTACGAATGTAAAATCCAGACCTTTCTATTTCACATCATATTTCCTTACATCATTATCCTGCCAAATATCAATGAAGGTTGGAGACACTCAATCCTTAAGACGAACGTACAATTCAGAAATCACTATTTCACATAACATCACATTTTCCACTCCAAATATCTATAAAATTGAAGAAACTGAATCCAAAGTACGAATGTGCAATCCGAACCTCCCTATTTCACAACATATTTCCTTACATCACGACACATTTCCCTCTCCAAATACCTATGAAGTTGGAGAAACTCAATCCAAAGTACATATGTAAAATCCAGACCTCCAATACTCCATTTCTGAAAGACTGTAAATCCCAGGTTACACTGTAATCCATAACATACCTCAACGTTGATCAGAATTGGGAGACAAAACAATCCATTTCTGGAAGACCGTCAATCCCAGGTTACACTGCTACCCATCACATACCTCAGCGATGATCAGAATTGGGAGACAAAACAATCCATTTCTGAAAGACCGTCAGTCCCAGGTTACACTGCTACCCATCACATACCTCAGCGATGATCAGAATTGGGAGACAAAACAATCCATTTCTGAAAGACCGTCAATCCCAGGTTACACTGCTACCCATCACATACCTCAGCGATGATCAGAATTGGGAGACAAAACAATCCATTTCTGAAAGACCGTCAGTCCCAGGTTACACTGCTACCCATCACATACCTCAGCGATGATCAGAATTGGGAGACAAAACAATCCATTTCTGAAAGACCGTCAATCCCAGGTTACACTGCTACCCATCACATACCTCAGCGTTGATCAGAATTGGGAGACAAAACAATCCATTTCTGAAAGACCGTCAATCCCAGGTTACACTGCTACCCATCACATACCTCAGCGATGATCAGAATTGGGAGACAAAACAATCCATTTCTGAAAGACCGTCAATCCCAGGTTACACTGCTACCCATCACATACCTCAGCAATGATCAGAATTGGGAGACAAAACAATCCATTTCTGGAAGACCGTCAATCCCAGGTTACACTGCTACCCATCACATACCTTTGCATTGATCAGAATTGGAAGACAAAACAACCATTTCTGGAAGACCGTCAATCCCAGGTTACACTGCTACCCATAACATACCTTTGCATTCATCAGAATTGGGAGACAAAACAACCATTTCTGGAAGACCGTCAATCCCAGGTTACACTGCTACCCATCCCATACCTTTGCATTGATCAGAATTGGGAGACAAAACAACCATTTCTGGAAGACCGTCAATCCCAGGTTACACTGCTACCCATCACATACCTTTGCATTGATCAGAATTGGGAGACAAAACAATCCATTTCTGGAAGATCGTCAATCCCAGGTTACACTGCTACCCATCACATTCAGAACTGTTGGATTGTATAAATTTATTGCTACTTCTAGAGAAGTGCGTTTAAAAAAAAAATTAGGTCTGGTTAAGGAACTTCGAATAGCCAAAATGTAATGTGATTGTAATCAAAAGACGAATGTGCAATCCAGACCTCCCTATTTCACATCATATTTCCTTACATCACATCACATTTCCCTCTCCAAATATCTATAAAGTTTGAGAAACTGAATCCAAAGTACGAATGTAAAATCCAGACCTTTCTATTTCACATCATATTTCCTTACATCATTATCCTGCCAAATATCAATGAAGGTTGGAGACACTCAATCCTTAAGACGAACGTACAATTCAGAAATCACTATTTCACATAACATCACATTTTCCACTCCAAATATCTATAAAATTGAAGAAACTGAATCCAAAGTACGAATGTGCAATCCGAACCTCCCTATTTCACAACATATTTCCTTACATCACGACACATTTCCCTCTCCAAATACCTATGAAGTTGGAGAAACTCAATCCAAAGTACATATGTAAAATCCAGACCTCCAATACTCCATTTCTGAAAGACTGTAAATCCCAGGTTACACTGTAATCCATAACATACCTCAACGTTGATCAGAATTGGGAGACAAAACAATCCATTTCTGGAAGACCGTCAATCCCAGGTTACACTGCTACCCATCACATACCTCAGCGATGATCAGAATTGGGAGACAAAACAATCCATTTCTGAAAGACCGTCAGTCCCAGGTTACACTGCTACCCATCACATACCTCAGCTATGATCAGAATTGGGAGACAAAACAATTCATTTCTGAAAGACCGTCAATCCCAGGTTACACTGCTACCCATCACATACCTCAGCGATGATCAGAATTGGGAGACAAAACAATCCATTTCTGAAAGACCGTCAGTCCCAGGTTACACTGCTACCCATCACATACCTCAGCGATGATCAGAATTGGGAGACAAAACAATCCATTTCTGAAAGACCGTCAATCCCAGGTTACACTGCTACCCATCACATACCTCAGCGTTGATCAGAATTGGGAGACAAAACAATCCATTTCTGAAAGACCGTCAATCCCAGGTTACACTGCTACCCATCACATACCTCAGCGATGATCAGAATTGGGAGACAAAACAATCCATTTCTGAAAGACCGTCAATCCCAGGTTACACTGCTACCCATCATATACCTCAGCAATGATCAGAATTGGGAGACAAAACAATCCATTTCTGGAAGACCGTCAATCCCAGGTTACACTGCTACCCATCACATACCTTTGCATTGATCAGAATTGGAAGACAAAACAACCATTTCTGGAAGACCGTCAATCCCAGGTTACACTGCTACCCATAACATACCTTTGCATTGATCAGAATTGGGAGACAAAACAACCATTTCTGGAAGACCGTCAATCCCAGGTTACACTGCTACCCATCCCATACCTTTGCATTGATCAGAATTGGGAGACAAAACAACCATTTCTGGAAGACCGTCAATCCCAGGTTACACTGCTACCCATCACATACCTTTGCATTGATCAGAATTGGGAGACAAAACAATCCATTTCTGGAAGACCGTCAATCCCAGGTTACACTGCTACCCATCACATACCTTTGCATTGATCAGAATTGGGAGACAAAACAACCATTTCTGGAAGACCGTCAATCCCAGGTTACACTGCAACCCATCACATACCTTTGCATTGATCAGAATTGGGAGACAAAACAACCATTTCTGGAAGACCGTCAATCCCAGGTTACACTGCTACCCATCACATACCTTTGCATTGATCAGAATTGGGAGACAAAACAATCCATTTCTGGAAGACCGTCAATCCCAGGTTACACTGCTACCCATCACATACCTTTGCATTGATCAGAATTGGGAGACAAAACAACCATTTCTGGAAGACCGTCAATCCCAGGTTACACTGCTACCCATCACATACCTTTGCATTGATCAGAATTGGGAGACAAAACAACCATTTCTGGAAGACCGTCAATCCCAGGTTACACTGCAACCCATCACATACCTTTCCATCGATCAGAATTGGGAGACAAAACAACCATTTCTGGAAGACCGTCAATCCCAGGTTACACTGCTACCCATCACATACCTTTGCATTGATCAGAATTGGGAGACAAAACAATCCATTTCTGGAAGACCGTCAATCCCAGGTTACACTGCTACCCATCACATACCTTTGCATTGATCAGAATTGGGAGACAAAACAACCATTTCTGGAAGACCGTCAATCCCAGGTTACACTGCTACCCATCACATACCTTTGCATTGATCAGAATTGGGAGACAAAACAACCATTTCTGGAAGACCGTCAATCCCAGGTTACACTGCTACCCATCACATACCTTTGCATTGATCAGAATTGGGAGACAAAACAATCATTTCTGGAAGACCGTCAATCCCAGGTTACACTGCTACCCATCACATACCTTTGCATTGATCAGAATTGGGAGACAAAACAACCATTTCTGGAAGACCGTCAATCCCAGGTTACACTGCTACCCATCACATACCTTTGCATTGATCAGAATTGGGAGACAAAACAACCATTTCTGGAAGACCGTCAATCCCAGGTTACACTGCTACCCATCACATACCTTTGCATTGATCAGAATTGGGAGACAAAACAATCCATTTCTGGAAGACCGTCAATCCCAGGTTACACTGCTACCCATCACATACCTTTGCATTGATCAGAATTGGGAGACAAAACAACCATTTCTGGAAGACCGTCAATCCCAGGTTACACTGCTACCCATCACATACCTTTGCATTGATCAGAATTGGGAGACAAAACAACCATTTCTGGAAGACCGTCAATCCCAGGTTACACTGCTACCCATCACATACCTTTGCATTGATCAGAATTGGGAGACAAAACAACCATTTCTGGAAGACCGTCAATCCCAGGTTACACTGCTACCCATCCCATACCTTTGCATTGATCAGAATTGGGAGACAAAACAACCATTTCTGGAAGACCGTCAATCCCAGGTTACACTGCTACCCATCACATACCTTTGCATTGATCAGAATTGGGAGACAAAACAACCATTTCTTGAATACCGTCAATCCCAGGTTACACTGCTACCCATCACATACCTTTGCATTGATCAGAATTGGGAGACAAAACAACCATTTCTGGAAGACCGTCACTCCCAGGTTACACTGCTACCCATCACATACCTCAGCGATGATCAGAATTGGGAGACAAAACAATCCATTTCTGGAAGACCGTCAATCCCAGGTTACACTGCTACCCATCACATACCTTTGCATTGATCAGAATTGGGAGACAAAACAACCATTTCTGGAAGACCGTCAATCCCAGGTTACACTGTTACCCATAACATACCTCAACGTTGATCAGAATTGGGAGACAAAACAATCCATTTCTGGAAGACCGTCAATCCCAGGTTACACTGCTACCCATCACATACCTTTGCATTGATCAGAATACGGAGACAAAACAACCATTTCTGGAAGACCGTCAATCCCAGGTTACACTGCTACCCATCACATACCTTTGCGTTGATCAGAATTGGGAGACAAAACAACCATTTCTGGAAGACCGTCACTCCCAGGTTAAACTGCTGTCCATTACATCCCTCCGCATTATCAAATCAATCAAAACATCCATTTATGGAAGACCAATTTTGATCAACTCTATTTCTAATCTCATCAGAGACTCAAGGAAAACAAAATTCCACTAAGGAAGTACACACACATCAGGGGCATTTGATTTTTCATATCTACCCAACAATAGTTGACAATTGATACTCAGTTTGAATAATGAACCTCACTTCCTCTTACATTATGTAATGATTACTGAAGAAGAATGAAGTCATAAATAAGTATAAAATGTACTCACGTTGAAGATGAGAGAAATAATAATCGTGTATCTTGACGAGTGAGCGCGGTTCCACTTCCGGGGAAGCAGTGATGAGCAGGAGGATTCGCTTTGTTTCAGCGTCTGTGTATGTGTGGGGAGGACTAGTGGGGTGTGTATTTGGGAGGGTTGTAGGTAGGTAGTGGGGGACCTAGAAGGGTTGAAGATCAGTGGTGTTCATGCCGACGGCCAAAACAATGAAGGGGGTGGCTCATTAGGGTCAAAGGCGATAGCTCTTACCTCCCATATGTAGCAATAACAAGAGAACTGGGCGTCAGAGGTCAGAGTGATTACTAAGAATGGCTCTTGGAAGAAATTATTTTGTTTTTCAAATCACATAGAAACTGGTCGGTCGCTAAGGCTTCAACCCGCAAGATTTCTGACGATTTCTTTGAAAACGGGTGGAAAATATATAACTTATTTGTGTTACAAGTTGATACGTTTGAGCATGCGCGGTGGTTAAGTACCATTTATTATTTTCATTGGGGACAAGCGCAGTGGCTACTATCAGTCCGAAGGTGGTGATTTTCATAGGGGACCATCTAAATACTTATCTGTAACATGCCTGAAATTTTCATTGAAATCGGATGGAAAATGTAGAAGTTATGGCCGCTACAAGGAAATTCACGTTTGCGCATGCGCTGTGGCTACTATCAGTCCTGGAATGATGATTTTCATAGGGGACCATCTAAATACTAATCTGTAACATCCCTGAAATTTTCATTGAAATCGGATGGAAAATGTAGAAGTTATGGCCGCTACAAGGAAATTCACGTTTGCGCATGCGCTGTTGCTACTATCAGTCCTGGAATGATGATTTTCATAGGGGACCATCTAAATACTAATCTGTAACATCCCTGAAAATTTCATCGAAATCAGATCGAAAATGTAGAAGTTATGGCCGCTACAAGGAAATTCACGTTTGCGCATGCGCTGTGGCTACTATCAGTCCTGGAATGATGATTTTCATAGGGGACCATCTAAATACTAATCTGTAACATCCCTGAAAATTTCATTGAAATCGGATGGAAAATGTAGAAGTTATGGCCGCTACAAGGAAATTCACGTTTGCGCATGCGCTGTGGCTACTATCAGTCCTGGAATGATGATTTTCATAGGGGACCATCTAAATACTAATCTGTAACATCCCTGAAAATTTCATCGAAATCAGATCGAAAATGTAGAAGTTATGGCCGTTACAAGGAATTCACGTTTGCGCATGCGCAGTCGCTTCTATCAGTCCGAGGATGATGATTTTCATAGGGGACCGTCTACACACCAACCCGCATAATCCCTGAAAATTTCATCGAAATCGGACAATAACTTCGTATAGTTATGCGCGTTACAAGGAAATCATGACAGACGGACAGACACACAGACAGACAGACACACAGACAGACAGACACACAGACAGACAGACACACAGACACGGAACCAAAATTGTTCAGAAAGGTCTAAAACGCAAAACGCGAGTGAAAATTTTGATTTTGGAGAACTTTTTTTTTTTATCCTTGAAAAGTGAAAACAAAGCTTCCGCTACCTTGGTAGACTCGGAAGCAAAATTGAATTTTCTTAAGCTCCAATGGAAACGGTTTGATAGAATTGAATCGATGAGAATGAAAACAGTACAAGTCCACTTTTGACGATTGTTGAAAAATGGCTTTTTGTAGGTTGTAACCAGTAGAACTACGCATTGAGCACAAGAGCAGTATGCTAACCACACTCGGTAAGCTTGAACTGAGCCTAAATGAAAATGATTGAGAGAAAAAACAGTAGGAGTCCATGGACTTATACCACCTGACACCTGATATCTCGATAAGCTGATTGGGGACATGTACTGTTGTCATTCTCACTGATTCAATTTAACTTCCTCAATTTCTGTAGAACCAATTTGATAGAATTGAACTCCGTCAATTTCAGTAGAACCATTTTGATGGAATTTAACTAAGTACCAACTTTGGTTGAGAAAATGTAGAAAATTATTTGCAGGTCATTCTCGACTCTATGGACATAGAAATACCTTCCTAACGTAACAAAGTGATGTTTGGGTGGAAATTTGGCCAAACATTGTTCTTCAGAATCACCTGCATTTTTAAATTTTAAAAAATTAACTCTATTCTACTATAAATTAACGGGTCGTACCTCTTGAGAGTCTTATGCGATTGGTTTTATCCTCCCGCTCCATCAATAGGCTGATTTTCGTTACTATTTTTGCGTTTTATTACTTGAAATATTGAGGAGCGTGTACTTCATTGTTTTTCCAATTCGTTGAATTCACGAACCCGAAATTATTTAGTAAATTTATTGAGTAAATTAATTAATTGTCAGGTTATTCCCTCCCGTTGATCTGTCTGAACTCTGGCGGATATTCGGCGGGTTGAGGACGTCTGCCTCGTACGCCGCAAGATAGCAGAGCGCTTCAGGAAACTTGTTTTATTTGGTCCATGCAGGTTGTGAGCGAAATCTCACAAGATTGTGTCTTTGGAAGGTTCTTAATAGAATTACCGTTAAATCAGAATAGTTTAAGTAATTATTTTAGCTTTTTCGAGTCAAATTAAAGGTTTCCCGAAACAAAGTAAACGTTTTCCATTTCAAAATTTGGTCAAGCAAAAAACTACCTATATTATGCATACTATGCATATATGCATATTATGCATATTATGCTTTTGCATAGTTGTTCATAAATATCATTGATATCGGTAAAATATCGGAAGTATAATATTGATGTCACTGAAATCGAATACGTTTTTTCATAAATATCAGTGATATTGGTAAAATATCGAAAGAAAAAGATTGATATCACTGTTTTTGCATCGTTTGTTATCGATATCGATAGAATATCGAAAGAAAAATATTGATGTCACTGTTTTTGCATCGTTTGTTATCGATATCGGTAGAATATCGAAAGAAAAATATTGTTTTCATATCGAATAATTATGTTTTTTCATAGTTTTCCATCAAAATCACAAGATTATCGAAAGAAAAATATTTATGTCACCGATGTCGAATATGTTTTTGCATCGTTTTTTTATCGATATCGATAGAATATCGAAAGAAAAATATTATGTCAGTATATCGAATATATTTTTGCATCGTTAGCCATTGGCAGATTCCCTAATGCAATTTATTTGATGAATTTTATCGAATTCAATACAGCCTTCCGATATTATTTGGATGTTAAATATCGCTTCAAAAGGTACATCGAATCGCCACTAATTTCAAAACAGTAGGTAATAACGAACGCGGAAACGAAAAGAAGTCTTGTCTTGTCCCTCCCTCTCCCCATATCTAGCATGGGAACTGCATGTCGGATATAGTGGGTTGGCATGTTATGTCAACATTGTTGTTTATGTGTTTTCTTCCGTTCCTATTAATTTTGTTTTTTTATTATTCTTTTTTATTTAGGGGGAAACTGATAAATTACAGTAGGATAAAAATAACCTTAACAACCGATATTTTCCTTTACAACATTTTCCGATACAAATATCGGAAATATCGAAACAAAATATCGATATCAATAAATATCGGAAGTATCGAATCGTCACTAGGCGTCGTTGTTTGGCGGTGGACTTTGGACCGACCATTGCGGGGATCGTGGGTTCAAATCTCATCGCCGGCAGCGTGCGTGTTTCGACGGCCGGGGCTCTCATCGCCCCCCTCGTCCCAACCCAGGGCGGTGAGGCCAATGGGAAACCGTGAGCGAAATCATCAGAACAAATTCTGATCTTCCCTTTGGAAGACAGCTGATGACGTCCACGACGCCAGGAATGACAGTCGGACGAAAATCCAACCTGAAATGGTTGTTTACTTTACTTTACTTACTTAATTTACTATTACCTTAGGCAAGAAATAGTGACCCTTATCTACCATAACATTTCAAGCAGCATGGGAGACTCGAATCTGAAGAGAATTTTAAAAACCATGATCTACGATACCCAACATGCGAATTCGAGTTCACCCCCTTCCTCATCCAATGGTGCCAGTCTGGCACCAAAGCGGAAATACGTCGTAACATTGAACTTTCATCTATTAGTTCTAGTAGGCAGTCCGTCGAGGTTCACATACTGGTACAGAGAATAATTCATGAAAATCCGGGGGAATAAAGAGAATTTTTCCTCAATTTCAAAGCTTGGGTACAATTAGTGAGCAGTAAAGGAACCGAAATATTGAAAAATCGCATATTTTGTGAATATTATCCCCCCACTCATCCCACCCCTTGCGAATTTTGGTACTCTGGTGAAATCATGTACAACTCGGAAGTTATTTGAGTCAAACAAAAAACGATGCAAGTTATTACACAATGGTTTATTATTTTGCTTCCGAGTCTACCAAGGTAGCGGAAGCTTTGTTTTCACTTTTCAAGGACGGAAAAAAAAAATTCTCCAAAATCAAAATTTTCACTCGCGTTTTGCGTTTTAGAGCTTTCTGAACAATTTTGGTTCCGTGTCTGTGTGTCTGTCTGTCTGTCTGTCTGTCTGTCTGTCTGTCTGTCCGTCTGTCTGTCTGTCTGTCTGTCATGAATTCCTTGTAACGCGCATAACTATACGAAGTTATTGTCCGATTTCGATGAAATTTTCAGGGATTGTGCGGGTTGGTGTGCAGACGGTCCCCTATGAAAATCATCATCCTCGGACTGATGGAAGCGACTGCGCATGCGCAAACGTGAATTCCTTGTAACGGCCATAACTCCCACATTTTCCACTCGATTTCGATGAAATTTTCAGGAATTATGCGGATTAGGTTGCAGATGGTCCCCAATGAAGATCATCACCCCCGAACTTATAGTAGCCGCTGCGCATGCGCAAACGTGAATTCCTTGTTACGGCCATAACTTCTACATTTTCCATCCGATTTCAATGAAAATTTCAGGGATGTTACAGATTGGTATTTAGATGGTCCCCTATGAAAATCACCACCTCCGGACTGATAGTAGCCACTGCGCATGCGTATACGTAAAATCCTTGTATCAGCCATAACATTTACATTTATCATCCGAATTTGATGAAATTTTCTAGGATTGTCCAGACTAGCGTGTAGATGGTCCCCTATGAGGGTAGTGAAAGGTACTTAGAGATTGATGCTTTGAGATTAACTACTATGCATCGGATCATCTATATAATCGGGTTATGGATACGAGGAAGCTATGTGCCACACCCACTTGGCAGACGTTTTCTATATTGATCACTCGTCTGCAAAGCCACCAACCATCCAACATGAAGAAAACATCGATCGCATTTCGGTCAGCTATAATTTGAACGAAGATTAGGCCTCTTTTGCGATTCACACTCGTGTTTCTGATTTATCGTACGTAAAACCTTTAAATTCTCGTAGGGAGCGGTTTGTCCTACAGAGCTCCGCGTGGTCTCAAAAAATTCTATAGAATCTTAAATTGAAGGAAAAACAATACCTTTATATCAAAATTTTTTGAGTTAGGGCGTTTTCAAAATATCAAAATTTATTTTTGAACCCTTAGAAGTGACCTACATCAACCAAAATTTTCGGGGCACAACTCGACCCCAAATGGAGCCTACATACCAAATTTCATCAAAATCGGTCAACGCTAAGTTGGGAAAGTGCCTTCTACGTACCTTGAAACGTAAACCATCAAATTTTGAGGGGGTGTTAAAATTTTTTTTTTCTTGGTCGATTCCAAAGGTTCATTATTGCAAATAATAAACCAAAATTGTATATGAAAACAGAGCCATGAGGAATTTATTCAAGACAAAATGTTGATAAATGTCAACTAGACCATGGTCCACATCGCATTCCTTGTGGCTACGCCCCACGAACATAAATTTATGGTCAATCGTTTTCAAGTTTATTATTCTCTGCATCGCCACTGAAAACATTGCAGCCACATGAGAAATGCTGACCAAAACAATTGTCTGAGTGGAGAATGACTTGAGAAATATGTGAAGGCAGAAACAACAATTCGATGAACAACTCTCCCTCCTAGAGTCCCGTCTCTCAAGTGTTGTCCTAATATTACCTACAAGTCAGGGCTTCCAACCAAATAATGTCTGATCAGACCGGTATAACCTGACATACTATTTTGGACGGTAAAATGAAAGTAAATTGGCGTTATTCAGAGCACAAGTTGACTTATACAGGGTGTCCCCGAAAACGTTCCCCCCCTGCTAAAATCGTTCAGGAAGTGGTAAAAACGAAAATTTTTTTTTGAATCTTCATGATTTTTCCCAAGGATCTCAAATATGACCACGGTGCGCATTGCGCATGTGCGCAATCGTGCGCAACGCACACCAACTTCGTTTTTTCAAATGAGACCCCCCATTTTTTATTGCAGATTCGGATTCTACGTAAAATTTCATGAACATTTCACCCCTCAACCGATTTTTTTTGTTGCGCGCAACCCGCTCAGTGCGCGCTCAAAGATGCGCAACCGCAAGGTTGTGTCAAAATGTGCATCTACGAAGTACCTAAGTGTGATACACGATGTTTTAGTATTTTTTTACGCTGAATCACGTGGTGATGTTAGTTTCTTAATTTTACTACATTTTTATCAAATTATCGACGAAAAATTAACTTTTCAAAAAGGAAAATTGCATTTTTACTCATTACGCATCTTCTGTGCCCTTGCGTTAACTTTATCCTTGTTAATAAATTGAAATTTATGTTTTGACATTTACAAAAAAAACTCCGATCGCACGTAATTTATTGCAGTATTTTAGAGAACCTTGCTTCATAGCTACCGACATGTAGCTATGATTTTGTTTACTGGTAGCAGCATTGCATTTTTTGTGATAAAAAAAAGTGCCGCGAAAAATTCCTTGAACCCCAGTTAAAAGAAACATCCATGTCAAAACGATTGTTTATCACACTGGACTCTTCACTAGTAATTCCACAAGGACTCTCTACTTGTAATTTCTCGTGAAAAACCCGTCCTGTCTACTTGAAAATTGTTTTTCGATTATCTTGGAAACAAGTTTTTAAGTAGACAGGGTGGTTTTGCCCTTCAAAAATGCAATTTTCCTTTTTTAAAAGTTCATTTTTCGTCGATAATTTGATAAAAATGCAGTAAAATCAAGAAACTAACATCACCACGTGATTCAGCGTAAAAAATACTAAAATATCATGTATCACACTTAGGTACTTCGTACATGCACATTTTGACACAACCTTGCGGTTGCGCATCTTTGAGCGCGCACTGAGCGGGTTGCGCGCAATAAAAAAAATCGGTTGAGGGGTGAAATGTTCATGAAATTTTACGTAGAATCCGAATCTGCAATAAAAAATGGGGGGTCTCATTTGAAAAAACGAAGTTGGTGTGCGTTGCGCACGATTGCGCACTTGCGCAATACGCACCGTGGTCATATTTGAGATCCTTGGGAAAAATCATGTTTATTTATTTTTTTTTAAATCTTTTTGTTTTTACCACTTCCTGGACGATTTTAGCAGGGGGGGAACGTTTTCGGGGACACCCTGTATTATTAGTACCACACGTCTTCTAGCTATTTGTCCTATTAGCTAGGAGTTGTTGGTGTATCCCTGCGTTTTTCAGGCAAGAGCACTGTTTTTTATTAAATAACTTTTACTAATAGGTGGAAAAGACCTTTTAGGAATGTATAATGCATGTATGTAACTCATTTTGGCAATTTTTTGACTTATACTACTTTTTCCGCCCTGCTTAGAGATATTGTAGTCAGTACTTCAGGGAGTGATTTTACTGTTTATTTTCAACAAAAAATGTCGTATAAATATATTTGTACTCAACTTGAAATCCGACTGTATAGTTTTTACAATGATTGTATAACGATTCGTGCTATGTGGCACACCCACAAAGCTGACTAGTCTCAAATTACGTGTAAAATGTTGATTTTGAAGGCACCAAATTTTCGACTCGTCAAATCAACTACGGAACTATGATTATTCATAGCACTCAATCAATTCATTGAAATTATTTGTTGTTTCTGAAAATTGAAGGCAATTATAGTCGACGATCAGATGCAATTTCTCAGTGATTAAATTGGTACAGTATTGACAGTCACTTCAAATTCAAACTATTACCTGATTGCTGAATGCAGAGGTTCTAATATAAATACGCATTATCATATGTAGAGATATTATTGAATGAATGCAAACTTGATATGCAAATCTGGGAACGTACGGTGTGATGTATGCTGATTGTCGACATGGGATTCCTAGTGGATGGGAGACGGTGATGAGATGCTAATGAGAGGAACACGATTTGGGTTGGTAGTTTGGTTCCTCGTTAAAAACGGGATTATTTCTGAAATAGGGATATCGATACTCGATGTTTCAAAATATCGATACTTTCGTACCGATACTCGATACTTTTGTACCAATACTCGATATTTTAATATCGATACTGCAATATCAGATATTTTTGGATATCAATACTTTAATTCCAATATTTCTAAATATCGAATATCGATACAGTTCTCGCGGAAAATTCAACATAAAGGCTAAAACATGAAGAAGGTAGAGAGGCTTTTGGGTCATTACTTTTTGGTTACACAAATTACGTTAATATCATGGAGAAAAACACTCTGCTTCGACTCTTGATAGTAAAAACGCTGCAAATTATTACACAATGGTTTATTATTTTTCTATATTGATCACCCGTCTGCAAAGCCACCAACCATCCAACATAAAGAAAAACATCGATCGGATTTCGGTCTACTAAAATTTGAACGGAGATTAGGCCTCTTTTGCGATTTACACTCGTATTTCTGATTTATCGTAAGTCCAACCCTTAAATTCTCGTAGGGAACGAACAGGTTGTCCTACAGGGCTCCGCGTGGTCTCAAAAAATTCTAAAAATTCCATACTATCTTAAATTGATAAGAAAAACAATACCTTTATATCAAAATTTTTTGAGTTAGGGCGTTTTCAAAATTTTAAAATTTATTTTTCAACCCTTAGAAGTAACCTACATCAACCAAAATCATAGGGACACAACTAGACCCCAAATGGAGCCTACATACCAAATTTCATCAAAATCGGTCAATGCTAAATGGAGAAAGTGCGGACGGACGGCCAAATTTTTATTCGATTTTTGGATTCTACGTACCTTGAAAAGTAAACCATAAAATTTTGAAGGTGTTAAAAAAAAATGTTTCTTGGTCGATTCTAAAGGTTCATTATCGAAAATAATAAACCAAAACGATGGTCTCGAAATGGCAGTTGAAACTGTTCATTGAAAATTTCCCTCGAAACAGCGTGACTTTTTTCGTGTAGAAGTTCCCCTTCATGTCAACACTAACCCAGTGCTCCCCTTTGGTACTGCCCATCACATCATGAGGGTGGTCTCATTCAATTCTAAAAATTTAATTCTACGTACCGTAAAACCGTCAAACTTTACCCCAAGATTTACTCCAAAACATTTCCAAATACAATTTCTCCCCACTCGAAATGGGTTAAATTGATTTTTTTAATAAGTGAATTGATCTTCAGGGCTTCCTGAACATTTTGAGTGGTCGAGCTCATTGATCAGATAATTGTAACCCCCTTATTTAATTGTTTAAATGTTGTAGTGCAGTTACCTACGAGTGCGTCTATCTTTACTCCACTCTGAAAAACTCACGGTTATCGCTACAGAAACGGGCAGTGGTGCAATGTTACTAGTCGGGATTGAATTCATTACCCCAGAAATACTTGATAATATCAAGTAATTATAATATTATTATAAAATATATTCTGAAAAATTGAACTTTTTAGCTTGAAAAATACAAGTTATACCTAAGAAAAATATAAATTCCAATGATAATTTATTCATCATTTACTTCAACGAATTTGCATGAAATGCAATATTTCTGGTTAAGAGATCACAATTTCAGTCTTCCAGTATAGACAGACTTATGTAGGTAGAGCAAAACTTTCTACAAGTAAAGAAATATTAAAGGACAATAAACGATAAACGAATGACTTAACAAAATCACAGAAAAAGTCTGTTTCACAGTCGATAACTTTCAAATGAATTGCAATGGTAAATTTCAAAGTTAACCCACGAGTAAATAATATTGTAAATCACAACTTATGAGACCAAAGCACGTTTACGTTCATATCATAATGCAGCTGTTCAGTTGTAAAGTTTCGGTAGGGGCGCGTACCAAGCTTTTTCTCATTTCTTCTCCCCATCTCTAACTTCTGACATGAGATACACTAGAAACCTTACATTCAACACTGCGAAAATTATAAAACTCAAATATTTTTCGAGATTAAATAAGAAAAATATGAGTGAGGCTACCTTTACCCCAACCTTTAAAGTGGAGTGAAGATACCCGGTTTTTGGAGTAAAGTTACCATCAAATTTTTGGTAAACGAAAGCATAACTAAGAAAACACTTTTTTGAGAATTTGATTAGTGTATTTTGTTCAGAATAAGATATTGAATGTGATATGATGAGGGCTTGCCTGGTAAATCCACTCCAAACACCTGATATGGAAGAAATTTTGGAGCACAAGAAACAGGACAAAAACAGCTGAACAGGAAACTATGACTGATAACAGCTGATAACATGGATAAAGGCGCCATCGCAAGCCGCATCTATTCTCTGGGATGTGGAGTATAACGAAAACACAATAGCTAACTTTTATCTAAGTTCTACCACGTTTACGTCACAATTGAAGATACTCACTTTTTGGGGTAAAGTTACCCCTGGTGGGGTAAAGTTTGACGGTTTTACGGTATTTTAAATTGGTGTAAAAACGATACCTCAATGTCGAAAGTTTTCGAGCTAGGATTTTGAATAATACAACCTCTATTTTCACCCCTTAGAAGACTGACTGACAAAAAGCTTCGCGACTCAAAACTGTACCTACCCCAATCTGATCAAATTGGGTCCATGATAACTAAGTTATTTCTTTATATTCCTTATTGAACAAATATATCAAACATTTAATATAACTAGTTTTTCTGTATCGATTTATCCAGTTCTTCAATGTTTAAATTTTGATTTTGTTAAAAACGATTGTCGAAATAGCAGTTGAAACAGTTCATTGAAAATTTCCCTCGAAACAGCGTGACTTTTCCTGTGAAAGTTCCCCTTCATGCCAACACTAACCCAGTGCTCCCCTTTGGAACTGCCCACCACATCAACATTCGGGTTACCGATTCCTGCCTGGACCCCTCGTTTTCAACCCTTGTAAAACTGATGTGAGATGAGGAAGGGGGGTCCTCCTCAAACGGGGAGGTAGGAGAGGTAGGAGGGGGGCAGGGGCGCATGCCCCCGGATGACAGCCGCGGTAATCGATCTGGATTCAGTGTACGGGAGACCCAGCAAGAATGAACGTGAACGTCGAGCAAATCAAGTGAGTACAAGATCAAAATAACCTAACAAAATTTTCAAATAAATTCCACCTATGCGTATTTTTGAAAAACTTCAACCTTTATCCAAAAAACTTCGAATTTTCAACACTGGAAATTTTTTATTTTTTTTCCCAACAATCAATACTAGCCACCCCGAAAACAACGCCTAGTCACGTACAATCAACTAATGGGCTGTCATCTCTCCCAAAGTCAATAACCTTCGAATTCAAACAACCCTAATAAAAAATTTTAAACTCTTTCCTGTCAACATGGCGAATTAAACTTGAAAATTATTACAGTTTCGTGGGAGGGTGTAAAAACGGTACACGCCCCTACCTGTTTGAATGAGTCACACCTGACTATTTTTTGCGTGGTTGAGGAAGACCGTATCACCTTTGGAATTACGTTCATGTTGATGTCTCGTGACGTATGTGCTCGTAATCAGCTGCATTAAGAAACTTTTAAATACCTACTAAACTCGACTTATTAAAATGTCGATTTAGGTTAACAAATCTCATGTACAGCTGTTTCCAGTGAAATTCATAATTTTTGCAACACATATTATATTTTTTTTTAACCAAAAAGTTATAATTTTTATGTTCAAGTTAATTAGTTTATTTATATTTCATAATTTTAAACCAATTTTATAATTCAATCTTTCAACATATTTCTTTCTTTTCATCGTATTTCATATTCTTTCCAACCAATTTCATAATTTATTCAACAAATTTTATACTTTATTTTCAACCATGTTTATAACAAATTTTAACCAATATCATAATTTAATTTTTTCAACCAATTTCATGATGTTTTTTTAACCAATTTTACAACTTTTTAAACCAATTTTATAATATTTTTTCAACAATTTTCATAATTTTTTAACCAATTTTATACGTTTTATACAGGGTGTAAACGTTAAGGGCGCACCATCGGCTAGGGATCGATTCTACAAGTAATTTCCAACAAAAAATGTCCCGTAGCTTTTTTAAGAGGCTTCGATTTCAAGTTATTTCACTTTCAAGATTTTTTGTGTGTTTTCGACCTTGTTCGCTAAAACTGTCGTAGCTCCGTTAATGGATGGAGCAAATTCAAATTTGATTTTACCATTGGAAAGAGCATTAAATTACCTGTCACAATACTGCCGTCCAAAGCTGAAAGTCTCAAGTCCATTTTTCGCATATTGAGAAAAACGAGTTTTTGTGAAGTTGCCTGGGATATCGTCTCGTTGTAGGTAGGAGAACCTTTTTTTTCTCTCTAAACACCTACAAATACGTTTCTTTATTTTGTACTCCATCGACAAGCTGAAAGAATATCATTTGGGTTATTAATTGTTCATTTAAGCCCATCGGAAGGTCATAGGACGCTTTAGCCTAGTAACCCAGGACTTAGGACAGGTTGACTCTGCTTGATGCCAGGCCAAAACGTCCTATGTCCGTGGTATTTCGAGTGATAATTTGTTTTATAATGATAATGGGTTTCTGAAATATACATTTTAAGAAATCCTGTATTACCTTTAAAAGCAAATTTTTATTTTCTAAAAGTTTTAATTGAACTAGAAAATTGAAATGCAGTACCTATTGTAAATATTAAATATTGGGAATGACCTCTGTTTTGTCTCTAGACAACTAGAAAATCACAGTACTATCACTAAACTGACGTCATCGACTGAACAACGTAGGTAGGTACTGTTTTTCTTCAAAACTAGGACTGTTTATGCAAGTTCAAGACACAGAACTAAATGAGCTTTAGCGTCCTTTGATCCACTGCTACTAGACTAGACTGTCCTATGTCCATGAATTTTTTCCTCGAAGGACATTTTAGCCTAGTACGCCTCACTTAGGCATTTTAGCCTGGGATGACAGCAAAATTCGTGAAATGGACTTAGGACAAAGTGATTTTTCTCACTTCCCCATCGACTTAGGACGTTCTAGGCAAGCACAAATATTGCGGCTGATTGAGCTCTACAAGATCATGACCTTATCTCACAAAGTGAAAAAATGGACTTAGGACGTTTTAGCTTTGGACGGCAGTATAGTGCAAGCTCAATTTTGGTTTATTATTTTCAATAATGAACCTTTGGAATCGACCAAGAAAAAAAAAATTTTAACACCCCCTCAAAATTTGATGGTTTACGTTTCAAGGTACGTAGAATCCAAAAATCGAATAAAAAATTTGGCCGTCCGTCCGCCGTACGCCGTCCGCCGTACAACGTACGCGGCACATTTGCCACTTAGCATCGACCGATTTTGATGAAATTTGGTTTGTTGGCTCCATTTGAGGTCTAGTTGTGCCCCGAAGATTTTGGTTGATGTAGGTCACTTCTAAGGGTTCTAAAATCAATTTTGAAATTTTGAAAACGCCCTAACTCAAAAAAATTTGATATAAAGGTATTGTTTTCCTTCAATTTAAGATTCTATAGAATTCTTAGAATTTTTTGAGACCACCCGGAGCTCTGTAAGACAAACCGTTCGCTCCCTACGAGAATTTAAGGGTTGGACGTACGATAAATCAGAAACACGAGTGTGAATCGCAAAAGAGGCAAACCGAAATGCGATCGATGTTTTTCTTCATGTAGGATGGTTGGTGGCTTTGCAGACGAGTGATCTATATAGAAGAATAAAAAATAATAAACCATTGTGTAATAATTTGCAGCGTTTTTGTAAAGAGATTTAAATGCAAAAAAATAAGCCCAAAGACAAAAATGTGCAAATTATTGACAATTTTCAGTTTTTTCGATCGTTTTCTGGCCCAATTGAATGTAGGGTTTTTTTTCCTGCAGTGATCCTAAAAGTCGGTACAAAAACTCACCATTCCAAAGGTGTATTCAGATTTTTTTAAAATGCTTTTATTCATCGAAAAATTCGTGTTTCCGAGAGAAAAAGCGTGTCATTTTTATCGAATTCGTGGGTTCAGCATGACGTAGAGACTGTTTTATCACTTGCGGGTGAATGAGGTTTGGGGTGGTTTTCCAAGTGATTTTTCTCGCTGAATCGAATAGTGACACTCACAAGGCTGCGTGAGTATGTAAAACAAAAGATCTAGGTAGGGTGATAACGACGTGGAAGTAAAAAGAATGTAGATAACCTAGTTCTTCCTGTGGTGAAGTTTCAGTAGTTCTTATGGTTCAGATTGTTGGATAATGATTATCTGCGTTAAGTATTGTAACAATTTTAGTTTATGAAATATTTTCAATGTGTCCCCCATTTTGGGTGATAATGAGTTAGGGGCGGTTTTCGAGGTCCAGTTGGTTGGCCTGCTAGAAGCTCAGACCTCACGCCCCTGGACTTCTTCTTGTGGAGGGACCTGTGAGCTAGGGTGTAAGAAGCAACAGTGGATACGAGGGATGAGCTGTTGGAGAGGATCCAACGGTGCAACAACCTCATCAGAGTGGAAGAAGATGCACTAGGACGGACTGTGGATGCGGTACCGCTTATGCATCACCCAAAATGGAAGACACATTGAAAATATTTCATAAAATAAAATCTTTAGAATACTTGAGCACAAATCATTATTATCCAACAATCCGAACCATAAGAACTACTGAAACTTCACCTCAGGAACCCGAATTAGAAGAACTAGGATATCTACATTCTTTTTACTTCCACGTCGTTATCACCCTACCTAGATCTTTTGTATTAGATACTCACACAGCCTTGTGTCACTATTCGATTCAGCGAGAAAAATCACTTGGAAAACCGCCCCAAACATCATTCACGCGCAAGTGATGAAAGTCACTAAGTCATGCTAAACCCACGAATTCGATCAAAATATCACGCTTTTTCTCTCGGAAACACAAATTTTTCGATACATAAAAGCATTTACAAAAAATCTGAATACACCGTTGGAAAGGTGAGTTTTTGGACCGACTTTTAGGATCACTGCAGGAAAAAAAACCCTACATTCAGTTGGGCTAACAAACGATCGAAAATACTGAAAATTTTCAATGATTTACACACCTTTGTCTATGAGCTAATTTTTTTAACATTTAAACCTCTTTACAAAAAATTGAACTTGCACTATTGTGACAGATAATTTAATGCTCTTTCCTATGGTATAATCAAATTTGAATTTACTTCATCAATTAACGGAGATATGACAGTTTTAGTGAACAAAGTTGAAAACACGAAAAAAATCTTTAAGGTGACATAACTCGAAAACGACGCCTTAAAAAAATTTGTTAAGAGACATTTTTTGTTGGAAATTAGTTGTAGAATTGATCCCTAGCCGATGGTGCGCCCTTAATGTTTACACTCTGTATAGTGAGGAATTGTTGTAAAAAAAGCGTAAGTGGAAAGGAAAGAAGGAACATAATTGTGTTATGCAGTCAGTCTTCCAAAATTTTAATATTCATACCGAAATAATTCAAAATTTTAATTACCCAGGTGAGAACATGTCGGGTGCACGTTGATAAAATTGAAGGGGAACTTAAATCCTATTGATCAAGAAAGTAAAGGGCTTGCTCAGGTTGGAGTATCTCAGCATCACGTTGATGAGGAGTGAAAGCGATTTTGAAGTGAGTGAAGGGCCCAGCTTATAGCATATCGATACCTTAAAGCACAAAGGTGCTATGTCCAAAAACGGAGTTTTGAGAAAAACGCAAGAGATATTATCACCAGTGCAAAATTCCTAAAATAATGGCTATTTACACTAAACTCTTTAATTTCCTCAATAAATTTTCAAGCTACAATCGTCAAGAAGGTCGATAACAGTTTTGTTGAATTTGAATTTTTCTGAAATTAAAAGAAAATAAAAAATGTGGAAGATGGATGGACATTTTGGACACTTTGTGCTTTAAGGTATCGATATCAGAAGCACGTTGATAAAAAGTGAAAGGGGCTTGAATCCCATCATATAAGAAAGTGAAGGGCTTGCCCAGGTTGGAGTATCTCAGCATCACGTTGATGAAGAGTGAAAGCGATTTTGAAGTGAGCGAAGGCTTAGAGCATATCAGAAGCACGTTGATAAAAATTGAAAGGGGCTTGAATCCCATCATATAACAAAGTGCTTACCTACGTTTAAGATATCAGCTTTGGACGCCGTCCAGCTTAAATAATTTCCTCAAGGGACAATTTATTATTCCCTCATAATTGTGTTAGCGGTAGAAATAGCAGTGGGTTGGAATAGAAAACGAAACACTTTCACTCTTATTCGAGGATCAATACCTACATAATTGAGAAGGTTGGTAAATCGCTGAGAAAACTGACTGAGGTGGCGGACGTTCAAAAATTGACTTTCGCTCAGACTAGTTTGATCGAAGTTTGTCTCCCGACTGATTCTCGTACGATATTCATGAATGTGTGTCCAGTCAACATTGACAGTCCCGCAGGCGGTATCAGTCGCCTTGTCTCCAAATCACGCGAATGCTCGATGTTTCGAAGATTATTACTGTTAGCTCCGTTACAGTTGTTTCCGAAGTCCAACAATACCTATTGATTCTGCCTAAGTACTGTAACCAGAGTGGACTCTGGCTGGTGATTCTGAACGGCATCTTGACTGGACGGAAAATTATTCAAGCTGTACGTCGTCCTTCCAGAATGTTAATTTCTAGCTCAGGTTACATACAAGAGTTTAGGTGTCCTGAGGGATTATAACTTGACCAGGGTTGGGAAATTAGTCCTGACCCTGGTTTTACAAATGTACTTTTACTACTCTGAGCCAATAGGATTCATGCTCCCTTTCACTTTTACTGATATGTTCCTGATCCTGATGTCCTGACTCTATAAACAAAGGTGGCCAACACTATTACTACTACGAGCTTGAAGGATTCAAGTTCCTTCTTATTGGCCTGGATGTCTTTCACTTGAGGTTCCCTTCCTCCTTCAGCTGTATAAGTAGTGATTCAACCTAACAATAATCCTATTGGAATAAGGTTGGTGTTCCCAAACTGTCCAGTTTTCACCACTTTTAACATAGAATTGAATTTTTAGAATCGAATGAGACCATCCAGGGCTCAGTAGAACAAACCCTTCGCTCTCTACAAGGACTTAAGGATTGGACTTGAAATAAATCAGAAACACGAGTGTGAATCGCTTTTGGTTTTATTTTCAATAATGAACCTTTGGAATCGACCAAGAAATTTTTTTTTCAACACCCCCTTAAAATTTGTTAGTTTACGTTTCAAGGTACGTAGAATCCAAAAATTGAATAAAAATTTTGCCGTCCGTCCGTCGCATTAGCGGACTAGCATTGACCGATTTTGATGAAATCTGGTTTGTAGGCTCCATTTGGGGTCTAGTTGTGCCCCGAAGATTTTGGTTGATGTAGGTCACTTCTAAGGGTTGAAAAATAAATTTTGAAATTTTGAAAACGCCCTAACTCAAAAAATTTTGTTATAAAGGTATTGTTTTTCCATCAATTTAAGATAGTATGGAATTTTTAGAATTTTTGAGACCACACGGAGCCCTGTAAGACAACCTGTTCGTTCCCTACGAGAATTTAAGGGTTGGACGTACGATAAATCAGAAACACGAGTGTGAATCGCAAAAGAGGCCTAATCTCCGTTCAAATTTTAGTTGACCGAAATCCGATCGATGTTTTTCTTCATGTTGGATGGTTGGTGGCTTTGCAGACGAGTGATCTACATAGAAAAATAATAAACCATTGTGTAATAATTTGCAGCGTTTAAAATATTTATGCACTTGCAACCATTTAGTGGTCATGGACGCCCGTCAAATTATCTCAACTTTTCAATTTGTAGAAAAGAGATAACGTTTTGATCTTGCTGAACATCTTGTCTAGTGAGCGAATTTCCCAGCAATTCTAGCAGATTCCACGGAGTTGGAAAATGGAAAATTGGAGCTTCTTTGATCTTCAAGAAGTGGGCTCCCAAAGCATATTATCTTCCATAAGGCTCTCCAGGTGAATCGCATAAGACTATTCACTGCCTGGAATTGGCCTAATATCCATTCTAATTTCAATTTTGATCAAATGCGATCATTGTTCGTTTCTTAGAATAAAATTTCGAGTAGTACTAAATTTTTGTGTGGTTCCTTAGCAACCAAGAACCAAATTTTGTAATGAAGGGACCCACAACTCTTGGATTTCGATGTTATTGCTAGTACATTTAATAGAAAAGCCGCGTCTATGCAGACTATACCTAGTCAAATAATAAACAATTCTGTAATAATTTGCAGCGTTTTTTAAATTGTATTACAACCCTCCTGCTCCTTCATGAAATTCTTCTCTCCGACTAAACACTAAAACCTCTGGATCCTTCGTATCGGGTTTCGCGAATCGATTCTCGCCTCACTCACTTATTCCCTGTACCTTCCCATAGCCATGAAATTCCTCCAGCCGAGATTCGCCCTTTTTACTGTTACCCGTCGTAACCTTTTACTGCCGGTCTAGCGAGATTTTATTGATGTTTCGAACGGGAATGAAGCCCTTAGATAAAGTTTATTTGAAAAAGGGGTTTTTCCTTGGCTACGAGTCCACTTTTTTGCCCTATCTATGTGCTCACGAAGTTTTTTTTTCGCTTCGAGTGTTTGAACAGCTACAAAGCTGTTCTCTGTACCATATCTGGTTTCTCTTAGTAAACTCCCCTGAAGCGTCCTTGTTGACATGACGGAATCCGTAGATCTATGAAATGGAGGTGGATATGAACTCAGCATTACGAATAGCAAGAACGTAGTTGATGTTACCATTTACGTCACATCGAAATTTAATAATGGAACAGCCAAAATTAAGGTCAGCATTGTTGAATAAAATGGAGCCCTTGTACCAAATTTGAACCAAATGCTAAGAAAAGTGCCGCGTACGGCGGAAGGACGGAAAAATTTTTATTCGATTTTCGGATTCTACGTACTTGAAACGTAAAACATCAAATTTTGAGGGGGATTTGAAATTTTTTTTTCTTGCTCGATTCCAATGGTTCATTGAAAATAATAAACCAAAATAGAGGTAGCTCAATTTTTGTCATTTTTGAGTCATGGAAACCTACTGTTGTATTTAGCATTTTCTGCTCTTCGGTCGTGATTATGACAAGAGTGCTTAACAGTTGAAATCAAAAATTTTCCAAATCTCAGACAAGTTAAAATTGTCAAATTCATCGTTACTGCAAAAATACTAGATCCTCAAAAATTAAAAACATTAATGGACTTAAAGTTTAATCTAGAAAAGTTTTAAAAATTGTATGTCTACCTTCGCTACCTAACTGTAATAATAATATTATTCTTTCTCAATAATAAATTGTTTGTTGACCTGTAACAAACTCTTAGCGTCTTAGTTTCTTCCATAATTATAGCGGTTTTGGTTTGGTATTTATCCATAAATTTAGGGCTTTCCAACGAATGGTGAACGATATTTCTACGAATACGAATGACGAAAATAAAGTTCCGCAGCACAATTTTGTGACCAATTTTTTGACGCTTTTTCATGAGTTTTTTCGTTTATGTGCCAAAGTAAAATCAGTCACTACGCTTTTTTGATATTTGTGGAAAATTATTTTTCTAAAATAAACAGTTAGTCTTACAATTGACTGTAATATGTGCATCAGAAGATATTATTGAACAGAGGGTAGGAAGTACCAAGACAACAGAATATGTGTATCAAGTAGTATAATTGAAGAGTTTTCTTTCAAACAGGCCTATATCCATTTATTACACTTTTCGTTTCTTTCGCGGATTCTGAATCTTTGGGATAAAGCTTATCACCTCACGAGTTGAATTCCTACCAAAATGGTTTGTATCCCGCTTTAAAAGCTTGCTAAAAATCGGGTTTACCGACAAAACGGCTTATATCCAACTTTTTTTAAATTCGCTTTTCGGATTCTACGTACCTTGAAACGTAAACCACCACATTTTGAGGGTGGTTAGAATATTTTTTATTCCTCAGTTCTGAAGGTTCATTATTGAAAATAATGGGCAAACCAATAAAAGAATATGGAAATGAGATTTTTCTTCACACAACCAAAAACTCGTTTTTTTATCAATGTCGCCCATATTTATTGTTTTTCATCAAACGGGCTTATATCCAAATAAAAAATGGCCATATCTCCCTCAAAACGCATGCCAAAGTTTTGAAATTTGGTCTTACAATCAAAAGTTCTATCAACTAACTATTTGGAAAATTTGGGAGCCCTAGACTAGACAACTTCCTTCGCCATGAAATTAGTTTTTCTTAATTTCCCACAAAAAACTCCAAGTGGATATAAGCCCGTGCGAAAGAAAACTCCTCAATTGGAAAGTGGAAATTGTTGATATCATGGGCAAAACTTCTCCATATTACTACAAATATAAAAGCTAAAAAGTTGCTAAAAGTAGGTAGTTAAAGGGACCGAGTGACTAACTAACTACTTACCGCGGTACTACAAGGTAGTTAGAGGGATTACTGAAGTACTTGGAGTAGACAATTCATACAAGAAGTCATGTTTCCAATGCATCCACAGCCAACGAAAATTGTTGATAATGTGGCCAAAGATTCTCTATACCTACTACTAAAAATGTAAAAGCTAGAAAGTTGCTAGAGTACTTTCAGGGAACGAGTGACTTACTGCCAAGGTACTACAAGGTACTTAGAGGGATTACTGAAGTACTTGGTGTCGAAAATCCATACAAGAAGTCATGTTATCAACGCATCCACAGCCAACGAAAATTGTTGATAATGTGGCCAAAACTTCTCCATATTACTAAATATATAAAAGCTAGAAAGTTGCCAAAAGTACTCTCAGGGACCAAGTGACTTACTACTGAGATACTTATAGGTACTTAAGGGGATTACTGAAGTACTTGGTGTCGAAAATCCATACAAGAAGTCATGTTTTCAACGCATCCACAGCCAACGAAAATTGTTGATAATGTGGCCAGAGATCCTCTATATCTACTACTAAAAATATAAAAGCTAAAAGTACTCTCAGGGACCGAGTGACTTACTGCCGAGGTACTACAGAGGTTGTTAGAGGGAAAATAAAAAACGTCTGCCAAGTTGGGTGGGCAGTATAGCTTCCTCACTCATTGTAACATGGACGTATAGAATCAGTTGGCGAAAAAAATCAGTTCCTGCGTTCAACAGGAGAGGAAATGGCCTTGGAGCTCACTCAGCTGATCAGTGACCACTCAGGCACCTTCAGCATTCTCCATTGACCCTGCCTCTCAAATTTCAGCTTCCTGCGTTCAACAGGAGAGTAAATGGCCTTGGAGCTCACTCAGCTGATCCGAAGGTGCTGAAATTTATAGGGGACCGTCTAGGACCTAACCCGCACAATCCCTGAAAATTTCATCAAAATCGGACCACAGGTTAGTATAGTTTTGCCCGGGACAAGGATTGACCACAGACAGACAGACAGACCGACAGACAGACAGACAGACAGACAGACACGGAACCAAAATTGTTCGGGAAGCTCTAAAACGCAAAAAGCAAGTGGAAATTTTGATTTTGGAGGACATTTTTTTTTTCACTTCTTTCACGAATACAAAGCTTCCCTACCTTCGGTAGTGAGGAAGCAAAATATAAAGTAATAGGTGTCGAAAATTCATACAAAAAGTCATATTTTCAACGCGTTCACAGCCAACTCTAAGTAAACGGCGCAGACGGTCTACCTCACCTTCATGACTGAGCGGTCGTGCGGGCTCTTTGCCTACTCACAACCGAGGTTGTTTTCCGATGTTTTCTTCCATACTTGCGTCTCGCCGCCGAAAGACGAGCAGCCGCTGCTGCGGTCTATCGGCATTTGTGAAAAGTACGATGTACCTCGTTTTTACCGCTCATTCCAACATTATTATTCATTTAAAAATTTGACGGTTCTACTTCCCTGCCTTATTAAATTTATTGTAAGGGGAAGAAAACTGTTATTGAATTTATGAGTGACGAATCAAGCAGAATGGATTATTACGGTGAAGATTACCCTCTGCGTAAGTAACTTTTTTACGAACGTATTGCTAGGAAAATTTCGTCCAGAACGGTTGCAATTTTTTGATTTGCAGCGTCTTGATTTACAGCTCGTCTGTAAAAGAACACACAAATAAACCCCAGAAACAGCCGGATAGGGATAAAAATAGGAATTTTTCATTCTCGTGAAAATTCTAAGTAGGTACAGGAATATAGTTTGACTATTAAAAAAGTTATGATTAACATCAGAGAGAAAGGAAATTTAGTGCTATTTTCAAGGGTATCCTCAAATTTCAACTTAATGAATTATGGTATTCGCTATACTCGTTTCATAAAGCATGAATGTGAAAAAGTCGGATTTTAAGTTGCGTGAAAAATAATTATGTTATTGTTGCTAATTTGTTGTAACTACATTACTTATCCAATATTTTCTATTTTCAATTAATGAAATCAATACCTATACAATTTATGTCAGATGGAAGTTGTCACAGAACCTAATTTTGGTACTGGAAGCAAAACAATAAAACACTGATAAAATTTCTTGGATTTTCAAAGGTCTATCGAAATTTACATACCTTGTACTTAGGTAGGTACTTATAATAGAATCGTGGAGGTTTGAAATTTGTGCGAATCGAATAATTACGGCTGTCTAGTGCGAAATTTTCCGAACAATACGTTCGTAAAAGGTTCCGCAGGCGGTAATCTCCACTACAATAATCCATTCTGCTTGATTCGTCTCTCCAAAACACACAAATTCAATTATATGTTTCTTCTCCTCACAATTTAATGAGGCAGGAAAGTAGAACCTTCAAATTTTGGAAAGAGCGGTAAAAACGAGGTACAGCGTACCTACTTTTCACAAATGCCGCTCGGCCGCAGCAGCGGCTGCTCGTCTTTCGGCGGCGAGACGCAAGTTTTCTACTTATCCACTCATGAAACTGAGCAGAGGCATTATTTAACATTTTAATCACCACCAAGTACTTTAAGGAGTGGATTTGTCATGCATATTGTATCATGAATGATTTTTGAATCCACGATTAAAATCTCTGCCGCCAATTCTTTAAAATTTTAACTAACTCCGATTTAATCATTCAAATCATCTTATCTTTGAAATCATTGAAATACTATCTTTGATCATTTACAGACGTCGTAGTTTAAAATTTAAAAAAAATCTGTTCAAAACCGGTTTTTTAAATTTTTGATTCAAAAAATCAATTTTTTTTTTTGTAGAGGGATGAATGAACACACAAGTATTACCTGTTATAGAGAGATAATTTCATAGTTAATTTCGAATGAAGTTTGAATTTTATCATGGTATATAACCAGTTTTAAAATTTTTTAAACAAGTTTTAAAACATTTTTTTTTAACCCAAGTCAGGATCATTTGCTCATTTATAGTTCTTCAACATAAAAATATAGAATTTAAGCTATTGTAACAACCAAAAGTCTTATTGAAGGTGCAAATAAACCAATGGACCTTGTAAATAAGAAGAATTGAGTGCCAGTGCCACATGCTAAATGATGAACTTACTTATATAAAACTTAGTACCAATATACTACATGGAAACAAGTGGAGATACACTACTCTATTAAAACATAAATAAAGAGGAAATACGTAATGAAATAAAATCTTTAAGATGTTTTTAATAGAAACGAAAGTGCTCGTTTTTGAAGAACGAGCGGATTGGCACATCATTTCTTCACCATCGGCCCAAAAATTGAGTTTTAAAATCATTCAATCGTCCATCACGACACTTGATAATTCTAGATACGTCTGTCAAGTAGGGTTGGCAGTATTTTCTTCTTACGTGGACGTATAGAGGAAAGCTTTATTGGCACTTCAACACGTTCAAATTTATGTTTTCCCTCCCCGATTTTTCTCGTATGGCAGTTCCTTTATTGTACAGTTATTGTACCTGCATAATTTTTCGTAATCTCCACGTAGAAAAGCCATTCATTTTTGCGACTTCATACCTCATATGCATTTCATTTTCTTCTTCTTAATCTTCTACGTCGAATTGAGCATGGGACCTGGAGAGAAAGGTGTTTTTTAATCGCGATAAAATTTAACTTATTACAACGATTTATGCTTTTCATTATAATACATATTCCAGCATAGGGGGGCGTAGGGTGCTTATACGTCCAGAAGAGCTTGATGTAAAGCTGGCTAACATGCGAGCCCCCTCAAACTTTGATGTTTTACGTTTCAAGGTACGTAGAATCCGAAAATCCAATAAAAAAAATGTCCGTCCGTACTTGGCACTTTACTTAGCAACACTGGACTGATTTGGTTCAAATTTGGTATATGGGCTACATTTCGGGTCTAGTTGTTCCGCGAAGCTTTTGGTTGACGTCAGTCACTTCTAAGGGGTGAAAATTGAGGTTTGAAATTTTCAAGAGTGCCCTAGCTCGAAAACTCTCAAAATAAACGTATATTTTTTTTTAATCAATTTTAAATAGTATTGAATTTTTAAGAATTTTAGAGACCACGCGGAGCTCTGTCTTCGCTCCCCACGAGTACGGGTTTTCCTTCGATAAAACGGAATCACGAATGTGAATCAAAAAAGTGGTGTATTCTCCGTACAAATTTTATCTGACTAAAATGCGATTGCTGTTCATTTCTTCGAATTGTATTCAGTTTTGCTTTCTGAGCAACCAGTAATTTGTGTGTGAGCGTTTAGTTCTTTCTAATAAACTTGATTGTGAAGGTGTGAAGGCATTATGGTGAGGTAGGTAGTACCTACCAATGGTTGGTAGGTAAAAAAAAAGTTGGTACCTATGTAAAAAATAGGTAAAAAAATGTTGGTAAGTAAAAAAAACAAAAAAAAAAAAAAAAAAAAAAAACGCTGCAAATCATTGCCCAAAGGTTTATTATTTTCTGTATAGATCACCCTTCTGTAAAGATCCCTCCCTACCAACCATAGGTGCCTACTACGTGCTAAGGCATTTTTGAAAATTTCAAACCCAACCACCAACCAAATGGAAATGAAGGGTTAAAATTTTCAAAAATGCCTTAGCACGTAGTCGGCACCTATGGTTGGTAGGGAGGGATCTTTACAGAAGGGTGATCTATACAGAAAATAATAAACCTTTGGGCAATGATTTGCAGCGTTTTGGTTTTGTTTGACGATTGCTCTAACATTATTGTAATGTGTGCAACGGCAATGAAGATTATTAATGGAACGTCGCAACAATAAAATATGTAAAAGTAAGGGGCCATCACGCTCCCGTGGGGTACCTCGTAATGTTGTTTTACGAGTAGAGAGTTCGAGATATTCGTATAATATATGAATATTATTCACTCTGAGACTTCGGTCAGTCAGATAGCTTTCCAAGTATTTAAATGTTGTTCGGAATATTTATACATTCCTTACCCTTCGGAAAGACTACTGACCTTTCTTACCTATCGGAAACTGTTGAAAAACCTACTACCCTTGTCCTCTACCACTTAAGGTTATTTTCTCACCTGTCACCAACGGCCGTTTGCTGAATAAAACCAGCTCTTGAGATCACCGACGGCTCGACAATTTGATGATAACTCTGCTCGTGGGGGGGGGGGGGGGGGATCGCAGGCCCTGTTAATTTTTCGAGTTGGGCCTTCGGTGACCCCTCTCCACTTAAGGGGGTGTAGCCTAGAGAAATCATCAGACCGATTCAGATCTCCTCTTTGGAATGCAGCTGATGACTTCCGCAACGCCACGAATGGCAGTCGATCAAAAATTCGACCTGAGTTGGTTGTTTACTTTCCTTACTTACTTTCTCACCTCTCTAAGATTCTATAGACCGGAAACAACTTCGCCTTATCCTCGTATTAATCAAAGTAAACCAAAATTAAATTCATAGAGAACCCAGATTGGATCAGTATTCAAATTCAATATTAGTCGTAATTATTTTTATTAATGATCAGCGTGAAATATTCTATAGGTTGAGACTTCAAAGACCGTTATGTTTATGTTCACGCAGTACAAAATATCACATATTCTAACATTCTCTTCAGATTGCGGTTTTTTTTTCAAACAATCTTTCAAACGCAGCACGAAATGCCCTCATTCCCCTCGGCACCTACGAATATTCTCGCCCATATAAATACGCATGAATCGTGACAGAACACGCGTTTCAACAATCAGCAACAACAAAACACAGGAAAAAATTGTTCAATTAAAATTCTCGAAACTCACAAACTTTCTCAACTCCGTAAATATTTTAATACCCCCCTCATCGTCCCTCGAGATTCTAAACATTTCATTCAAAGCCCTCTTTAAAAGGTCCAGTTTTCCCCGCTGTTTTTTCCAGTCTGGAATAACACGGAGTTATCAAGGTTTCAGATGAAAAAATAATAAACCCAAAAACACCGTCGAAAGATCGTTTAAATTGTTTCACAAAAAAATTAGAGGAATAACTCCACTAGAAAGAATGTTACTTTATGCTTTGGTTTTTCATTGCATGCTGATCCTAAATAAATATTAATCCTTGTTAGGAACTTCGTTTGTTAACAAGTAAATGGCACGTCGTTTAGGACTGAAATACTCCGTCGGTATTAATGCGTCTGTCAAGTAGGGTGGGCAGTAAAGCTTCCCCTCGAATAATGGATTCATAGAATCCTCCTCTTTCTTGTACATATTTTTCAAATAAAGGACAGGTGTGAGGGTACCTGAGCTGGCCACGTGCAAACTCGTAACGGTTAAGACTTGTGGCGCCAGCACCCCTTCGTCTCTGACGTATATCTCAGTGTTATAGAAGGACAGATCGGAGAACATACGGTCATTTTAGTCCAAATTTCCATCTTGGTCACTTGTTGCCTTACTTCTACCTACCACGATAATTTTACGGTTACGGGCCGGGTGATCCATCCCATCCACTAAATCCACATCTATTAACGGTTTTGCGCCAGTTAGATCTACCCTCACCCTCACCTTAATCGTGTTAACGGTTTCGGGCTGCCCAACAAACACTTCTTTACTACTTGAGTGAATTCACAATTCAAATTTGACACAGTTACAATTAGATTCCTCAACACTGGAAACCACCTCCGATATGATGGAGGAAGAATTGTGCCTATTCTGACTATGTTCAACCGAGGTTCCTTCCCATGAGGTTTAAGTTCAGCTCCACGTCCCACAGGGCCCAAACGTTTTTGAAAATTTCCTTATTCGAGATTCAAAATGATTGCGCAGATCCTTCGTTCATATGTGTCGATCTTGAGTTACTCCGAAGCTGTGTTTCAAGGGAAAAAACGTTGTCCTTTGACCTTACGCAACCTTTTAACTCGCAATTACCTCTTCTACCTCCACTCGGAAAGTTCTTCTTCGACTTTGATGCTATTGGGAAGAAATCGATATTCTCTCCACGAACCTCGTCTGGAAGTAAATTACGAAACTTTTCGCCGGCGAATGGCCACCACCGTGCAGGTCAGCCAATATCTTGCCGATGTGGTGAAGTAGTTGAACGAACTTTTTTTTTACTTCGAAAACACGACTTTCGTCACACTTCGCGATCCTAATCCATGACATGGATAAACCTACGTTTTCCAATCAATGAATGAAATGGAGTTAACCCTTGAAAGTTACTACGGATTTCATAAGGTGATAGAAGCTAAGCTGATAGAAGAGATTTGTCCACAAATGTCGCCTTTTTGGATTGGATTATATTCTCAACTAGTCTAGTTTGACCTGATACTCACACAAGTCCCAAAACTGTGTTTATTCGAATAGAACCAACTTATTCGCCGAGGGCAGAGCAGAGCTGACCAAATTCCTAGTTGATATAGAAACTAACCCGATACTTATCGATCCTATCCTTTGGCCTGCTTTCTCTCATAACATTGGATCATTTTAATCCCTAGGAGGGAGATTGAGCAATTTCCTTACTCAGTTACATGATTATTTATTTTTTTCGGTAATAAAAGAGCCTGAAGGGACAAAGTGGGATCGGTGTCTCCATTGTAGCTTTCGAACAGTTTTCTCAACAGGGGAAAACAATCAATCCGAATGGCTACCATTTTTGAATCAGTTTCCCCTGGACTGGATTTTCTGTCAGAGGAAAAACTGGTCCAATCCGAGTAGCCTCCATAATTTTGGAACAGTTTCCTCTGGGTCCAGATTCATTTCCATAGAATCTAGTCCAATGTGTCTAGGAGGAGTAGAAAGAAGCGGATGGTATTAAATGAATGGGGCTAGTTCCGCTAGTTATAAGAATACAATTATTATCTACGTACCGTACTTATTGGAGAATCCGTTGTAACCAGCAAGTCTTTCTGATCCTTTCACCCAGACTATATGTATGAATAGAACGACTGACTGGCAAACTTTAGTACTCTCTCAACGGCCTGAAGATGATGTCCTTACATCGAAAGCGCTCACCTCCTGTACTCGACTTGCTGGTTACGACAGATTCTCCAATACGGTACGTAGATAATAAGAAGCGGATAGGCAGAGAGAGGAAAAATTGAGATTAAGGGAGACAGGAAGTTGCCAGGGAGTTGTGACACCTCAGACCAGTCATGCTGAACCACCTAAGCCTGCTAATAGAGGTCTAAAATCCGAACAATATAATGGTCAACCGTTAGATCCTCAAGGAGTTTTTCAATGTTACCTGCCATTTATTCGTTCTAAGGCGTCAAAAACCGTGTTTCATTCCACTAACCACCGAATTTTGAGGTTATATTCCATTGAATTCAAGAGCGAACTCATCAACGAGTCCGACACCATCATAGATTGCCTGTATGGTGACAGATTGACACAGGGGGAGGCACCATTCGCTTTTCTACATCATCAATCCTGATCAGACAGAAACCACACATTGATTAAGAAGGTAGAATACATTCAAAAATACTCAATAATACTCAATATTCAACATTCTGAGTCTAGTAAGTAGTAATAAATACTTGAAAATAGCAGAAGAAATTTATAAATCTTCAGATATTAATGAATTTGTGTACATCAACCACCAAGAACAATCCTGTTCGGACAAGAATTGAAAGAAAAAACCCTCAACGTGCCACACAGAATTTATGTTCCGCCCGCTCCCTTCAGTGATTTCTCTCAACTATTAATCCTATCGACATTTCCCCGAAAACCTCTCTTGTATTCCTGTACAGGGATTCGCAGTAAATCCAGACGAAAGCCGCAAACACGTAGGCGGCAGAACGTGGGAGCATCTGACCTCCTCAGTTCAGTTCGGCAAGATAATTCCGTATCACTAACAGAACGTGACGTCTTTGCTGTCGAATCCATGAATGTTAAATGGGATTTGAAAGCACGACGAGAAAGTGAGGAAAATTAATTAATATAAAAACTCGAGGCTGTGAAATATTAATTCACAAAGGTTTATTACTAAATAAATCAACTTATGTAATTTTGACAAAACTAGTCTGATACTCATAGAAGATGAAAGAACAAACGAGAAAGAGTGTAAATATTGACTCCTCACTTCCTCAGCTTTACTAGATAAAAACAAAAGAATTATAATAAAATCGATGTTTTGGCCCTGAACCCCTACTTGGGGTTACTAAGTGTTTTATTACTCAACGGGTCCAGGAATGTGTGGTCAACAGAGCTGCACATTGGCGCAATATTGCAAAGTAAAGGTAGCATAAGCTCTTTCTCGCAGGCTTCCTCACTGGTCACCCCTTGAGAAACCATCTCAACTAGATGGGCAAGGCCAGGATAGTTGAGTGCCGACTCTGCTGCGAAGGAGTCGAGGCGGCAGAACACGTACTCTGTGAGTGCCTTGCCGTATCACCTACCAGATTCCAGCATTTTGGTCAGAGTACTCAGAACTTAGGGTAAGAGATTCGGAATCCCGCAAAAAAAAACCTTCACTTTGTGAAAGAAGTGGTCTTCAAAGGGGAACTTGAGTGAATAGAGAATTCCGTCACTGTTGGAATGGAAACGGCCACGGACTTCCGATTTGAACGGCGATGATTTTCGACAAAGTTAAAGGGATAGTTCGAGGTAGGTAGAGAACCGGCGAGAGCGAGAAAAACAGCCATGGAGCCATGGAGCAATGTTTCCACGAAACATTGCTCCACTTCCAGGAAAAAGATGTGACGTCACTGTCTGCCTGGCTGATCAGATCAGTAAAGCTGCGCACTGTGAAGCTGTGGATATTGGTGAGCCAAACCAATCATGCCCAATAGGGTGTGCGCCTGGGTAGGAAAAACTGTTTATTGTTATTTTTAATCTAAGGTAGACCTCATTCTGAGAATTTTGGTACCAACCGCGATCTTCTAGCGTGAGTAAATCTTTTCCTATGAATTTTTAAAGTTTCGAACCGTTTATGACGTCACAGTGGGCTGGGGGGTCCCGCCCAGGCGAGAGGGGCGCGTGACGTCATAAACGGTCGAAACTTTGAAAAATCATAGAAACAGATCTACTCACGCTAGAAGATCGCGGTTGGTGCCAAAATTCTCAGGATGTAGTCTATTTTCGATTAAAAATCTAAAAAAAATCAAGGCGCACCCCCCATTTATTACATACAAAACGCTGCAAATTATTACAAAAAGGTTTATTATTTTTCCATATAGATCACTCGTCTGCAAAGAACACGGCTTCGCCATTGTTACCACCAACCAACTTGAAGAAAAACATCGATCTTATTTCGGTCAGCCAACATTTGAACGGGGATTAGGCCTCTTTTGCAATTCACACTCGTGTTTCTGATTTATCTCAAGTCCAACACTTAAATTCCCGTAGGTGACAAACAATTGTCCTAGAGGGCTCCGCGTGGTCTCAAAAAATTCTATACTATCTTAAATTAATGAAAAAACAATACCTTCATATCGAGATTTTTTGAGTTGGAGCGTTTTCAAAATTTTAAACCTTATTTTTCAAACCTCGAAATTTGAAGTGATTTAGTGTTCAAGATAGTTTGAGTCGCAAATGATCGACGCGGAAAACTGTAAGTTGAAAACAATAGATCAAATATGGTCCAAGCGACTGGAGGCTTGATTGAAAACAAAGAGGAGAAAAAATCAAATCATATATACGGTGTTCCAATTAGGTACGATTTAGTCGTACGATCGATACGACGGGTTTCGTTGTTGCCTGTCCTAATCGAAATCGTATCGTTTAAGCGATTCAACGACGCATCTCTCTTACCCTATTCGTATCAATATAGTTTCAAGGTGGCCTTATCTTGGGCTGGACTGCTCTTAAAACCGGAGTGAAAACCCGCATCTCTTCACCAAAGTACGCCTTGTGGTTCCGTAGAGGGAGTGAACGTGTATTTACAACTGGACTCTGAAAGAAGATGTGCGAAGAGACCACAAATGCCACCTTAATAAAACTTACGGTGGTCGTAGAAAAGGTCCAAGAGAGAAGAAAGAGCGTTACAAAAAGATATAAAACACGCTGGGGTCGGATTTTTTTGCCTTTCGCGACCGTGTTTGTAGGTCAGTAGGGGGGTCGGTGTGGAAATGAGTGTTTTTTCAGTGACGTTTTATTTTGGTCTTAGGGTCTCTTCGAGGAAAATGAAGCGATATCAGGCAGAATTCAGAAATTTCACATTCGCTTTGAATGGCCCTGTTATTATCGAGTATAGATGTACAACCACTAATACCTCAAAAGGACCAAAAAACGGTATACTCTCCAAAACAGTACATTGGAGCAATTCGGATGTAAAACTGACTGTAACGGCCTCAAAATGTTCAATTTATATAGCAAATTTTGAAATTTTGTTTCAAATAAACCAGTTTTGGCACGTTTATAAAAAGTTTTCTGAATACTGTCATAAGTGCCACGGAGTCACTTAGGCATCTCGGTATGTGTGCTCCGTGGTACCACTCCCGTCGTATTTATTTACTTTTATGTGCGTAGTTTAAAATAAATTGTAATTTCGTCTCTTGTTATCTAATTTATCTCGAATAAATTCAAATTTCTACAAAAATGATTATGTATCATGGTATGTGTCATAACTTGAGTAAGGTTCGAGCTGAAAACACGAAACTAGCGCCAAAATATTCGTCATGATGAATGAAACGATTAGCTCAAAATTTTGGGACAACCCGAAGGGATCCAGTTTTGAAAAAAAAAAATTCTAATACCATTCTTGCATTAATTTAAATTGTTCGGTAAATCATTTAAAATTGGAATCTTCACTGTCGTTTTTGAAGTGATGACGTTATATGGGTCAGAAGCGAACAAAGCTGCTATGTGTTACACCCACTCGGCGGACATTTTAGTTCTACAGGTAATACTGACCCACGGCAACCCACCTCTGACCTCTGACATTTACCGACGAGAGCTGAATGGAGAAGTTGTAGCGTGGGTGAGATAACTTGTGAATTCATGAGTTGGCAGTAAAAGGTCATTATGCACCTGATCGGAATGTTGAACGAATAATTACTTTTAAAAGCCATAATACTATTGAAATTCTTCAAAATTCAAATAGTATCCGCACGGAGGGGAAATTCGGGGCGTTATTACAGTTTGACATCTTTTTGTTCGTGGAATTTTAGGATTTTTCAAAACTTCAGATTTTAGTTTTGTGGTTTGAAGAAATGTGGGATTAGGAAGTAGAAAGGTATGATCCTGCACGAACATGTATGTGGACGATAAGTTCAAGTTTGATTGAGCAAGTGTATGATAAATGATTGGTTACCCACTCCCTTTTGCCAGTTGTATCATCTTCCCATTTCAACGGCTTTCATAGAGTCTCCAATTTGAATGGATATAACCTCTTTAGCAAAGAAATTTATTAAAATTAAGAGGGGATATTTAGCTAATATTAACCTGTTTTCACGGGTTCAATAATCATATTTTCAATTTTTTTTCAACTTTCTACACAATTTAATAACAATTTGTGATTTAAACTATTAGGAAATCAAAACCAATTATGGTACATTGATCTTTGGGGTACTTAGTGGATAACCAAACGCTCAATATCCAATTTTAGCTAAATCGTAGAAGTATTAGAAAATACACAACTTTAGATGACGATGAATGAATATGAAAAATACCTGCAAATTATTACACAAGGGTTTATTATTTCTTTATAGATCACTCGTCAGCAAAGAACATGGCTTTGGCATTGTCACTACCTACCAACCATAGGTACTACCTATCTACTACATAATTAGGCCTCTTTTGCAATTCATACTCGTGTTTCTGATTTATCGTAAGCCCAAAACTTAAGTTCTCGTAGCGAGCGAACGGTTGGTCCTACAGAGCTCCGCATGGTCTCATTCGATTCTAAAAACTCAATACTATTTTAAATTGATGAAAAAACAATACCTTTATATCAAAAGTTTTTGAGCTAGGGCGTTTTCAAAATGTCAATCCTTATTTTCAACCCTTAGAAGTGACTGACATCAACTTAACCCTTTTCCGAAAATAGTGGAAAATCTTCGTAGAAGAATTTTTTCTTGTTCATGCTGTTCCTAAACTTGTCGAACTTCGACGTTCGGGAGCTCGATGCAATTTTGGAAATTTTTTGTTGGTGCTCAAATTCGATCCTGGGCGATTGAGCGTTCTGGGCCACGAGTCGAAATGGATTCGAGTCCATAAGATAGATTTTATAGTTTAACAACAACAATGAATAAATCACATGGATTTGGAAGACTGACCCCTCTTAAATCCCATTAAAATGTAAAATTCATAAAATTAGGAGTATTTTCGCTCTCAATTGGTGACCAAACTATGCCTTATGTAAAACTGTTCATCCTCCTCCTCTCACTACTCTGTTATTTCTACCCTTGGCTTGAAATGGGTTAATTCTCAATTACCGTGAAAATTGCATCGTAATCAGACAGTTACCCCATACAGGTGGAGGATGCTCACGGTGGAGGCGGCGTCAGAAGATCTTAGGGGGATTGAAGCCAGCTTCTGAGCTGGACCACTTGACCTCAGGATCTGCAATTATGCTGATCCTGTGTCATGAAGGAGATTAATAAATGAATCTAGCTCTGTCACTGGGAAGAGAGCACCAGCGGGAGCTCACACAATGTAGTTCGTAACATTGCCTCTGTGAATGTTTGCGAGTGTCATACATGCAGTTTTTGAGGCTGAAAGTGATACGCATTTTGATCTTCGACCTTGACATTGGCGAGTGCGAGTTTAAGGGCAAACAGTTCAGCACTATTTATTTGAAAAGCTGGCGAAAACTATATGCCGTTGAAAGCTCAGTCATTTCATCATAAACGCCAATCCCAACCACAGATTTTGAAGCGTCTGTATAAATCTTGTAGTGGTTAGTATAGGTGTTAATTAACATAGCCAGAGTTCGGGTTTTCAGTTCGAATAATGTTACGCTTTTCTTCTTTTCGATTACTCCAGGTATCTTCATTCGAACGTCGAGTGCTACCATTGCATGGCATTACAACATTGTACAATATATAAGTTTTATTGTTTGCTTCGGGAGCGTGTTTATATATACACATGAATTTCCCAATATCACCGTATGTATAGTCTATATGGGGCTTCCACTTAAGCTCTTCATCCAGAACTACCCTCAGATACTTGAGCCTTGTTACTCTTTCTATCGAGTCACAAGGGCATTTGTGATCTAGTTTCAGGGTGAAGAGTTCAGTTGTGAAGAGTTCAGGGTGTTTTTAATCAATAAGTGGATTGTTTCCTCCGTATACTATCTATTGGCCTTATTCGTGTTCAGTGGGTACCTACCACAACATTACCCACTGAAATAAATAAAATACATTTTTGTATTTTCCTCCTTGGTTCGTTATTCGATTTGCTCTGCTGTAAAACATTTTCCCAAGTGCAAATAAATATAATTTTAGTGGTGGGCATTTATGTTGTGGCCCTAATGTACTTCTTTGGACCACTCCAAAATCACTATTAATTTGTTTCTTCACTTGTACAATCGCCAATTGAGACTATTTGTTTTCTTGTCAAGTAGCTTCTGAACCATTTTAAGGACCTGCTTGTTTTTGGGTGTTTTGAAGTTGGTCAAAATGAAACCGTTGGAACCCTATCTGTGTAGTGTGCGGTAATCAACTATGTCAACTTGGGTTGAGTTTGGTGAACGATCATTAAAATTTTACATGAATAATCCTTGGAATAATTTACGATCAAGTCCATGTAAGTATGCAAAACGTTGAATGCTGATCACCCAACTGAAACTTGCGGCCTGATTTGAATTTCGCATGATGACTGCTATTCGTATGCGGGTTTACCACAAAGGGCAGACGCAGGCTCGAATTCCAGAGAGCCCTGGAGGGCACATTAAAGTTGCATGGGACCAGCACTTAACACCCCCGAGTCGTTTGGTAAGTGATTCCTTCACTTAAGAGGTACACTGGTCTTGAAGGGAAGACAAAATGCGACGTAATCGATTACAAAAGACTTTGTGGCTTGAAAAAAGTATTAGAAGCTGTAAGCGCATTTTCTTCTCTTGGAAAGCATGAAATATGACAATTGATTTTTACGATTATGTTGTGGTTCACATGATGACATCAGTAGACCATCAGCATGGTAGCAATCCCAAACTTCCAGGCAAACATCCAACAACAGCCAGACTTACAGACAACAGACTGGAGACCGAAATTGTTCAAAAAGCACTTCAACGCTAAACGACCATTTTGAATCTGGAGAATCAACAAACATTTTTGACCTGCTGCACGATTTTGAGTTTTTACCTTTGGTAGCAAAGAAGCAGAATAGAGAAGGAACTGTTTCAGAAAGAAATCACCTGATCTTAGCGTGAAACAAAAATTACCTTCAGAGCTACGAAAAAACACAGGAACTGGGTGATATCGGTTTCCTGAACGAAATTCCCCCTTCTCTCGAAGTCCCTAAATACGCAAAGTGGTCCGAGTTGATTAGCATTGTACAGGCTTGAGAGGGAATAGAGAATGGAAGTTCGTTACAAGGGTCCATTCCAATAATGGTAAATTGAAAATGGTGATATCCCTGCGAGAGCCGAGGGAGTAATAAGCAACCCTTTTTTCGGTCCCTAGGCGATTAGGGAGGTTTGGAGATGAGAGCTTCGTTTTGTACGTTATCCGTTCTAAATCCATACGGGTTAATATTCCTTATAAAAGTGTGCTAGAGGCTCTTTAAGTCACAGTTCAGTGTTTAAGCAAGAGCAAGAAATGCCTTGACTTGAAATCTGGAGTGAATTGGTTTAACGGCACATGGTAACTAACTTTTTACTGATGTTGGTCACATGAACTGGTGTTACTTGATTGCCAATGTCGACCCGGTGAAATAACCACAATCAGAATGTACTAAGTTTCATCTTCTCAGGAGGAACAGTCCAGATCAGATGTTTTATTGTTGTGCTCCTAATTGAACTTCCGCTTCACGTTCTCATAATTAACGAGCCGGTTTTTGGTTACACAGTGGTCATGTTCAGACTGCTCAAGTAAAACCCGCAACAAATAAAAAGTTAATAACCGTAATAATATAGACTACTGTAATAGAAGAAGGATCACTATGAACGCTCTGTAGGTTTATATCAGTTTTGAAGGGATCTCACCTCTCTCACCTCTCTTACGAGAAATCATTGTTATCGATAAACAGAATATTTGAAGAGGGAAAAATATTGCGTTTCTGTACGAGTATTTTCACTCAGCGAATACAAAACTACACTCAACGTACCTTCGCATTTTCATTCAATGAAGAATGAACTCAAAAGGACGGGTAAATTCAATAAGACCGCTTCTTCCCAATCGATCTCCGTCCCTCCACATAAAGAAGTGATGACCCGGCGCCCTTGCAATAAAATTTATTCCTTCTCTCCGCTTACCACTACATACAGAAGTGATAAAACTGCCGCCGTAAAATATGGCGGCCAAGGACGAGAAGCCGCGAGAGAAGTACCTCGGAGTCAACGAAAAAATATTACTCCCCGGGATGATTTGATTCTAAGTAATTTCCCTCCGGAAATTTCCGCTGTTGTGACTCGCGATGGAGGGTCTACAGCTTTTTCTTGGGTAAAGAACTTTGTCATGGACGGTTTCCATATTCGATGAGCTCTCTTCTAAATATTTGTCGAGGGGCGGTTGAAATTGGGACGGTTGTTGCTTATCAAGAAATCAAACTTAAGTAAGTAATTAAAGAAACAATATAAACGAACCATCTGTGTTACCTATCATTCGAAATTTACGTAGAAAAAAAACCAGGTGCTAAGTTCTTTATCTAGTTAGATAATATCTAATAAATAAATATTATTTATTAAGCCATTATGTACCCATAAATTGAAAATTTAAAAAAGTTTTGATCCAAAACGGATGTCAAAAAAGATAAATTTCAAAAATTTGCAAATTAAAAATTTTGAAGAGATTAATAAGATTGAAACGGTTATAGTGTATGTAGGTATCAGGTAGGAAAATATGCGCCAAATGTTGCATCCACATCTACCAATGGGGAATTTGCCTCAATTTTAGATTCTGGAATTTCAAGTCAAATCCTATAATAGGGCCCTAGAATAACGTTTAACACTAGGAATAACCAAGGGGAAAAAATTACCGTAGGAGAAAATGCCTAAACAGGTGAAGCCTCTGTTACAAAACACCACGAAAATCGAGGAATATTGTTGACGTCATATGAAAAAAAAAACGCTGCAAATCATTGCTCAAAGGTTTATTATTTTCTGTATAGATCACCCTTCTGTATAGATCACTGGTTCTCCATCAATAGCACCTACCACCATCTGTATTCTCCCTTGACCTTCCCTCTCAAATTTCAGCTTCCTGCGTTCAATAGGATTGAAAATGGCTTCGGAGCTCACTCAGCTGATCAGTGATCTGAAGAGTGAAGAAGATCTCCTCGAATGCTGGAGACGCCTGGAAGAGCACTTCCATTCAATAGGAGTAAAAAAGGTTTTGGAGCTCACTCAGCTGATCAGTGATCTGAAGAGTGAAGAAGATCTCCTCGAATGCTGGAGACGCCTGGAAGAGCACTTCCATTCAAAAGGATTGAAAATGGCTTCGGAGCTCACTCAGCTGATCAGTGATCTGAAGAGTGAAGAAGCCTTTGAGCAATGATTTGCAGCGTTTTTTACTCACCAACATTTTTTTTACCTACCAACTTTTTTTTACCTACCAGCTAGGTACTACCTACCACACCATACTGGCTTCACACCTTCACAATCAAGTTTATTAGAAAGAACTAAACGCTTCACACTCGATTGGAAAAATAGAAAGCTTGATATGGAAATTTGATTACTGGTTACGCAGAAGGCAAAACTGTATACAAATCGAAGAAATGAACAGCGATCGCATTTTAGTCCGATAAAATTTGAATGGAGATTAGACCTCTTTTGCGATTCACACTCATGATTCTGTTTCATCGAAGGAAAACCTTCAAGTACTCGTAGGGACCGAACGGTTTGTCCTACAGAGCTCCGGGTGGTCTCAAAAATTTTAAAAAATTCAATAATATTTAAAATTGGTGAAAAAACGATACCTTTATTTCGAGAGTTTTTGAGCTAGGGCACTCTTGAAAATTTCAACCCTTAATTTTCACCCCTTAGAAGTGACCTACATCAACCAAAAGCTTCGCGGCACAACTAGACCCCAAATGGAGCCCATATACCAAATTTGAACCAAATCGGTCCAGTGTTGCTAAGAAAAGTGCCGCGTACGGCGTATGGCGGACGGACGGAAATTTTTTTATTCGATTTTCGTATTCTACGTACCTTGAAACGTAAAACATCAAATTTTGAGGGGGGGTTAAAATTTTTTTTACTTGCTCGATTCCAAAGGCTTATTATTGAAAATAATAAACCAAAAACGACGTGAAAACAACTCCGACAACAGACAGAGTTCTAGCACTGCCACACAAAACGATCCAGTGAAATGGCTACTCGAATAATGTGATTCAAATCTTGAAACTAAATAAGAGAAGATGAAGACTAATAATGCTTGGTAAACTAGTAGGTAGAATCGTATTGTAAAAAAGTGAGTAATATTGTTTCTTTTGGTCACTTTTGTGTCTGGGTTCTTCCTGCAGGTTCGCGGCGCACTCTTGTGCGTACTACTTGTAAGCTAAAAGTTCGTGTATGTTCCGCTTCTGTGGTAAGCGCCACAGAACCTCCTTTGAAGTCAGATTGGTAGAATATCCGTTACGTTTCAAACATGGCTGCCTCTTACACATTGCCACTGCATTTAAAATTTCCATCTTCCTTAAATTCTCTAAATTTTTTGGATGCGTTTTCGAGCAGCTCACTATGGTTTTTTTCCATAAAAATAAACCCTCATTCAAAAAAAAATGTGAGGCAAATTCCCCATTATACATATACCGGAAGAAAACAACTTGATTGATTATTAAATCCCTGCTCCTGAGGTTAGTAGGGAAACATGGAAATGTCTTTTGGATTCCCTGACTAGAATTTTCAACGAATTGGTTCGACTTTAGGCGTGTTTCAGTCTATCTAGTTGGTTCAGCCTTTTAGGTGTGTTCATTCTAATGATTTGAGCGTTCAGTTCATACGGTACATAATAATAAAGTAGGGAAACTGGTCCAATAAAGCCAATTCTGATTCTCAGATCAGTTTTAAGATTCTCCTCCTTAGACTGATTCGAGCAGTTAATCAAGAATCAAGAAAGAAAAAGAGGTTTTAAAAGGAATTTGTTTAGAAAACAAAATTAAAGGTAGGTCTACTCGTAATAACAAAAAATTTCTTTTAAAATTACATAAAATATACTCGATATATCGCAAGATCTACTTGAAAATTAAATTAAAGTAACTTCTAAGAAAATTCCGAACGTTCATTATTAAAGTAAATGCAATCAAGTGAGTAGATAAACTTTGAAACGCTTGCATACGAGTCTGCAACACATAGGGACATCTTATGTCTTCAGTTTCCAAGTGACAACAAAACAAGCGGCATTGTTTACTACATTCGTTAATAACATTAATAAATATAAAATGTCAACATAAATACCAAGTACAAGTACGAAAGAAATGCGTGATAAATCGAGAGGTTTCCAACGAATGTGAACAATTTCTGTCCGTTTAAAACTAAAGAAGTTTCATTTCCCTAGCAACGACTCGGATGTAAGCGGAAATCAACAGAAAACCAACCGTAGCGCTTTTTCTTGACGTTTTTTCGTTTATGTGTCCAAGTAATTTAGACATGAAATGTCAAAAGTCGGCTTTATATTGAGCACTCTTCTCCTCGTGACCCTACGATGGTGTCAAGGGAGAAAAACGCTACAAAATTATGAGATACTCTACAGTATATTCTTCTTCTGTATAGTTCACTCATCTTCAATAAAATGTAAATACATTAATGAATAGTTCTACATTAATTAATTAACCTCATAGGAGAACGGCTGGTCCTTCTGAGCTCAGGTGGTCTCATTTAATTCTTCAAATTAACGAAAAAACAATACTTTTTCATGGGAAGTTTTCGAGATAGAGAATTTTAAAAATGTCAACCCCCACTTCTCACCCCTTAGAAGTGACTGTGATCAACCAAAACAAGACCTAAACGTTATTTTGGATCAGTTTTCCTCAGTTAGTTTTCATCAGTTATTTTCGACCTCTTCAATATTGCTATAACTGGTGTAAGTGTAGGTGTAATAAAGGCAATATGGACATGGAATAGGTTGAGCGAAGAATCTGCTCGAATTGAGGGTATGGCTGCTCAGTAATAAAGTTAAGATGAGAAATTCGAGTAATATTATTCCGAAGTCAATAAATTTAAAAATTCCGACCGTCCCACTGAATTGTTTCTATTCCGGCAGTCGACTGCGAGATTCACCGTTGGAAATAATAAAACAAAACCTGTTTAAAAGGGACACAGAAAATTGATTGGCTCTGCCGAGAACTTTTCATCTCTTTTAATTTGTTAAAGAGAGCGAAAATTGAAGAAAAAAATTGTCTCCCCAACCCACATTCTGGTAACAATGGAACTTCATTAATCTCAGTGAAGGTATTTACAGAGTTGAAACTGTATGAGAGCTTTTTCTTTGAGTTGAAAAAATATAAAGGGTCAAAAAAAGAGGGCTTCTTTTGACGAAGCTCCCACGCTTGCTTTGAAAAATTTAGACAAGTTTACCCACTGCGGAAGGCTTTGCCCCCTCCATTCCATCCCATCGCCCTATTTCGCTCACTCCATCTTTCCCTTCTCTCTTGGAGTGATTCATCAACTCACCTTTGTATTGCGATTGTGGAGGCGGAGTAAGGAACAAGGGGCTGATCATTTTCCCGCGGTAATTGTTCTTCCTTTTCGAGGTGTCGTTCGTTTTGTCGCCAGGGGCGCTGAGATCGATCGACTCGTAAAACACCCAATCGTTCTTCCTGCATTTAGCTGTTCTCTGTGTTCGTGGATGATAGCGAGGTTTGTCTCGGATGTGTCAAACATCATTGTTTGGGAACAGTCGAAAGGAAGAAACTTGGAGTAGTTGTCGTATCAGGAAGAACTCGTCGTTATTGTAATTTCACTCAAATTTGCCATAAAGTGGGTGTCTACTGTTGGCCACACAGACAAGCAGACCAATTGGTTGAGTTACTGAGCACTCAGTGAGCAGTGAGCACTCTAGATCAGGAGCAAATTTTGGCGAACAGTGGACTGCTGTAAGGCAAGAAATGACTGCAGAAACAAAGGTTAGCAAAAAAAATTGGTAACTTTTTGAGGGGAGAAAAAAATGAAGACCTCCATCAATTATGTCTGTAGCATCTCATATGGTAACAAATGCAAAATAATTGACCGGTGTGTGGGACGAGGAATATGTTCCCTTGAAGGCCCCCATTGAGGGATTCCTTGAAGCTAAGGATCGACTATGAGTTCCACCCTAAAAGAATGGTCGAAGATTTCTTTACACTTATGGTATAGATCAGAAGACAATCAGCCGAAATGACATTAAGGAACCTTTTTTTTTCGGCAGGCAGGTGAGAAAATCTTTAAGATCCATAGATGGAGTAAGATACCTGGAAGGGTCCGCGTCCTCCAGGTTATGTGGGATTCAAACCCACTAAAAAAACACCTCCTTTTTCCTCCCATGTTGGAGCTCAGCCCGGAACCGTTTAGCACATTACTTCGGGCTGATTCCTGGGGCGTTTAATCAGTTCTGGGTGAGGGGGCGGACCAGATGCTCCCTCCTCTCTGTTTCTCGTTCTAAGTGTATCTTCCTTGTCAGGATGCTCTCTGTGTACTCTGGGTAGCTATCTCCAGGTCTGCCATCAGCTGATTTCTTTGAGGTGCCCATTTGGTGCATTTGAAGAAGGTGTGGAGCACATCATCATCTTCTTTGTTCTGGCAATGTAAACATGTTGGGGTAGATACCTTTCTCATTTTATGCAGATAGGCATAAAACAGTCCATGTCCCTTAAAGAACTGCGTAAGGAAGAAGTTCACTTCTCCATGTCTCCTTTCCATCCACGTCTGAATGTTTGGCACCAACCGTGCAGTCCACCTTCCTCTATGTTCTCCCGTCCATACATCTTGCCAATTTGCCATTGTGCGCTCCCTTTCTTCCTTGGCTATGCGGGCCCTGTCTCCTTCATCCCTTCTGTCAAAGATTCTTTTCCTCTCTGAAGCCATCAGCTTAATGGGTATGACTCTCGTGAGGACAAAGATAGCGGGTCCTGATACTGTTCGGTAAGCACAGGCGGTTCGTAGGGGTCCTCTTCGCTGCACAGCTATTAATCTCTGTCGGAGATATGCCACACTCAATGCGTCTGTCCATACCTCCGCTCCATACAAAAGGATTGACTGCAAGACCGTCATCATTAGGCGTCGTTTGCATGGTCTAGGGCCGTTTATGCTCTTCATAAGGTGACAAAGAGCTGCAGTTTTTTATGCTGCACTATCTGCAGTTAAGGAACCCTAACCCACAAAAAAAAACTACATGTAGACTTGAAGCTCTCCACATTCCCAAGATGGTAGTATGAATTTGGGTCTCTGGAAGAATGTGTTCGAGAAGCTCCTTACACTGTTTGAAAGGATCTGGGTGGAGGGACGATTCCTGAGGTCATTGTGAACCAGGAATGGCAGCCGAACGAAAATCCAACCTGAGATGGTTATTTACTTTACTACTTACTACTACTGATCTTATATGATGTGGAAATTGTTGGTGCACAACCCACTTAACTGAAGCCTCCGATATTCATATGAACAGCTAGGCTAAAGCCCTGGGAAACAAAATTAGGTCTCATCAACAACAAACAAACAAGTCATGATAACCCTTGAAATTTTGGATTATACACATGTCTTCATAAGGACGTGTATGGGCTTATTAGTGACCTTGTCAAGACTAGAGAAAAGGGAGGTCTACTTATTAGCCAAACCAAATCCTTCGAATTGCGAGTCTACGTTCCCTATTCGACACCTATCATGCACTCTGCCTAACCTAAGCAAGAAGATCAGAAGATTTACCTTAGTGCAGGGTCTGACTGATTCCTAGTTCAGAATCGATAAAGCCAATGGAGCCAAGCACCCTCAAAACATTCTCTTACGCTTTCAACCTTCTATTACAACCAGGCTGGAAATTGCAGCCATACAAACTCCAGGATTTCATCAGTCGATTACTGCGCATGATTCATGGTGCATTATTTCAATTACCTAATCAACAAAATGGAACTTTAAACAACTCGGCAGACGGACTTCCATGTCTACCATGTTATCCTAATAGATGATTCTATGAATACAATATCTTCATAATAATCTATATCGTTCTGTATAATTATGCTTCATAATAAACAGGTTTCTTTCGACTAACTTCTTCGATCCAGGCCCAATACAGACATAACCAATAACCACAAATAAATAATTGAATCAAGACATCTAAAATGTAGGTGTTTCATCGTCCTCACCAAAAGTGCCTACATTGAATATTACATAAATATTGTGTGTACGCAGAGCTTCGAATCCAACCAATCGATCGACTGCCTTCAACGCCCTGTCGAAATTTATGGGCAATCGGGCGAAAGGGTTCGTCCCTTCGCTACTGGAAACGGACAATGCAGAACACCCGAGGGCAAATGAAGGTTCTCGAATCCCGAATTGGAAATGTTCAACCAATCGTTAGAGTTCATCTGACCCTTACAAGCGGGACTTTGAAGATATGTTAGTATTTTGGAAGATCCCTCCAAATCGTCCCTGAAGGGAAGAAACCAGTTTTGAGTAAATCACATTTCAAGTTTCTTGGCTTACCCATCCAAAATTTTGAATGGAGATGGTTGAATGGAGTTTTGATATAAAATTGTTTTCCAATCTTCTAATTGGACCCTCGTGCATTAAAATATGTCATTAAAATCACAAGGTTGGATGCAGTTCCTTTTGTCGATGTTAGAGGTTATAGGATACCAAGTATGATTCGTGTTTCTGAGTATGGTTCAAATTCTGATGACATTTTGGATGCTGCGGGAATCAACAGCTGGTCGCTAGTTGATGGATTTTGATTGATTATCATTGTATTGCAGATTCATTTGTAAAGTCTGGTACGGGAGAGTTGCGAATTTGCGAAATTTGTTGCTCGTGAGTCTTAACCCCACTTCACATCCACCAGGAGAAGTGACTTCCAAGGTGCTTTACTCAATTTCAATGCTCAGGGTTAAACAGAATAGAAGTTCCCTTCATTCACGCAGCAAGTCTCTTCATAACAGACAGTGCATCGATTTCTAGTAGCTTTGAAGCTCACACAGCTGATCTGACGTCTTCTGAACTACTTGCAATGTTCTACAAGTTTCAACATCAGGGGTTGAGCAGGAGTTTTGACTTCAACCCGATCACTCCAGGCACATCCACAAATACTATGGCATTTGAGGATATGGAGGCGCCTGCTTTAAAGGATAGTGTATACGGAGGGTGGTTGAAAAGAAAAAAGAAACGAATTTACCTACTTACGTAGCCACCCAAGTATATGAAGTGTTTTTTGAATCCTTTTTATAACATCACGTACAACGATAAAAGAGGGGCATATCGATTGAAAGTAAGAGAAAACTGAAGAATATAAAATATTGCAAGTCAGAGCGTGCGAAGAATATTTGGGGTTTTCAAGCCAAGCAGTCGACTTCAAAAACAATTCATCTTCATCGCCCGCCCACATCAGTGCGCTCTACTGTCGAGGGAAGCCTTTTCACCGTCTTTTATTAAATTCCCCGAAGAGTTTCCCCTCAGCCGCGTCAACACAGAGGAGAGATTCCCGGCGAGCTCTGTGTGCGGCGAGACGAAACTCAATCCTCAATGTATTCCTTCTCGGTGGAGTTCAGGCCACGGGGAATATTCCTCCTACGTGTTTCGGAATGGTGGCAGGGATGAAAATGGGTTTTCAACACTCCCCCGCCGCCTCTCCCTAGCACGTTTATTGTTCTAGTTGGAAGAGCTACTGGGCGTTTCGCTTCCATCAATCTCCCTCAGTACCTACCTAATTTGTTCCTATGATGAAACTGGAGCCCTGTGCTTTTTCGAATGATGGCTAAAATGCGAATTTCATCTCGTTCATTGTTATTTTATTACAACATATTCCACCCCGATATTGTTTCTAACGGGACTTGATGCTACGTAACTCAATAATTGGTTTTTAGCAAAATAAACAGTGCTAAAATACCGTGGTATCCATGTTGAGCCAATAGTAATTATCATCTGCCTACCTCAGACGACCCAACAGGCATCATGGTGGGTTTTGATCAAATACTCACCATTGTTCGTTTCATCTATATTAACAAATATTCCGTGGTAAGAAAAACGTAGTATCCATGTTGTGCCAATCCAATGTTTGGTGGGGTTTGGCCGAAGGCCTGAACGAATTCTTTATTCAAGGAGTCTCAAGTACCAAATTTACCTTTATCTCGTATGATGAACAGGAGAGATGATTCCTTTATTGTTCACACACCGATTTGACATCCTCGTAATCACTGATCCCAAAGAGATTCTGTACCAAGCTTCACCGCTCTTGTAAGATGAACTGAGTAGAAGCTACCTTTATCAATCACACGGCTGATCTGTTTTCCTCGCGATCACTGATCATCAAGAGGTTCTGTTCCAAGTTTCACCCATCCATTAGGACGATCTGGAAGAATCTAAAATTTCACCGCTCTGGTAGGATGTACAAGAGGGAAGCTACATCCCAGACTTCCTTCCAGTCCAGAGTGCCAAATTCTCTAAGTGAAACACGAGAAAAGGTAACTTCCTCCAGATGCACTTCAGCTTGTTATTCCTATTTCATTGAACCCAATAAGAAAGGAATTCTTATCATTATTATTTCTTTTATGCCAAGCCAGACTACCATCTCGCATGATTTAATCATTGTTGTTATCTAAATCAAATCCAATAGTTGTAGAGAAAATCTTATCACCGATACCGTTCTTAACTAATTTCCTGCCGTTTTATTTGATGATGATTTGTCTAAACATCAAGCATGAATACATAAATTACTGCCAATATGTTGATTTTGATTAACGTGAACCCAAGTAAAGAGAAGTAGTTAACCCTATCGCCCTTCATACGCCCCAGGGCCGTTCTCCTAATTATTATCGATCATAATCCCTCCATCAAGTGAAATTCAAGCATACGACGCCTCCTCTCGACGTATTTTCGTGAGATCGGTTCAATTTCTAGAAGCTGTTTGGTTAATGGGTTTCAATCAACCACTTGAAATATGCCAATCAATTTAGATTCTCTCGACCTGCCTCCCACGAGGGATTTATCGAGGTGATTCCCTTCATTAGAACTGATACTAAATATTTAATAAATAGGGACGGACTAAGTTGGTAAGATGGAGCTCCCATAAATGACATACTCTAATCTAACGAATTCATAGGTTTCGAGTTCAAACGGGCTCGAAGGACCAATAATGTTGGGACATGGTGGGAGTGAAATTAGAGACTTGTGGTTAATACAACACGAATAAATGAAAAATGTAAAATGAATGAAAATTGAATGAAAAATGAAAATACAGGGTCGATACAGCATTTCGAGGATGAGAGTGTCAGAGACAAGGGGAAGATTTCAAGACAGCTGGCAAGGCTTAGCTTCAGGGACTGATCTGCTCTGGCCCTCACAATCACTTTTCATCTTCCCTCCCCAGTCCGGCCAACCAAACAGGCTGGAAAAGCTGGTAGTCCTGTTCGGCTGGGGGGGGGGGGGGAGATTTCCTCCTGGTGTTCGACAATCTGATGGTTTCGTGCCCAAGGTGGTGTGAGGGCACTTTCGTTAAGCCACGCCCAAATATTGTGGCTGTCGGGCTTTCATCCTGCTGCTACAGTCTTCAGGGCTTACTGGCATCTGTGGCCTGACAGGGGAAACAATGAGCTGCTAAGCGGCAGCTCACACAATAATACAATACTGTCACTTTGCGACCTTTTGTATCAATATTTTAAGAACCCAACATCGATTTGAACAAAAACATCGATTTTTTTTCTCCAAAAACCTTCAATAAATCGTTGGATCAAGGAGGGTTTTGCTTAAAACACTGTCCTGAATTTCATGTCAATAATATCACCTACCAAACAATGTGCAGGAGTATCATTCCTGAGCTTTGAAAACTTCCACTGTAGTTTGAATTCCGAAAAAGAATTTGAGCTTGGAAAATGGAATAATGTCTCTCCAATCAATCACAATTTTGTACTTATAAAAATGAGGCACTCAAATTACGATTATAAAATGATAAAGAGATAACAGGGGAAAAATAAACACATAGAATCGCAAGTAAAACATCGATCTCATGAAATAAAACCATGAAACACCATAAAAACCATGAAACACCATGAAAAACCATAAAACCATGAAATGAAAACATTTCACATAAAAATCGATTTTCAGAAAAAACATACCTACTTTGTAGTTACATGGCTACTAAGTACTGGTGAAAAAACGTCTGCCAAGTGGGTGTGGCGCATAGCTTCCTCGTATCCATCACCCGATTGTATAGATGATCCGATGCATAGTAGTTAATCTCAAAACACCAATCTCTAAGTACCTTTCAGTACTCTCATAGGGGACCATCTACACGCTAATCTGGACAATCCTAGAAAATTTCATCAAATTCGGATGAAAAATCGAGTGAGTAGGTGTATATGATTGGATCAAAAAAACACATAGCCACGGCTGGGTTTCGAACCCGCGACCTTAGGAGCTCAGATCAAGACTTTATCCTCTGAGCTACCGAAGCCTTGCAATCAATGGGATTTGAGATTCTCACAGGAGACCATCCCTCTATGAATGAATCCCTCTATGAAAAACAATTCTCTGTGATTTTCATAGGGGACCATCTAAACACTACTCTGTAACATCCCTGAAAATTTCATTGAAATCGGATGGAAAATGTAGAAATTATGGCCGTTACAAGGAAATTCACGTTTGCGCATGCGCAATGGCTACTATCAGTCCGAAGGTGGTGATTTTCATAGGGAATCATCTAAATACTAATCTGTAACATCCCTGAAGATTTCATTGAAATCGGATGGAAAATGTAGAAGTTATGGCCGTTACAAGGAATTCACGTTTGTGCATGCGCAGTAGCTACTATCAGTCCGGGGATGATGATTTTCATAGGGGACCGTCTGCACACCAACCCGCACAATCCCTGAAAATTTCATAGAAATCGGACAATAACTTCGTATAGTTATGCGCGTTACAAGGAATTCATGACAGACGGACAGACACACAGACAGACAGACAGACACACAGACACGGAACAAAAATTGTTCAGAAAGGTCTAAAACGCAAAACGTGAGTGGAAATTTTGATTTTGGAGAACTTTTTTTTTCGTCCTTGAAAAGTGAAAACAAAGCTTCCGCTACCTTGGTAGACTCGGAAGCAATAAAATCAGAAACATGCGAGAAAATTACATAATACGACCTAGCCATGACTTCCTACGACGTAATGGCGAATTGCCTAATCTTCACCTGGAGCTGACAATCCTGACATCACAAAAAAGTGATGCCATTTGCTTGAAAAACTCGTATGTTTGGAGTGTTTATAGATCTATCACTGAAATCATAGGAAACCCACTCTCTTAAAGGCAACTTCATCCTCTTCAGTCTTAGGAACTCGGATCTGTTCTTTCAACTAGCTATGAACACATAAATTCGTCACCATTTGCCTTTGATTTTATTTATTCACAGTCTTGGGTATGAAACAAAATTATGATAAAACAGTATCCTTCTTCTTAGTTTTGGATGTTATGGAGTCGAAAAATTGAAAATATCTTCTCTCGGCTCTACAGAGGTTGTATGCCAAATTTCAGCGCTTTAGGTTAGGTTAGAAATCTCTGTCTCCCACAAAGAAATCACAGTCGCTCCCATCAACATGCTATTTTCCATGTATCGATGCTACATTATATTTATGTGGGGAGATTATTTCACATGGTCCCGGTTGGCGGCCTAGTTAGTTCAAAATTTTAGCACATGGGATGAGAAAAAGAGGTGTTCATTTTATCGATGTTTCTTTAGCTGATGAGTGAAATTCATCATACAATTTTTTCAAAGTTTGGAGTGGCTATAACTCCCTTAAACAAGCTTATCTGACTTCTGTTATCTCATAAATATTTAAATGTTGACGTTCATTATCTTGGCGATGAAATTCATGACGTTTACAAAAGCCGGCGAAACGCGTTTGCTCGTTCTTGCAAACGTTTCTAACGAACTTGCAAGACAACAATAATTATGGTGGAGGGGGTTCGGCCCGGAGATAGGCTGTGTTTAATTATTGTTAACTCGGTCGCCTTGTAATGATGTTAGAGAAGGGTCTTGTGGAGGGGAGTGAGAGACAAACCTTAACTAAGTTTCGTCCATTGCTCGAATCTACTCCTTTCATGTACTCCACACTTAGAACTTTGGCTTTCGAACAGAGTTACCGTTTTCATCGTTATGAACTACAAACTCCCACCGAGCTTTCCCGATGGAGTAGAATGGAATAGAAAAACTTTATTGTAGGACGTAATCAGTCCCTCGTTGCATATCCGAGAAGATACTCCATGCGGAATCTGAATTACAAACTGAGATACTTCCTGATAGGGGGATCCGGTGTGGCCGTGGTCGCTGCTGCGCGGGTTATTTGGTGATGGGATTCGAACCGACTCCTGCGGGGGTCGTGGGTTCTAGTGTCGCCGCCGACGTTCGTGCGTCCGGGCCTCATCGCCCCCCTCGTCGAAACCATGAGAATAATGTAATGGAAAGTCATGAGCGAAATCATCACAACAAATTCTGATCTTCCCTTTGGACGACAGCTGATGACGTCAGCGACGCCAGGAATGGCATTTGGGCGGTTACTTTACTCTCTGATCATCTTGGCTGGACAATCAATCAGTATTACCAACCCTACGTATTTATATGTACCTAGGTCCACGTATTTTTTGGCCAATTTTGAATCGGTAGATCCGTAGGTAAAATCTACGTACTTTCTGAAAAATGGATCACATCGTATTTTTAGTTTTAAATGATCAACATTCTACGTATTTCTTTCAAGAATCTCTCCTTGAATCTCTCTTTGAAAAAAATGAATGATGAATTTCACTCATCAGCTAAAGAAACATCGATAAAATGAACAATTCTCTTTCTAATCCCATGTGCTAAAATTTTGAACTAACTAGGCCGCCAAGAATCTTTCTACGTATTTCTTTCTTTACTACAGATTCTTTCAAGAATATGGAGTATGGACGCTCGGTCATCTCATATGTAGCTTCGAAATTCCTATACCTAGGTCACTCACTAATTAAGAAGAAACTCTTACCTACCATCTTTTACCTACCACAATTTGGGACTATTAATACCATTAAAATATGACCCACATTATCCTTCCCTAACCATTTTGACATTGAACAGTTTTTGGATTTTTTCGCAATTAATTTTCAGCCTCTAGTAAGCGATTTCGGACTACAATTACCGACGTGAAAGGGAGCTCGAACCCCATTGGTTGATGAAGTGAAATGTACACCCAATTAGATGGTTGTAGATAACCGTGAAAGGATCACTTCAACTTATTAGCCCAGAGAAGTGAAAGGCCTGGGAGGGTCAATTGATTCTAATCAAGGCAGACAGATTGTAAATGTGAATGAGAATCCTAATAGCTTAAAGAAGTGAGAGGGACTGAGAAGATTAACGAATGTCATTTAAGGCAGACGAAGTGAAATTGGACACAAACATTGATGAGGGAAAACCAAGGTATTGCAAGAACGAAGATTCGTATTTCACCTATTAGTGGTGAAAAATTTGGCTCTTACTGGACTAGAAAGAGTTCAATTTCAATAGTTTTACCTTAGAAACATCAATAGTTGTCGATCCTCACCAGGACGTTTCTTCCACGTCCCAGCAGTCACACCTTCAGCCATCCAAACTTCTCAAAACAGTGAAATATCGCAGAAAAAGAAAAAAAATCAAAACAAATGCACTACTTCCCTTATTTTAGATGAAAGGGTTCCTTCGACGAATAAGTTAGTTTCCGTCTATTTTTCAACTTGATGACGTGCACGCAGAGATAAGTCGACGATCAAAGCAATTTCAAACAATTACTGCCTATCGCGATGGTGTACACGCCTTATTGATCATTTCTCCCTCCACCTCCTTCCAACCTAAAGTTCACACTTCAAGCCTACCAACTACTAAACTTGTAAAGGTAAACATTTTCTTAGTGTGTATAACTTTCATCGTGTTATATATATCCTTTTGCGTTATTGTGTGTCCAATAAAAAACCTCAAGTGGCAGGTAGATTTCTCCCCTTTTGTTGTTGTATTTCTCCGTGGTGGATTCGTGTGCTGGTTGTTGACACGATACGAGCTACCTCACTTTTTTTGTTTATTCATCGATGTCACCGACCAATATGACATGTATGCGGTGTACAGTAAACTTTCGTTCGGCTTTCTGATGTGGCAAAGGTCAACAATTAAGTTGAAGTAACCTAGCTGAGATGCAGCAGACAATAATAATTATTCGCAACGTGCTCTTAATAAATTATTTATTAAGAGCACGTTGCGAAATGCTAAATTTGAATTTTAAACCATAGATCACGGATCGTGTATTTACGTGTCCTCTGTGTAATTCGGGAGATGATGAGACGGTCGTCCATTTTCAGTTCGGCTCTTTATATTGAACAGGCATTCGAATATTTATGGAAAAGACTGGTTGGCCCTAGGTTGGTTCATTATAAGGGCGTTGAAGTACCGAAAGGTTTTTGTGGATGAATGGAACTTTAAATTAGGTATTATGTAATAATAGATTAAACTAATTTAATGTGAAACCATAATCAATCCAGTGCCAAACAATGCAGATTGGCCCAATCAGTTGGTAATGAACGTGATAGTTTAATTTTTGCATGTCAACATCACATGTGTGAACTAACCAAGGCTATTTTTATTATAATTATTTTATTAAATATTTATTTTGTCCGAACCCCGAACAGCCGTAAAATGTTTTTTTAATGTTAGTAAGTTTTATGTACATTTATTTGAATAAAGCATTTCAAAATTCAAAAAATTCAATTCAACAATTTATTATCGAGGGTGGCAATAAGTCTGTATATTGTTGAGACTTGAAACATACTTTAATACCATTCAGTTTTTCGTTGACAACTACAGATATTTGCTTTCGTTTAAAAAAGTCTGAAGAAATCAGCAACTCACCATATTAATCCTGTCATAACTACCATATTAATCCTGTCATAACTACCATATTATCCTCAATTACACTGAACTAATGATGTTCCACTGGCGAGCATGCTTATCAACAGTTACGGTTATGTTTAGCAACAGTTACGGAAGGATCAACGGTCTTTTAATTAAAATTCGATTCATCACATTTGACGTTTCAAAAGCTCGATAGGTGGAAAAACGTTGCGTGGGACATTGTTTCAATAATCCTGTTACTGACCATACGCTATCAGGGAAGCCGTGAAGTGGCTGATACAAGAGGAGGAATAGAGGTGTCAACTGACGATGCCTTTCACGGGGTAGTGTTTCAACTTGTTGAGTAGGCGGGGAAGAGTGTCTCAGGCACGGCAGGGGGTGTTGGAACTTTCAATTGAACTTTCCAGCACAATCAATCTCGAGTTGTCAAGGAAAAAACGCTGCAAATTATTACACAATGGTTTATTATTTTTCAATAGATCACTCGTCTACAAAGCCACCAACCATCCAACATGAAGAAAAACATCGATCGTATTTCGGTCAGCTAAAATTTGAACGGAGATTAGGCCTCTATTGCGATTCACACTCGTGTTTCTGATTTATCGTGCGTAAAACACTTAAATTCTCGTAGCGAGCGAACGGTTTGTCCTACAGAGCCGCGCGTGGTCTCAAAGAATTCCAAAAATTCTATAGAATCCTTAATTGAAGGAAAAACAATACCTTTATATCAAAATTTTTTGAGTTAGGGTGTTTTCAAAATTTCAAAATTGATTTTGGAACCCTTAGAAGTGACCTACATCAACCAAAATCTTCCTGGGCACAACTAGACCCCAAATGGAGCCTACATACCAAATTTCATCAAAATCGGTCTATGCTAAGTTGCATATGTGCGTAAGTTGCGTACGCGGGTACGGCGAACGGACGGCCAAATTTTTATTCGATTTTTGGATTCTACGTACCTTCTACGTACGTATTTTTTTGTTTTTACAAATGGCTTTAAGAAACAGGGTTTCCCATTAAATGGATAGGAAATTTAACGCTCTGTCCAACGGTGTACTCAGATTTAAAGTAGCATGAGAATTAAGGGAGTTATGACCATTTTAGTGCTGCAAGGTCGAAAATACGAATAAAAACTTTAAAGTGGAAAAAAAAAGAATTTTGAGTGGGTTAAGAAAAAATTGCTACGAGACATTTTTTGTTGCAAATTAGTTGTAAAATCGATCCTTGAAGTTTGGTCCATCCAAATGGTAGACACCCTGTATATCAAAATTTTTTGAGTTAGGGCGTTTTCAAAATTTCAAAATTGATTTTGGAACCCTTAGAAGTGACCTACATCAACCAAAAGCTTCGGGCACAACTAGACTCCAAATGGAGCCTACATACCAAATTTCATCAAAATCGGTCAATGCTAAGTGGCAAAAGTGCCGCGTATGGCGGACGGCGGACGGACGGCCAAATTTTTATTCGATTTTTGGATTCTACGTACCTTGAAACGTAAACCATCAAATTTTGAGGTGGTTTAAAATTTTATTTTTGTTGGTCGATTCCAAAGGTTCATTATTGAAAATAATAAACCAAAAGTACGATTGAAACGACAAAAGGGTGCAAAGAAGAATTGATAGCCTCGTGATCCATTTAGTAGTCAATGGATTCTTTTCGATGTTGATCAATATTTGGAAACATGATATTGCACTTCGTAGACACCGTTCCTGATGTTCACAATTCATAAAAACAAAGATACAAAACGTATTTTGTATACCAACAACCGGAAACAATCCGGTGGAATCAATCACAGAACGAAATACGGGAATGGGGATTCGATCTTGGTGGATTGTCAATCCAGAACTCATTAACTCGATATGACCTCATCTCAGGCAGTAATTCCATCGAAATCTGATACGGCCGTTCTCAAGGCAACTCTAATTAGTTATCCAACCCGATGTGCCTTCCCACGTGACGAACAATGACAATGATTTTATAGGTTTCGGCGCCTGTAGGTACTTTTTATTGGGACATTTTAAACCAAAGCGAGGAGTGGCGTAAATGCCGTGAATATTCGAGTTTACTCACAAAATTATCCTAAATCATTTGTGTTTTCAGCAACTACACAGATTATAGTTGAGGTCATTGCCATGAGGCTAGTACATTATAAAAAGTTAAAACTGTCTAAACCACACCGGTTCATGTATCCTCCGGTCGTGATAAAAACGCGTTTTTCCCCTTGAATCAGCTGCTTCCCTTTATCTCGAGCTTTATCAAAATAGGTTTCTGAGCTTATCTCATCTGATTCAATTGAGATTTAGGGATGGGTATCGTTATAAAAGTATCGATATTTTGTATCGATACTGAATCGTATCCGAGTATCGATATCCCAAGTATCGTTGGGCTTGAGTATCGATATTTTAAAATATCGAGTATCGATACTTTAGAGTCGAAAACTATCAATATTATCCTATATTCCCAAGAAAAGTAATTTCTTCAACAATGTTTATTCATTTTTCACTATCAAGAGTCCAAGCAGAGTGATTTTCTCCTTATATAAACGTTATTTGTGCAACCAAAGAGTAATGATCCAAAAGACTTTCTGCCTTCTTCATTTTCTTGCCATTATGTTGAATTTTCCGCGAGAAGTGTATCGATATTCGATATTTAGAAATATCGGATCCCAAGTATCGATATCCAAAAATATCGGATCCAAAGTATCGATACTAAAATATTGAATATCGGTACGAAAGTATCGATATATTGAAATATCGAGTATCGATACCCATCCCTATTGAGATTGATAATACAAAAAATATATATAAAAAAACGCTGCAAATCACTTCCCAAAGGTTAATTATTTTCTGTATAGATCACCCTTCTGTATAGATCCCTCCTTACCAACAGTCGGTACCTACTAGGACATTTTTGAAAATTTCAACCCCAACCACCAACCAAATGGAAATGAACTCGTGGGGAGCAAACGGTTTGTCCTGCAGAGCTCCGGGTGGTCTCAAATTTTTTTAAAAATTTGGTTAAAAAAATTTAAAATTGGTGAAAAAAACCATACATTTATTTAGAGATTTTTCGAGCTAGGGCACTCTTGAAAATTTCAACCCTCAATTTTCACCCCTCAGAAGTGACTGACATCAACCAAAAGCTTCGCGGCACAACTAGACCCCAAATGGAGCCCATATACCAAATTTGAACCAAATCGGTCCAGTGCTGCTAAGAAAAGTGCCGCGTACGGAGGCCGGACGGAAATTTTTTTATTCGATTTTCGGATTCAACGTACCTTGAAGCGTAAAACATCAAATTTTGTTGGGGGGGGGGGGGGGTTAAATTTTTGTTTGCTCGATTCCAAAGGCTTTACTGAAAATAATAAACCAATAATGATAACCAAATGACAAAGCGTTTAACAATAAATTATTGAATGTAAAATAAGTAATTAAAATGAAATGGGAATAAAAGAAAGAAGAAGAAAAATATAGGTAAACAATTCTACCTCTGTAATAATGGAAGCCTTGAAAAGAATAGGCTTTATTCAGCATAAAACGTGGCAAGATTATAACGCATGAATGTGAAATGAGAAATTGGGAAATTTGGTATCTAAGAGGTAACAACACGTGATCTAATAAGTAACTGGATTATAACATTCTCCCCTTCTGATTAACTAACAAAGTCCTCCAAGTATTTAGGCGGACGCCTGTTCCTTTGAGATCTTCTTGTAACTTCAGTGTGTGGAGTCTGCAAGAGATTTTGATCCTTTGAAGGGTTTGGGTCCGTTTGCTGCTGTGGAACTGGACTTGAAATTTCTTTCTGGACTTGAGGCTCAGGTTCTAGTGGATGTGACGACGGATCTTCATGTATACATTCTTGAGATACGGAGTAATCAGAATCTCCCGTGGGTGCCAAATGTCGATTAGATACTGTGGTTTCTCTTCTATTAGGTAGCCTAACATGCGAGTAGTCTGGATTCGCCTCCAGCAGCTCAACTTCTATGACTGCTGGATCGTACTTACTGTCGGATGGTGGTAACGATTTCATTAGTACCTTGCCAGGCGTAGGCAACCATGTTGGAAGTGAATGCCCGTTAATTGACTTCCTGGTGTGGCTGAACATTCGTCCGTGTGGTGTAGCATTGGTGGCCGTACACAGTAGAGATCTGACGGAATGAAGGGCTTGAGTGAGAACTAGTTCCCACTGTTCAGTTCTCAGACCAGCAGTGCGAAGAGCCATTTGTACTGCTTTCCATATCACACCGTTGAACCGCTCAACTTGACCATTTCCACGAGGATTATAGGCGGTGGTTCTAGATGTGGCTACTCCTTGTGATGTCAGAAAATTCTTGAGCTCAGCGGACATGAAAGCAGTTCCACGATCAGAGTGGATGTATGACGGCATTCCAAATATCGAGAACAGGGTCGTTAGATGCTTGATTACAGTCGTAGCTGATAGATCCGAACAAGGGAACGCATATGGAAATCTGGAGAATTCATCGATCACTGTGAGCAAGTATCGATTTCGAGTGGTTGAGGGAAGTGGTCCTTTGAAGTCGAGATTGAGACGTTCGAAAGGAGTTGTTGCTTTTATCAGTTGGCTGGAATTTTTGAAGAACCTAGGCTTGAGCTCTGCACAGTCTTGGCAACTTGATGTGACTCGCTTCACGTCCTCAACTGAGAAAGGCATATTCTTGCACCTGACAAAATGCATCATTCTGGTGACCCCAGGATGACACATTGTCTTGTGCAGTTCGAGAAGGTCCTTGGTAGAAAGAGATGCACATACACGAGAGAGAGTGTCAGCTACGACATTTTCAACACCTGCGCGAAATGATATGTCATATTTGAAGCAAGATAATTCGAGGCGCCATCGCATGATCTTTTCGTTCTTTATCTTACTTCGACGTCTATTAATGTCGAACATGAAGGAAACAGCTTGTTGGTCTGTGATTATTTGAAATGGTCTACCAATAAGATAATGACGCCACTTACGGAGTGCTTCAACTATCGCAGCTGCTTCTTTCTCCATAGATGGATGGCCTAATTCTGATCCAGACAAGGTTCTTGTGAAAAAAGCCACTGGTCTACCTTCTTGAGATAATGTAGCAGCAATAGCATGTTCTGAAGCATCTGTTTCAACTGTAAATGGCAATTTTTCATCAACAGACATTAAAACAGCTTTAGATATGTCATTTTTCAGAGTATCTATCAGGGCTTTCTGTTCTGAAGACAGGGGGAAACAATTTGTTAGTACCAGAGGACGGATTTTGTCAGAGAATTTAGGGATCCATTTGGCAAAATGGGAAAACATCCCTAGGACACGTTTGAGATCTTTGATATTATCAGGAGCTGGCATTTCTATGAGAGGTCTCAATCTATCTCCATCCTGTTTGATTTTGTTATCTACTATGTTATACCCAAGGAGGTTGATATTTCTTAGAGAAAATTTGGATTTTTGTTCATTGAGAGTTAGATTGTACTTTTTTGCAGTGTCAAGGAAAGATTTAAGATTGACGTCATGTTCTTCTTGAGTTTTGCCACATACTGTTACGTCATCCAAGTACGCGTAGGTTTCTTTCAAATTTTCTTTTTTTATGATGGAGTTGATGAATTTTTGAAAGGCAGGGACTCCATTAGTCACACCAAAAGGAATCCTTCTAAATTGGTAGAGAGAACCATCGGCTTCGAATGCAGTGAAGACTTTTTCTGAATCTAATATTGGAACTTGATGATAGGCCGATTTCAGGTCTATAGTACTGAAAACATTATTTTTAGACACTTGCTCAATGATTTTCTCTATTTTCGGAATAGGATAAGCATCCAATTGGGTGTATCTATTTACAGTTTGTGAGTAATCTATACACATCCTCTTTTTTCTGACTTCACTCTTGACTACAAGTACCTGTGCCCTCCATGGAGATACGCTTTCTTCAATCACCCCGTCTTGAATCAGTTTTGACACTTCGGATTTTATGAATTCGGTATCTTCTTTTGAATAGTATCTTGACTTCATGGCAATCGGCTTACAGTCAGGAGTCATATTTGTGAACAAGGAGACTGGTGGAACGTTGGCGGCTTCTAGTGTGCAAATGAGGAGAGGTTCTCCAGAACCACCTAGTTTTATTTCAATTGAGGAATGAGCTGTTAATAAGTCGTGTCCTATAATCACATTAGCACAAAGGTTTTTCATTATTAGGAGAGTAGCTTTCTTATACAAGTGTCCTTGCATTTCAATATCCACTTGGCAACTTCCTTCTACTGTTGAAGATAGAGCTGAACTGGCCATTGTTACTCGCTCGTTAGAAGGTAGTAGCTGGAAACTATATTTTTGTACTAACGAATGATCTATGAAGTTAGTAGTACTGCCTGTATCGACTAGTGCAGAACAATTGAAATTCTTATTAATCTTTACTGGAACGATTGCTCGCTGTAGGGTTGCTGAAGCTGCTGATATAGCTCCTAACAGACTGGCTGACGCTGATTTATTTGAAGACTTCTTCAAGTCCAACTTAGACTTACAGACTGAACTAAAGTGACCAAGCTTACCACATTTTTCGCACTCTTCACCATTTGCTGGACATCGGCTACGAGGATGGCACTTATAGCCACAAAAATAGCAGAGAGATTTTCCTTTCAGAGCAGCAATCAAAGGTCCGTCATTTGTCTGATGAACGACGTCCACGGAATTCTCTATAGCTGCTGAAAAATTGCTGGTTAGTGAGTATTTTTGAGAATTGATTTCCGCTAATTCCAGTGCTCTCGCCTGATCCTTGGCCTGATTCAGTGTCAAAGTTTTGTTCTCCAACAAGCGTTGGCGAATAGCATTGGAGGTTAAACCTGTGATGAAAGAATCTCTAATGTAATCGTTCATGTTCTGCTCCTCTGTCACTGCTTTGAAGGAACACTCCTTCCCTAGAACCGTCAAAGCTTGCAAGTATGCGTCAACCAACTCGCCGGGATTTTGTTTCCTAGTTGCAAGGCAATGTCTAGCATAAATTTCATTTTTTGGTTTTATATAGAGTTCATCGAGAACTGTGATTGCCGAGTTGAAATCTGCTTTGTCACTGAGTAATTTATAGATTGCAGAAGATACGTAATTTGTCAAAACGCTCACTTTTGCTGCATCCGAGAGTTTACCTTCTTCATGGGCCTCTAAAACGGTCAGAAAATTAGTGAACGTCTTTTTCCAATGGATGTAGTCTTCTTCTGCAGTAGCCAATCCTGGATCAACTGTCAATCTTTCAGGTCGTAGGTATTTATCCATGCTTGTAATTTTATTATGCTGAATAAATTGTAATAATGGAAGCCTTGAAAAGAATAGGCTTTATTCAGCATAAAACGTGGCAAGATTATAACGCATGAATGTGAAATGAGAAATTGGGAAATTTGGTATCTAAGAGGTAACAACACGTGATCTAATAAGTAATGGATTATAACAAACCTCAGTAAGTACTTACTGGATCTCCTGCCTAATGGAGTGGGAAGTTTAGCGTCAAAAATTGTAACAAAATGAACCTTCAAGTTGATACAAATTCTATTCGATAAACCTATTGGTAGATAGGCACTGATTGGTGATATCAGTGAGATCATCACAGCTATGTTGGCAGCATTTCGAACAGAAAAACATCAACACCATCAACAATTCGTTCTCAATCATATTAATTTCATCGCTACTTTTCACGTGCCGTATCTCCTGCTGAAAGGAAGTAATCTTGAAGCCATTTTCCAAATGCTAAAAATTTGAACAAAATTGGACATCGTGAGAGCATCATCCTCAAAACATTGACCTAAGGCAAACCAATGGAAACGGAATCGGTTCAGAGAGCACCAAAATGCAAATGAGATAAAATTTTCATCTTGTTGGACTCAAATTTGTTGACTGTTCCCTGATGAAGATGCATAATTTACGCGAAAGAAAGTCTTGCAAAATCACGTTGGAATGTAAAATTTGTTTCCTACACGTATCCACGAATTTCCATCCTAATTTCCATAAATTCAAAACACGTAAATTATTCAACGTGTTGATGGTTTTTGCGCATCAATACCACGTTCATTCTTTATAGAGGCGCCTTTATACCAATACTTGAGTATTCTGAATGACGCTCGACATTCACTTTTAGTTTCATCGAGGGAAACCTTCCATTTCAAACGACGGATCGTTTATATTCGATATCCTGAAGGAATATTTGATGAGGCAATTGCCGGTTATAGCTCCGTTTAAACGTACGTCGTTCGACAAATGACTGCATCCACTGACCACCTGTTCGATGCACAATCCCTGGGAATAAGCTATGGAGGTGAAAAGCTAGATGATGCACGATTTCACATGATTTCAAGCACCTACAACTTGAGGCTACTCTGTAATATTTTGTTAATAATTCACGTTGGTATAGTGAGCTTTCATGTGAGGGAGAGACTCGAGGGTCCTCTGGCCTCTTCTCTTATAGATTTTTCGTGACGGAAATAGCTCTGTGAGCCCTAGCTTATCACAATCTTAATTTTCTAGTCGTATTGGAAATTTTGTACCATTTTCATCATAGACAGCCCTAAAGACTGTATCTATCCTTCTACACAACTTCGAGGCTGTTCTGGAATTGCCTGAACTTCCTTAGGGAATAAATTAACTTTTCTCTTAGTACTCGAAGATGAAGGAGTTGAAGTTAATGAAATAGCTCATCATTTCGATACGAAGAAATCCAGCTTCCAATCCTATTGTTCCTCAACCCAACCTGGAGTTTAACCAGCTTGAGCTCCTCATCGTTGGTGGCAGTTCTGAGCCAATCTCTTCAATTCTGAGTGCTCCACCCTCCATTAACTATTAATTGGTCAATAAAAGCTATACTAGGTGTAATAAAAGATGTAAATTGGAAGTATTTATAGTTGTTGACATCGGCCTCGTAGATTTGAATTGATTACTATTGATAGTTAGCACAAAGGGGTCGAATTATCATAATCTACTTAAAAATGAAGAATAAAGAATTCTGTGTAAAACATATTCCTCAAATCATAAGAAATTGCTCACATTTAAAACTGCGTGTTTCTTTGTTGCAGGTAAGTGCACGTCTACGATGGGTTCCCAACTTTAAAATGTTGAATGGTTCTTTCCAGCTGGTAATGTCAAATATTTACGTAACCTGTTACTTATATTTCAATCAATTTTTATCAAAATGATGCACAATCTAAATGTTTGAAATATTATGTTTATGGTTTTAAAAATTAGCTGTTAAAATTTTTTTGGGATCTTAGTATGTTGATGGTTTATTGACCAGACTAAATCTTTAATTTCCTTCTTGGTTCCATCACTTGCAAATTCGTTGAGAAGAATTTCCCATCACTCGTGCTATGTCCCACATTTCGTGGTAGTTCTCCGGTAAAAGGAAGGGATAGGAAAACCCTTGGGTGAGTCATCACAGCATGGGGAGAGTGGGGTACGAGGGAACACGTCATCCTGACGTCACCCTTCCTCCACTATCCCTTCACAGCGGGTATAAAAGGCGCTCTTTGGCGTCTTCCTATGTGCAGCCTACTCCACTCGATCGACTTAATTATTTCTACTACCTTCGTCTCATTAGCTAAAGTCCCAGTTCCTCAGAGCGATTGGTTTGCCTTCTACAGCGCCAGCCTCTGCACTCATCTTCCCAAGAGTAGCATTCAGAACATTACGCTCAGGGTCCGAGGTAAGCGGATACTACCTCTCTGCACTTCTCCCATCAGTCGGCAGCTATGCGTCGGGGATCTAGTGCATATTAGCATAGGGATTAGTCTCCTTGATGAGTAGGGACCAAAGAAGACAGCAAGCCATCGAGAAGGCCATCGCCTTCATTCGACGACAAGCAGACGTAACTTGGTTGAGATAAATTTTTTCGTTTGTTACCTCCGAATTGGCGACTTCCACTTAATATAGAAACCTTTAAGAATGCCCTGATATCTGTCAAATAACTATGTTGAGAAAATGATAAGTTGTTTCTCAAGACATTGGCTTCAATGTGTCTTTGTCATCCATTCAGAACAAAGTAGAGAAGTTACCGAGTTTGGGTACCAATATTTACGTGTGGAGGGTTTGAAAAAATGAATTTATACAAAATCAGTTTATACTTTTCGTGAATTCCTTAAGCTTTTACAACGACTAGTGTCCTTGTCCGACTTTTTCTCTTATATAATGTTCAGTTGAAGTTTTTCTCTCTCAAAACAAAAAATTTATACGTCCAAATAATTGTTTTTCTCCAAAACATCTCCGGATCAGCGATGGTATTTCCTGTGTTGGGATACATTTAAATTGTAATACCACATTGAATAAAACCACTTTTGACTCTCCGGCCACGTTTTTTCCTCTCCTGGGGGACCAGCGGGATCTCATTTCCCCTCTTCCGGTACGATTTTTATTCCCAGGAAACACCCTTTCTCGTCAGACTCCGAGTCCATGAAAAATACAAGAGATAGGAGAAGCGCCTTGAGATGGATCGAACGCCTTCACACACATCACATCTCCTTTGAATTATGCCGGCAAGGCCCCGCCTCTGCCCGACATCAGAAGTGAGATGGAAAACAGATAAGACATACGGGAGGAAATCCACTTCCTTCTATTCCCTATTCCTCCGGTTCTATTCTATTTCCAAGTATTTTTTTTTTTCTTCAAGAAGCTTCATGTTTGAAGAAGACTAAGTGTGCCAACACGCGGAGATTACATCAGAGTGGATATCTCAATGAAGTCTGAAATCCTAACCTATCTTGAGAGGGTTTCAAAGTCAATAGAGAAAACGAAGAAGAAGTCTTGTATTCTTGCTCGTACCAAGCTAAAATATGGCTGTTACAATAATTTCACGTTTGTGCATGCACACAAAATACTTTCATTTTGGGGGCCATGATTTTCATCCACACACCAACTCGCACAATCCCTGAAAATTTCATCGAAATCGGATGAGAAATGGGGAAGGTATGGCTGTGACAAGGATTTCATGACAGACAGACAGACACGGACCCAAAATTGTTCAGGAAGGTCTGAAACGTAAAACGCGAGTGGAAATTTTGGTTTTGTATAACGGTTTTTTCAACCTTGAAAAGCTTCCGCTACCCTAGTAGACTCGGAAGCAAAATTAGAAGTACCTGGAAATGGATCATACGTCTTCACGTACTGCACAATTCCTTTGAATTATGGCGTTACGCCTCTTCTCCCTCAACATCAGAAGTGGTATGGGAAACTTCTTATATGAATGATAACCATTGAATGAATCAAAACAATCAAATACAAGAAGTTTTTTAAAAATGATCGTGGGACGATTGATGAAGACTGATTGACGGACTTCTTCATCGGGTTCTACCTTAGAATGCCTCCAAGTTGCATCGAAAATTCTTCCTTCCCACTATTAGCAAAGCGGTACAGTTTGGTGTAGGCCACCTTGAGAATATTATCAGGAGGTAGAAGATTTAGTTCGACCCAGTGTTTCACAGTAAACATCGATACTTTAAAGCACAAAGGGGCTATGTCCAAAAACTGAGTTTTAAGAAGAACGCAAAAGCATTTTTCACCAGCGCATAATTCATAAAATAATGCTTATTAAACTAAACTACCTAATTTCTTCAATAAATTTTCAATCTATAATCATCAACAATAGTCTTGTTGAATTTGAGTTTTTCTGAAATTAAAAAAAAAAAGTGGAAGGTGGATGGACTTTGCGCTTTAAGGTATTGACATGATATGTTCGAAATGTTCCATTTCCATTCCACATATGTGGCACATGTTGGTTGTTAGATTGATCTTCTGTGACTAAGAAGTGGGAAAAGTCATCATCTTTGCCATCAAAACAGTCACGGTCTGAATTCTGAATCCAGGGGTGGAAGTATTGCAATGAGGACCGCCTTCATCAATTTCTGGGTCCTTTTGGAGAAAATCTAGGAGCTTCGGACGAGAAGCCATCTATAAATATAACAGCAAAACTATAGTTAACTCATTTAAGAAACTTCACCAAATAACTTATTTTGGTTAAAAGCAACAGGGGACTCACTACCTCTTCTGGGCAGACCACAGTCGCCCAGTCTGTGGCAGTGTTTAGTATACTATACGAAATTTTCTAACTCTCGATTCCAGCTCATATAAAAAATCAGAGAGATCTTGTTAAATGTTAGTAACGTCGTTAACAACGTACAATACCATACTAGAAAGATGGATCGTAAATAATTACCTTTTTATGAAAAATCCCACTGCGCCCAGCAACGACGACGTGCACACGATGCAAATACGATAATTTTGTTAATATAATGAATAAACGCTTTCGATAAGATTGATAACTGAAATATCACTTCTTCGTCATCTTCAATTTTCAATCAATTCATAACTTTCCGCCTACACAAGTACAAAAAGATTCCATTAGAGTTCACACTTTCATGCAAGAATAATGAAATATGACTGGCGGCTTATTGACTTTTGGCGTTTTTCCAACCCCGAAAACCCTTGGACGTACGAGCCCTGAGGATTAACCGGGGGATTAATCCATTTTCGGGGACAGTCGAGCACCTGTGAATACATATTCAAGGGTCCCTCATGAATAATTCTAATTAGTTTTACTCTCTTCGGATTATGGAAGAGCTGTGGATCATGCGACGATAAAGTTTGAAGCCTCGACAAACATTCTTGTTCACCCATTTTCGAAACACTGGAGACGTCAAGGGTCATTAGAATCAATTGAAGACTCCCACCAACGTCCAATAGGTAGAAATCATCGCTAAATAGGTACATGTACAAGAAAATTTACATTTTGTGATTTTTTAATACACTATTCTGGTAATGTCTGCTGACTTTGACGTACCTGTTGGGACATCACACAAGATTGTGTTCAAATCAGGACAAGAAATCTTTTTTTAAAGCATTTTTTGACACCACACAGAGTTTTGTGGGGCCAACCGTTCGCTAATGAGGATAACTACCTATTTAATAAATTCTCCATGAACTTTTTTCATCAATATTAGTGTTCTATTTTTAGAAACGAATGGGACCATCTGGACGATCAACAATGGTTATTATATACGCGTTTATTGTAAAATTAATCAGTACACGAATCCAACGCCTAAGGTCCGAAGGTCCGAACCCCCCTCCAACCACACTTACCTCTGGTCCTTGGGAAAGGAAGTTGACAGTTGGTTCTCTCGTAACCCTTTCGTCCCCTCTGAAGGATAGACATGGTGAGTCAGAAATACGAGTGTGAATCGCTCAAGAACTTTCTCTGTCGGAAATAAGCCAAATTTCACAAGGTTAAATTAAAAGTATAATTTCATGTCATCCAGTTGTGCTTCTCTAACAACTAAGAATCAAATTTCGTACAGAAGGCAACTTTGGAATATCGAATTTTGTGAAGGGCAAATGAGTAAAATGTGCTCCTTATATCCTTCGCCATCGTTATATGCATCACAATTATCGTTGTCTAGGGGCTCAGGTGTGGCCGCGCTCGCTACGGCGTACGTCTTTTAGCGACGAGTCTCGGACCGGCTACTGCGGGGAAGCCGTAAGTTCGAGTCTCGCCGAGGCCGCGTATTTTCGTGCTAGCCGGGCCTTCAGCCCCCCACATCCCAACCAGGCAGCCCCAGTGAGGCAATGGACATGAGTCCAAACAATCATCAGAAAAAATTCTGATCTTCCCTTTGGAAGATGACGTCCACAACGCCAGGAATGGCAGTGGGAGGAAAATCCAACCTGAAATAGTAGTTTACTTACTTACTTACTATTCGTTGTCTATCACATTTTATTCGAATTGGTATACTTGCATATCGCGTGTTCTCAATAGTACCCCATCCTCCTCAATACCACCCCACCCTCCTCGGTTTTTTTTCCCAAACTTGAAGCTCTGAACCAGCCAACGTCCTGTTGAAGCTTTGATGTACTATTTCCTTCATTGTTCCAATCAAAATAGTTACAGCACTCCGTCCTACTCACCCCCGCCAAGTCCAGTCACTGACGAACTCCAGTATCCACACAATCGTTTCCTCCCAGTAATGAACCATTCAATCTAATTGAAAATCGCACAATTTCGGTTATCCTTATTCCCTCTGGGACTATTTTGGTTTCCCGAGGTTTTCGATGGTACAAAGACCCCCCCCCCCGCCATTCTCCCTCCTAATGGTCCCATTCGAGCTTCCCAGAAGCAGTAATGACCTTTTCCTTTTGTTATCCGATGAACTTGCCGGCCTCCTCCGCAGTTAATTATTCCCAAATAAACGACCCCTTCGTAACAATTACGTCGAAACGTTTACCCCCTCCATTCATCATGTTGGCTTGTGTACGTGTCTCTTTTCGCGTGTTCGCGTGTGTGAGTTCTGTTACAATCAGGTCAGCTGAAAGGAGTAGCAGGTGGTTCTAGGAGCTTCAATTACTTTTCCCTCAGGTTTTCCAGCCAAATCAAATTGTTCGCTCGATAAATGGAAGGATTGTAAGAAAGATATTCTGGTTTATACCTCCAGACATGTTTCATTTTCGTCAACTCATAACACGTTATTTATTGGTACCTTCGTGACCCAGAGTTTGAAATTAATTACTTTCATTATGATCCCAATTATGATAAAGTTGTAGTAAAAACGCTTACTTAGAGTCTTGCGATTTAAAATGAACTGTAGAAAAGCTTAACTTATCACTAACACGGCTTATCTGACTTTTCTGATTTCCATCCAATCACTCCAAGAGGTTTTCAAGAGCCTGTGTGGTAAATATCTCATAGCTCTAGGTTGAACAGAAGAGATTTCAACGCTTAGTTGTCACCTTCATCGTAGAGATGGGTATCGTTATAAAAGAGTCGATATTTTGTATCGATGCTGTATGTTATCCGAGTATTTCAAATATCGTTGGGCATGAGTATCGATATTTTAAAATATCGAGTATCGATACTTTAGTGTCACAAACTATCAATATTATCCAATTTTCTCAAGAAAAATAATTTTTTCAACAACTTTTATTCATTATTTACTATTAAGAGTCCAAACAGAGTGATTTTTTCCGTGGCATAAACGTTATTTGTGCAACCAAAGAGTAATGACCCAAAAGCCTCTCTACCTTTTCCATTTTTTAGCCATTATGTTGAATTTTCCGCGAGAACAGTATCGATATTCGATATTTAGTAATATCGGATCCAAGGTATCGATATCCAAAAATATCGGATTGTGCAGTATTGATACTAAAATATGGAGTATCGGTACGAAAGTATCGATATTTCAAAATATCGAGTATCGATACCCATCCCTATTTCATCGCTGTACCACCTGATCAAAATCCCTGAAGACACTTCACATCAAATCTTTAGATACAAAAAAAAAAACGCTGCAAATTATTACACAATGGTTTATTATTTTTCTATATAGATCACTCGTCTACAAAATCACCAACCATCCAATATGAAGAGAAGAAAAAAAAAAAATCAAAAAAAAATTAAAATCACCAACCAATGATTGCATTTTGGTCAGCTCTAATTTGAACGGAGATTAGGCCTCTTTTGCGATTCACAATCGTGTTTTGATTTATATATATATATATATTTCAATATAAACCTTTAAATTTTCGTAGGGAGCGAACGGTTTGTCCTACAGAGCTCCGCGAGGTCTCAAAAAATTCTAAAAATTCTATAGAATCTTAAATTGAAGGAAAAACAATACCTTTATATCGAAACTTTTTGAGTTACGGCGTTTTCAAAATTTCAAAATTGATTTTGGAACCCTTAGAAGTGACCTACATCAACCAAAAGCTTCGGGGCACAACTAGACCCCAAATGGAGCCCACATACCAAATTTCATCAAAATCGGTCAATGCTAAGTGGCAAAAGTGCCGCGTACGGCGGACGGCGGACGGACGGCCAAATTTTTATTCGATTTTTGGATTCTACGTACCTTGAAACGTAAACCATCAAATTTTGAGGGGGTGTTAAAAAATTTTTTTTTCTTGGTCGATTCCAAAGGTTCATTATTGAAAATAATAACCAAAAGTAGGAGAACTCGTTGAGAAGTAAGTTGATCCCTGCTTCTAATCTTCCAGTAGGTACTCGTCAGAAAGCTATGCACTGAATTTCTGTGCTCTGTATTCGAACAGAAGGGAATATCGCTTACAGCTGATCGAAACACTCCAGCTCGTTAAATCTGCCAAATCAGGATTATAGCCCCGATATAAATATAATTCAGGTCTGAAAATTTAAATGTGAGGATTTATTTTGAAAGATTTTTTTTGGACTCTCAGAAGTGAAAACAATTTTGTTTGCTATAATTGTTATTCGGAAGTAAACTGCTCGTATGAGGAAGTAATACCCTCTGAAACCAACGATTTATGGTTGAGAACACTTAGAAATAAGTAATTATCCGTGAAATTATCGAAAACTCGAAGTTTCAGGGTAAAGTTGTGAACCTGCTTCGTAAGCTACGGACGGTGTATTAGGTAGTTCTGCCCCTAGGGATGTAGGGGTAATGAATACAGCATTATCCAACATGGCAGCTCCTGGCTGTGGTAGATAGCGGGCAAAAAGAGGTATTTGCCGTCGTAGTATTCCCTTTGTGTTCATCCCCGGTTCGTAGAGGTCAACTGAGAATATTCAAGACCCCAAACCTTAACGTCGCCGAGCTTTCGTATTAAAGCCGCGATGGCGTTTGTTCAATAAGGTGTGAATTACGAGGTGTCTTGTTGCTTCCCTCGATCGATGGAGCTTTTCATTAAATGAGGCCTCTCTTGAAAAGGACCGAAGTTTCGTCCTTCCTAGCCAGCTTTATTAAACTTGACAAGACATTGATTCCTTAGTGAGATACTCCCAAGGTCTGCGTATAATCTTAACGAGGGAACATCTTTAGGTGGCTGTTAGCGTTCTTATCGTTGCTTACTGATGAATTATTTGACAAGACATTAATTTCTTCCGGTAAGGAAGGCTCAGACGTACCCCAGATCTATTGCCTGAATAAAAATGTAATGCTCTTCATTTGAGAATTTTATATATACTGATATACCAACCTTTGCTTACCAAGTTATCTCGTCAAGGTGACTACTACAGGTTACCTGAATGATATTGTACTCGTTCTCATCAGTTATTCACGTTTCAGAGTGTATAGCTGCCCTTCTTGTATAATTGTAGGCTTACCTAGAAAATTAATTCCTTGGAAGCAGATACATGTCACATTGCGATAAAATCTCATATTGGGCATGTAGGTAATACCTAACTCATATTTAACTAACTAACTAACTAATTGGCACTACAGCCCAGGGTGAGCCTTGGCCTCCACTAAGACACCTCTCCAGCTTTTCCGATCCTGTGCCGTTGTCATCCATTCATAGCACCCAAGTCGTGCTGTGTCCTCCTCTAAGTTGTCACTCCATCTCTGCCTCGGTCTTTCTCTCCTTCTTGTACCATTTGGTCTGGAGAGCAGCAGCTGTTTGGATGGGTCGACGTCATCCATTCGGAGAACATGTCCAGCCCATCTCAACCGTCCCAGCTTCACGAACTTTACTACATCGTAATCTTCGTACAGCCTGGAGAGCCAGTTCTGGAGAGGGCTCGAGACTTGAGGAGTGGCAACAGTCCAAAGTAGCACCGGTTGGCAGAAAGAATTCCAGCATTGATTTCGGTTGGGCAATCATTGCATTCATGTACAATGGAGCCAAGGTAAGTGAAAGTTTCCACCCTTTCAAATTGGTACGGTCCAATGAGAATGTTTGGTGCCCGAATTTCATCCAAGTTTCTATTGGAAACCATATACTTTGTTTTTCCTTGGTTGACGGTGAGCCCCATATTTGCTGCTGCCCACATAAGTGAGCTGAGAGCACTTTCCAAATCCCTAACAGTTCTGGTCATTAAATTTATATCATCTGCATATGCCAAAAGCTGTACGGGTCTATAGAAAATGGTCCCACTGGTATCTACCTGGGCATCGCGCACCATCTTTTCCAGGGCTATGTTAAACAGCTAGCAAGCTAGAGCATCACCTTGCCTCAATCAAACTTAAGTTTTAAACTTTTCAGACGAACTCCCTTGGACCCGTACCCGACAGACTGTGTGACTCATTGTCAGCTTTACCATCTTGCATAGTTGTTCAGGTATCCCGAACTCTCTCATGGCAGCATATAGTCGTTCTCTGATGATGGTATCATATGCTGACTTAAAGTAGACACACATTTATACTGAACAAGGCGCCATCTTCAGATGCCAGAATGATATTGCGATGCAACAACTCTCATCTGACGATCTACAGTTGACCTGTTTCCATACCTTTGCTTACGCCGTGGTTTGCTTGACACGAGGTTGAGTAAGCTAGGACCAGACCTACACTTAACTTTGGCTATAACCTCAGATGCCTGAACGATGTTGTAATAACACTCACCAATAACTTAACATTGAGAGTGTATTGCATTATTACCTAATTCATCAAGCTCAGAATATACACTCCAATAACGTCTAGTGCCTTTATTTTTATTTCAAGTTGCAACATCAACTCACGTCTGAGAAAGTATTGTTAACATGATAGCTTACTTAACTTTTGCCTATCTCATAATATGAGAGAGAAAAAACACTTATTGAACGATAACATCAGGTGCTGAACATCAATACAATGATGTTAACCGTAAATAACTCAGTTTGAGAATGAATATTTGATCTGTCTGCTATTAACACAGAATGTGTTTTTGCGATGACCTACCGAAAAAAAATCGTCACGAAAAAGCGACAGAAAAACCGTTACGCGCCTTTTATAATGATTTTCACGTGCAACCAAGCTGTTGGTAAGGAAATAGAACTCCCGCAGTGTTCATTGCACAGAAATTGTTCACCATTCGTTGGAAAGCTCTCAATTTATATAGTATTTTTCTTGTAGTTACATATTTATTTATATAACATTTATAGGGTTTTAGACCAAATTAAATGTCTAACAATTATTTATTTTATTATTGCCAAAGACTCCACATTTATTATTGTTGTTAGGACGTCCCACAGTAAGACTTGGGCGTCCTTATGCGATCGATCTGGGGTGAAGTTGGACAACACTCAACAGAAAAAAAAAATAACCACACAGTAATTCGTTTTAGACCATTCTCAATCCAAATCCACGAAAAAAACCATAGGTGTATGTCTGTGTGTGTGTGTGTGTGTGTGTGTGTATGTGTGTGTGTGGTGTGTGTGTGTGTGTGTGTGTGTAACAAAATCTTGTGTACTCTGCACAGGGCTTAGTTCCCAACCGATTTTCCTGGTTCTTTTTTTGTTCGTCGCGGAAAACTATCTAGTTGTGCACTACGTCGCCGGAATTTCGAATTTTGCCTTTTTAGGGGGGGGGAAAGGGGGGGTTAATGCTCAAAAAACGTGCGTTTTGGGCATAATCTTGTGTACTCTGCACAGCCCTTAGTTCTCAACCGATTTTTGTGGTTCTTTTTTCATCGACGCGGAAAACTATCTAGTTGTGCACTACGGCGCCGGAATTTCGAATTTTGCTTTTTAAGGGGGGGAAAGGGGGGGTTAATGCTTAAAAAACGTGCGTTTGCCGGCGTAATCTTGTAAACTCTGCCCTGGCCTCAATTTCCAACCGATTTGTGTGTTTCTTTTTTTGTTTGACTCAAATAACTTCCGATTTGTACATAATTTCACCCGAGTACCAAAAATTTGCAAGGGGAGGGGGCGAGTGGGGGGGATCATATTCACAAAATATCCGATTTTTCAATATTTCGGTTCCTTTACTGCTTACTAACTGTCCCCAAGCTTTGAAATTAAGGAAAAATTCTCATTATACCTCCGGATTTTCATGAATTATTCTCTGTATGACCATGGAACTAATAGTGGTGCCACCATGGTGCCAGGACACCATAAACCGCATATTTCGTGTTTTTTTTTTTTGTGTGTTTCACCTTGAATACGGATGTGAACCTCGACAGACTGCCTACTAAAACTAACAGATGAAAGTTCAATGTTACGACGTATTCCGCTTTGGTGCCAGACTGGCACCATTGGGGTTGGTGGGGGGGGGGGGGTGAACTCGAATTCGCATGTTGGGTATCGTAGATCATGGATTTTAAAATGCTCTTCAGATTCGAGGCTCCCACGCCGCTAAATGTTATGGTGGATAATGGTGAGGGGGGGGGGGTGGTCACTATTTCTTGCCTAAAGTAATAAACCAAATTACATCGAGTGAAACAGTTGTATCGCTTACCAACTGGTTAAACGGATCTAATGCTTATCCAATGGGACGTCCCCTGGAATGCATGCATTACTAAACAATATGTTTTATTTAACGGATGACTAGCATCGCAAAAACACATTCTGTGTTCCTATGATTTCATACAGAGTATGGAAAAAGAAATAAACCGGGGGGTGTTTTTTTACTAAGTAACCTTCTCTTACATGATCGATTTTTTTTCAATACACGACAGGTTTTGTAGCAACATAACAAGACAACGACTTCTAGCCGAAACGATTATTTTTGTTGTCCCATATCAATAACTCTCGTCTACGAGAGTCAGTTGACCTTGTAACTTACTTACCAAGCGAATAAACTTGACTAGTTTCCTAGTTGAATTAGTCCAAAATTCAGTGACTTTTGGGAATATGAGCCATCTATTGAGTTTTAGACATAAACTTTTAAAAATAGGTAAAATAAACTTAAGAAATAAGTAAATAAAATAAGTTTTATTTCATTTACGACAAAAGTGATCGGCCAGTTAATAATTGTTTATTTTTAACCTGAATTAATTTTGGAAATATTTGAGAAAATGGCTACAATGAACTGGAGTGTTTTATTTGCATTTTAAAAACTCCATATTTTTTACTAGTTGATTTCGTGGGAGTTCAACCTGCGATTGTGTGCACGAAGGGGACCCAAGTTGATTACTTCCTTCTTGATTTTGTTTACTCGGCTTTGATTTGAGGAGTGATGCTGGCACCGGGGGCTTTAGCGTCGAGCATTTCTGAAACCATAGTAAAATCCTTAACACCGAAACATGTGAAATCCACGAATTCGAACCAATTTAGTTAAACAACGTGAAAGGCGTCTTAAAAAGTTTAATAATATAATATGTATAACGTTCTTTATTTGTTCACCCTTAATACAGGATAAATGCGTCAACAATTAACAAAGTATTAGTTCCAAAAAATAAATTTATAATGAAAAATGTGAGGGGCAGTCCGGCCGGTCCCGGACCCACCCACCATGGCGGCTCCCGGGGTCACCTCCTATCTCTAGGCAGGCAGCCATAACCATCGAGCCGTATTAACAGCTCGACGGCCCTTATAATAACAGAGACCAACAACGCGAGCCGCCATCTTAACGTAATCATCTATTTTCCTAAGGAGAGACTAACAAATTTTCATTGAATAAAAGCATATTTTCCGATATCGATTCGGATTTTAAAGGAAATTTAATTGAAAACTGACTAATCAAGAAAAAATGTTAAAATGCCCTCTAGATAAGCGTTGATTGTACATCGAGTTTTATACTGTGTACTTGTACAACATACCAAAAGGCCTTATACAGAGTGGGCCGTGTTGGACCGCAAAACACTTCTCTACAAAACACGTTTCTACAACTAATTCAAGTAAGAAAGTGACCTATAACATGTTTGAACTCCACAAAAATCCGAGTTATTTAACTTTTAAGATTTTTGGGTGTTTTCGATCTCAAGCCAATAAAAAATACCGCAATATCCTTAATTTACAAGCAAATTCAAATCTGAATCTTCAGTTGGAAAGGGCGTAGAATTTACTATCTTTCTTATATTTATATTTTCGGAGCCCTGATGAGTGAGTAAAATAATTCTTGTCAAAATGGCAATTTAAAAAAAAAAAATTCGGGTTTTAATTTCCATTGACTCCTACCTCAACACCTAAAACTGCACCAAGATCTCATCTTTTAATCAGTGTTGATTTAACTCCACCAATAATGGGAGAAAACGTGTATTTTAACGAGGAAAAACGTGTTACTAATTATGAAAATTAAGGCTTTTTGGTTCTTTAGACTCAGGCAAGAATTAGGGGTGGAATTTTCATTATTTTCAACGATGACTCGAATGGTCCCATCGCTGATAATTGCGTAAAAGCCTAAAATTTGATGCCTATTTATACACACTTGGAATTTTCAATTCTCCCAGCTCTCCTCACACATTGTACTCAAAATAATTAAATTATGATATTTTCTCCAAGATAAGCTTAATTAGTCGAGAATCGAGATCATTCGTGAGACAGCTCATTCTTTTCTACTTGCACATGAGGAAGCTGCGAGAATTGAAAATTCAATTTGTGCGTAAATACCAGTCGCTCAATCCTTTCACTTCATCATCGGTTGGTAGTCAACAACCCTCAGTCTCATTTTTCCTGTCTTGAATGGCAGGTAGAAGAAGGACTATGTTTTTGGGATTGTAATACAATGGACACCTCACCAAACCATCTGCATTCTTTCAATCTGCAAACAGTACATAGCTCTAGATAGTACAAGACCGCCGGAACTCTCCTTCACTGGCAGCTCCCCAGTCAGTTCACTGGCTCGTTCTGAACCCGACTGGCGATTGAAAAAGTATCTAGGAAGAACCCTGGGCCCTCACTCTTCTTCCAGGGTGCTTGGCATGACGATTCCTACTCGGGATAGGCCTCTACTATCTGTGGGGGCGGCTACATATAATTACTAATTATTTATTGGTATTTACCAAGTTGTATTTATAATATATAAATACCGATTGGCGCAAGTACCACATAACTAAAAAAAAAAATAACAATCAAAATCGATGCGATCAAATCCCGATCTTAGGATATTATGTATTATCAGTGATGAAACCTTTCGAACCAGCGTTGAGAATTAGTCTTATGTTGAATTCCACCCCTAATTCTTGTTCCTCCCAGGGTCCAAAGCCCCAATCCTCGGTTTTTCCCCATTCAAACGTATTTTCTCCCCTAAGTAATTAGCGGGAGTAAAATTAAATCTGATTAAACCGTTGGGAAGCTGAGATCTTAGCGCAGTTTTGGTGTTGAGTTACTTGAAAACTACGAGGAAGTAGAGCCCTAATAATTTGCCAATTTGACAAAAGGACTAAAGGAGTTGATTTTTCAATCACCAGGATCCGAAAACTATTTCTTGCAGCGACCATAAAGATGGTAAATACGACCTTTCCAACAGAAAAATCAAATTTGAAATGGCATGTGAGTTTAGGGAGTAAAGGCCATTTGTATGGCTTGAGGTCGAAAACAAGCACAAAAAAAAACTTAAAAGTGAAATAACTCGGAGTTTTGTGGAGTAAAAAAATTGTTATTCAGAACACTTACTTCCTTACTTAAATTCTCTTAAATTCTTTTTGGAGTTTTTCGGTCCAACATGGGACGCCCTATAGATGCTGATCATTCGCAGTATTCTTTCTACTTACTTATTGGTTTGGGAAGAATCTCGAATCCCCTCAAAAAGTTCGGATTATAATAAGGATCCACGCGTTTGGCGGATTTCGAGTTATGCCCGACGGCACCCCGTTTTCCACTACGCGCTTCGATCAAAATCGTCACGAAAAGGATCAAAAACACTACTTTCATGATCAATATTCGTCTAAAACTTTCAGAGATTAGAACGAGAGTAAATATAATCACGAGAGAGTTTATATAGACCGTTGCTATTTCGAAAATTGCCACGCAAAAGTGTTATCGGGCCCCGTTTGTAAATTGAAACGTGAACGAAACCGTAATACGAATCTTTCTCTTTTTAATTAGTGCGCATAATTATTTATCGGTGGCGCTTCAACCTGGGATTATATTCGATGTCGTAATATCACCATTTAATTATTATGACAGTGTTAGCAAAAAACCAGGTATTCTCACAGATGAAGGTCAAAATGTGATTGTCAACTCAAAGCTATGTTTGACGCTAATATCCGGAACTCAACTGGCACTTAATAATGTGGAGGTGTACTTAACTAAACGCCCTATTGACATTTTATGTCTTTACTATGGCACATAAATGAAAAATCGTCACGCGGAGGATCGTTACGAGGGGAGCGTTACGCGGAATTTCTGATGATTTTCACGTACAACAATCGTTCCTAGGGAAAACTAACTTCCTCATTTTCCACCCCACGAAAATCGTTCACCACTCATTGGAAAGCTCTCAATTATTAAACATAAGACATAAAATGTCTCTCGTGGTTGCGTACTTGTACGAAAGCTGTATCCACCGTTTGTGTTTATATTGTGGATCAATTTTTACTAATTACTAAGGTAAAATTGAAATTCCTAAAGTTTGAGATTGAATAAAATTATGTTATTAGAGTAAAATTGGCGATTTTAAAACTAAAAATTAAATTTAAAATTAAATTTAAAATCGTTTAAAAACTGAATCGTTTCATAAATTATAGCCCCAAAAATTAGGAGGATTTCATTGGAAAAGTCGTTATTGATCGTTGGAGTGTCAAACTTGCATGATAATTTTCAAATAATTGTAACTCAGTTATTCTTCGTTCAAAAAAAATTTAAATCGCATTTTAAAGTTAATTTTCTCTAGTCTGTATAAAAACGCTGCCAAATTATTACACAAAAGTTATTTAATTTTTAAAAATACAAAATCACTCGTCTGCAAAGAACACGACATTGCCATTGTCACCACCAACCATAGATACTACCTAACTACCACATACCTACTTTCACAATCTATTTATTTGGGAGAAATGAAAGCTTCACAAATGGAAGTTATAGATGCATTCATGGAGAAATTTGAATAATGGTTTGCTAAGGACTCAAAACAGAGTACGACTTGAAGAAAAACATCGATTTGTATTATGGTCAGCTGAAATTTGAACGGAGATTAGGCCTCTTTTGCGATTCACACTCGTGTTTCTGATTATAATAAGTCCAACCCTTAAATTCACGGAAGGGAGCGAACGGTTTTGTCCTACAGGGCTCCGCGTGGTCTCTAAAATTATAAAAATTCAATACTATCTTGAATTGGTGGAAGAACCATTCCTTTTATCAAAAACTTTTGAGTTAGGACGTTTTCAAAAGTTCAAACCCTTATTTTTCAACCTTTTTCACCCGTGACGGGGAACTAAGGAAAGTGACTCGTACGACGGACGGACGGCCAAATCGTCATTAAAATCGTTGGAACTTGTTGGTTTACTCGAGAGAAATGACCACTTCTAAGGCTTGTATTCACCTCGATTGTTTGAAATTTCGAAGATGAACGTTAAAATCGTCCGAAACTTGTTGTTTTACTCGAGAGAAATAACTTCTAAGGCTTGTAGCACCTTCGATTGTTTGAAAATTTCGAAGATGAACGTTAAAATCGTCGAAACTTGTTG